>BOPP01000008.1:7157236-7231647 GCA_017312745.1 Gryllus bimaculatus
CTGGTCGCCTTGACCGCCGCGCCAGGGCGGCGGGCAGGCGACGGCGCGGCGTGCCCCAGACGTCGATGCGAGCGCCGCGCCGCGCCGCGGGGCAGGCGGCCCGTCGGAAGAGGCGAGCGCCATCAAGGCGACGATGATGAAGAACCGTAACTTAGTCTGGATGAGGTTCGCCTCGCTATCGGTGCCCTGGGAGTCCCGTTTGGCGCTAAAGACGCGAGATTGTTAATGTCGTAACGGTTGATACAAGTGGAGGAAACTTCTACCGTGTGGATACAGGAAGTAACGGAGAATGCCGCTTATTGTGTTACAAAACTTGAATAACTAGAAAAATCAGATCCAGAATTAATTACAAAATAAGTCAGCAGAATCTACAGTGCGTTTCTACTCCTCTACATCTAGTTTTCAAAGTATTCTTCGCGAATACGCCACGTAAAATAAGGCAAATTCAAATCAAATCAATACTTGGGGGGCCAAGAAGCTATTTTTGGACAACCGCGAATGATTTTAGCAGGAGCCTTGGAATATTTTTATCGCAAATTTTATATTTAAATATTATTAGCTGTTTCCAAGATATATTTAATATCATTCTACACTTTCCTGTGCTTTTCATAGATATTATAACTGTAATTAAAATGATTTTTTTGAAATAAAATGTTTAGTAATCAGAAAAATAATAAAATAAAATTTTACGTGCATAACTAATGTCTTAAAAAGGTACTAAAGAATGGTTGATCATAGGCATACATGTTTCAGAAACACGGTCGTAAAAAACAAATTCACTTCTCGTAACAAGCCAATTCACATTTCAACACTAATATTGCTGGACAGTACTTTCTGAGTAAGATTCATTTTTAATAACTGTTGAACTATGATTCGTTAATAAAATCGAGAAATAAAAAAAAACCTAAAGGCCGAAAATGTAGGTGTTTGATGAACAAATTTAGTGCTGATAGGTGGGACTGACGCAAATTAATGAACAAACTTCGTGAAAAATTTAAGTATTATTTTTATTGCACACCTCATAAAGATATGAGAATAAAACTCTCGGGAGGAAGAAAGAGCTTAATCGTACTACATAAAATATTTTCTAGGCGGCATCAATGCTAATCTGAGGATAGGAGCAGGAAAGATGACAATACTGATAGTGGAAAAGTGGTAGCGAATAGGATAAAGATGGCTTTCCCGAAATCAAAAGGAAACTATTTTCTGCCGGGGATTTCAGAAAGAAACTTCAATAAATTATTTAACACCAAAAACATTTAAAATCTTCATATAAAGTATGCGAGAGAACTGCAGCTTGAATGCATCTGATGCTCGAAAGGACACCGAGAGAAAAACTCAATCAGAAAGATGGGAACAAGAAAGGGCAATATGTTCCACATTTGTCATACTGGTGGTATACAATGAAATACATATCATATTCGTTCAAAATATTTGGGGCCAGAAAAATCAGTAAATACTGGAAAATATAGCTGTGTTTTAATCCATTACAACACAAAACATATCGATTATATCGAAACGAAAAGGCAAATATGGCGTTAACTGAAATTATTTGTCTTATAACATTTCGTGAAAAGTTCGTAAATATTAAGGAACATGATCATTTTTTGTCGTAGGGCGGTTATAAAGTGACAGGTGGAATTCCTACAAATAGATTACCATTGCAAGAATTTCGGATATAAAATGGGTTTATTTCGACAGTATCTAATGTCTTAGGGATTCAGTGTTGTGAATATAGTGGATCAGGTGCGGAATACTGAAAGGGTAATGTAGTGTGGTATATTTGTCTTTATAGCTTAATAGAGGAAGGTGTTATACCTTGGGATATAAAAATTTAAATACAATGTTTTTACAATTAGGATAGATTTTAAAGTTGTAAGATTCACAATCTATTAAAGGAAACCATTTAAGGAATATACTATTTTTTTTATTTTATCTTGTTTAAAATGTAGCATCGTAGGCTTTCACGGCCGATGTCAATATAAGAGTAATTTTCCGGGCCGGTAGGCCGTGGTCTAGTTGGCATTGAACTATTTAAAATTTCTGATTACATTTTTTGCACACCCTTCCAAGTATCCCAAGGTACAACACCATGTTGAATCTTGAAATAACCAATGTCGTACTTTGGGACTGACAAAAACTGTAAAATAAAGTCAATTAAAGGAGAAAGAAAACATCTATTTATAATTAAATACGAGTATAATCGCATTACTGGTAGTGTTATATTTTAGAACTTTAAGAATATATTAGCTGGTTTTCTGTTAAAATCATTAAGAAATTATTTTACTTCCATAAAACAGTGAACTTATTTCATCAGCTGAACACAGTAAACTTAGCCCTCAAGAGTTTTGCAGGTACTTTAATTAACAGAAAAGTTCAGAAAACTCTTGTGACGCCCTGATATTCCTGCAATAGTTGGTGATGGCAGTTTGTAATTTCTTCCTTGTGTATTTTCGTCTTGTTTAGAGAAACAAAAGGATCACTCCCCGATTTAACAAGATATTTACCTTCATAAACAATATCTTCTTTTCACAACTTGTCCAACACAATAGGTTTTTTACCTTTTCAACTCATTTGCAGAAAAACTTCATCCTTTTCTTTAACTGCAGTTTCTATTTCACGAGCTATCTGAATTTGTTTTTCTTCCATAAAATATATTTTAAATGATTGTTCATTTCATAAAATTATTTGGGCGACTTTAAGGTCATTTGTTCGTACTCAGAGCTAGAACGTTTATTAAAAATTCATTTTAATGAATGTAACATTATTCATTTGTATCTTCTTAACAGGTATCAATCGTCTCATAGATTCTTTTGAGAGACGAATCTGAAAGAGACTGTGAATTTACTTCTGAACATGAGGAAATCTTGCTGCTATTGAAGTTTTAATAAGCTATGCCTATAAATAAACCTCCCTCCCTCAAAGAGAATTTCATTTAAAGGGAATAGTTTTGTACTGAATTGCATCTCCAACACCACACTTACTATAACAAATCTACTCTAGCACCATAAGTCACCGCTCGCAGTGCTACAAATAGTCTGGCAGAGTGTAGCGAATTTCCGTACGTCGCCTTCACACCCATGGTGGGTTGGCGGATAGTCGCAATTTCAACTCATTTTTTAAGTTACACAATATATTCAAGAACCTTACAATACAAGAATTTAATATAAACACTTTCAGGGACCCAAAGAATCACTGATGCTCTTGATTAAAATTTTATTTCATATATTGTTAATTTGCATTGATTTTTTTTATACATTTCTACACAAATGGTAAGACATATTTGTAATACGTAATATTCCATGTTCATAGAAATCTACATTTTAATAGTCAATGTTTATTTATTGATTGATTTATTTATTCACTTGTACACGCCAATTGGCTTTGTACATATAAATTTTCACAATATAATGTAATACGTATAAGAGGATTAGCACATGTACAGAAGACAATTGACATATATGGAAAATTATGAGTAGAAAATATATTTAATTTCAGTCTTTGTCATCAAAACATTACAATTATAATATTTATATTATTGTTGTTGTCTTCTGTAATTCACAAATATCTTTTATGCAATTCATTTATATCACGCTGCATTCACAACTGCTCAATCGTTTTGCTTTAGCCACGATGCGTAACTGCGTCAAGTAACCTGGGAATTAATGATAAAGTGGTGTAGATGAAAAGGAGAAATATTCTGTTCCTCTTTCATTGCCTACGGTCATGATCTGATAGAGAAAAGTAGGTCTCTAGGCTTAAGTTCGATCCTACAGAGGTCTATGCAGTCGCCCGGGCAACCACCCATTCTTCATGTGACACTCAAATGGTTGGTCAAACGTCGGTTGGTGAAGGAAAATCAGGAACGTGAATTTGACAGAACCCTTCGTAATTTGTATAATTACATAAGTATTGTAATAGTTATTTATTATTTCATAATTCTCCTCACGCACATTTTTATTTCATAAAGATTTTAAAACACACAATAATTGTGAATTATAAAAAGGGAAAGAGAAATTTCGAGTTCACCTCTAATTCAACAGAACTAGGCTCGTTTTGCCGAAAGATTTAGCACAGAAACATTAGATTTATGCGGCCAAAGTTGACTGTCAAAAATGCAAGTAATACAACACTCATTATTAAGCTAAAAATTAAATTCCCTTATCAGTTTCTAAAGCAATAGTTGCATCTCAAGTGGAAACGCCTTTAAATGGACATTTAGACAAATTGATTATAGCATTGTACAATTTGGAGCTGTAGATGGATCTAAGGATAAAACTCCTTTCTCCAAAAAATATGACGTTCGTTGTGGGGGAAAAGAAAATAATCTACCACAATGAATATTTTATTGCGGAAGACATTTATTGTGGAAATCCATATGGATTAGTGAAAATAAGTAATATTCCACAAAAAAAGTTCACTGTGGGAAGATCACTTATTTTTATCTATTATTATTTTTGCGGTAACTACCGACTTTAAAATAATACAGGTTAGAAGATTATATTTATAATTGGGGGAAAAGAATTCGAGAACCAGTTGCCAAAAAAGGTCATCAAGGTGAGTCGGAAAGCCCGAACAGGTAGTCAGGCATCGCCCACAGCGAGTGATTTTCTGGGATCATAAAATTCATGAAAATAGGTCAGCCGCGACTTTACAACCGCTTACGCATTTCCTATTACCTGACCAGTACACGACGATTTCCAGTGTGCGGAAACTTCATTACAAGTCACAACAAGTCGCTTATTTCAAATAGCCTTCTTCAGAAACATCACTTGAATATTTAGTGGTTATTTATTGTTTCCACACTCACACCATAATAATGTCACGCCTCGAGGCCTTCCTCTGCCATCCGTAAACACAGGCGTGCACAAAGGCTCTTGCTGCTTAAGGCTAAAACTTCACGAACGCCCAGCAGACCCCGTGCCACATTGCCTTTCGTATTAAAAACAATTCAAACTACTTCAAGTTTCATGAGATGCCAGGTACTAACTTTTCACAAGAAGTAGTGATGCATGTGCTTAAAGCCAGTCACTAGACTGCACGTAGTGAGTATGCCTGTTTTGATAACATGGTTCATAGCTTCCGTGATTGCACTTACAAAGGCAATGAGGTGAGCGGGATATTATGAAATGAAAACTTTCATAGCTTATCATCAATAGATTTTGATAACAAGGCAATGGTATAGTGTCAACGATTTAAAAAAAATATAGAATAATATTTAAATACGAATTCCAGAGTATCATTGAAATTATCTCCTTTACCAAGTCACTTTTTATATTTCTCTACCCAGGCGTTTTTCGTCAAATGTAGCGCCTACGTAGCAAGAATGTTTGGAAAGGTGAATGCGATACTCGTATGTACCCCACTGTAATGAGTATTTTTCACTCAACTTTACATATGAACGGATAGAACATAAAGATTCAATTGAAAACCAGTAGTCCATCGGCGCATTCATGCACAGTGTTGCGGAGGTCAAATTCTTGTAAAGCACCTCCAAAATTTAAAGAATATTTTTCAAAATCCCAGCGCTTCCAGTGTCTAGATCAACCGGTAAATATTCAGTTTGGAAAGAAGCCTACGAATAGTTAAGGAGCTAGTGTTATTCAATGTTGGACGACCCAAAGACAGACGAACATTCCCCTAAAAAAAAGAGGGCCTTAAAGAAGCCCAAAACGTGAATTTCCATTGAAATCTCGAAATCGATTTTCCGCAACATTTCTATTCTCTTAGGCTCTATTCATATAACATACCTTCATCTATAATAAGTTAATTCCGTACGCATAGATGAAAGTAATTTTTTTACATTTTTTCGAGTTCTTATATTTATTGACTAAAATATACTAATAGAAATTAACAATCACACTAACGAATCCGCCGTTTTTGAGTGCTTAGGAGTAAATTTTCAGCGAAAAGTTAGCGCAGATGTCTTTGCTGCCACGTCGGTTCTTGCTACTGCTTCGGTTATCACCACACACTTTGCCGGTACAGTTGGCGCGAAGTGGCTCTCCAGGATAAGTGGAGTTGAGTGGGCGTGATGCGCCAAATGCCAGCGGGAGGAAAGCGTGCTCCGGCCGGCCTTGCCTTTCGCTGTCTATGGAGCCCGCCCGCCCCCACCCTCCTCCTTTGACGATGCAGCCTGGCACAGCGGTCTAGCCAGCGACAGCCTTTCCTTGCACCAAGGCCGCACCAGAATGACGGCCGTTTTTCGGAGTCCGCTTTCTTGGCCCGGCGGCGGCCGCGCGCGCCTATTCCACAGCGCTTTCCCACCGGTCGCGAACGCGCCGTCCGCGGCGCCAAGAGAAACAGAGGAGCAAAATAGAGCCGAACAGATCGGGAGCCAGCAAAAAGAATTATGCACCTTTTCTAATTTTCACCTATGCCATCCTCTTTGACGTGACAAATCGTGTCGTGGTAGATCGTCAAGGAGATATAGATATTTTGTGAGTTAGGAGAGAGGCTGCCGAGGGATTGTTGTGTTTGAGAGCGTCAGTGGAGTTGGAATTTCAGTCGTCGTAATTTGGAGACTGCTGCTTGAATCTTGGAGAGATTTACGTGCATGCGCTATTTAGCGCATGCAATTTAATTCAGAAACGCACTTAGCCTTCATAGACTATGTCAAAGCTTTCCATAGAGTGCTACAAATTATGAAACATCATGTATAAAAGAGGTTCTGCCATATATTTGATACAGACAATCCGACAAGCAATCATTGACATTGGAGGAAAATGTTCTTAGGAAATGTTTATAAATCAAGGCGTAAGACAAGGTTGCACCGACATTATTTAATATTTATCTCCATGATATGCTAGGCGAATGGCAATCTAATGTTCCACGAGGCATCAAACTCCCAAATAATACATCAGTTACACCTTACTGCTGGCAGATGACCAGAAAATTCTACAAGAGACTAGATAATTTGCATAGGTACATTCCCTCCAAAGAATCAAATATGAATATAACATGAAAATATCCGTTAAAAAAACTAAAACTATTGCTTACCATGGAAATATCTTGCCAAGACTAAGATCATCGTGGATAGACACATTCTAGAACAAGTTAAAACATTTAATTACTTAGGATGTAATATTTCTTATGAGTTTATCTCCGCGATGTAGATTCAGATGACCCAATCTGGTCTACTGTATCTTATATCTTTCCCGCAGCATTACAAAAAAACGAGAATTAATGCGTATGAAAAGTGTAAATTTCCAATTAAGCATCAACGGATAGTGATACATTGTATTTGACAGTTTAATATTGCTGATAATAGTTATTTATTATTGCTAACGTACCGACTTATATCGTGGTAAGGTGCCACCCATTCTTGCAGATATTGTAAAAGAATGGTGGTTTTTAACAACTGACATTCCTATTGATAATTATTATTATATACCTGTCAATGACAAAAATGTATATTGTGTAAGTACTTATGCACAAGAAATTTATTGGAATATAAATGAAGAAAACGCACATCACGTGTAAAAACTTGTTAAGTTTCGCTATTAGGTGGGACCTACTGGGCTTCACGTGTAAAACGATAACGACGAGCGATAAATATAGCGGACAAGAAGTAGGGACTACACTTTGCAGTTCTTGTAATGATTAGTAAAGACTTAGCGATTGCAACAACAAGCAATTTTACACCAGGACCTACAAGTAATTGCAATGATTTTTAACCCCATACTTAGGGACAATTAATGGGATTTCTGCAAAACACGGTGTATGGGTCTATAAGCTTTTATAGCAGGGACCTCCTCAAATGAAAACGTACCAAGCTATCACTGGACGTTTTTCTAAATAGTACTCACCAGCAGAATAAATTTTGCAGTTGTTCCATCTTGGAGCGCAAGGTCGGGCTTGGCCCAGAGTCGCCAAACGCCCCTGCAGCGTCTGGTTTAGAAATGCCACCGCACAAGGTGCGGCATCTGTCGCAAGCGGTGAAAAGTTATCCTGGCGCCATCTCTCCTGCGCGTCGCGCCGGTCTGTTGTTCCTTTCACTTGCCCCACCGCGCATTCACCCCCCTCCCCCTACCCTACCTCCCCGCTCCAGCCGACGCACTGCTCCGCGCAGGTGACAGCTGAAGAAGCACCTGACGGGGTCAACAACACCGCTGCGCAAAGCGGCTGCTCTGCTATTTGCCTGGCAGAATAAGTGCTTCGGGTTCTTGTCTCAGACTGCAGAGTATTGATCTTGATCTGCCTTTACTCTTGGTCTGCAACACGATGTTAATGACCGTTAAAAATTTCTTTAATTCCAATTCCTTAAAAGATCCTTCAAAACATTTTTTCGTTAATATTTTGCACCTCATAATTTGTGTCAATATGTCGACGTTGGTACTGCTTTATCCCATGACCGAGCTCTAGAATTACCACACCCTCTCTCGACATAAAGTGTATTGATGATAGTTTGGTATTGCGTGGGCTCCCAACTAATTTGACCATTTTTGTGAACAGGGATAACACAGTCATATTTCGGCTTCTTGCGACCTGCCTGAACGATTCTAGGATATGATGCGGATGAAGATTGTCTGAAATACAATTTTATTTGTCATTTAGACTGGATATTTTTACAGGCCACAAGCATAACATAGCCCAAGCATGATATGGCACATACATAAACAGAACATTGAGGATTTTTCACCCTTCGAAAATCCATCGCTCCTATCTTTGTTTGATCCCATATCGTCAAGGTTTGGAAAACATTAGAACATGCTTAGACGAATACAATAATATCAACTGCCCGACAACACATATTTTGTTTTATGTACACACTGTTTAACATCCAAAGAGTTTTTCTTCCTCACCATACTTCGTTCGTAGTAAAGAAACTATCGTAATGCTGCGGCTAAACGATGTTTTGAAAGAAAAAATCGTATCGATATCAAGATAAGAGCATAATAATCCTTTATGTCTTAATTACTCCCTCTACCACGTTGTGTTTTGGGGATCTTTGATACCGAAAAATCAATTAACGGCAAAAGGTCTATCTGCCTTTCCGTCCATTTGTGATCAACGCTAGTGCCTAAACCGATTAAATTATTTTTTCCGAAATTACTGTTTTCCAGTAGGATGGAATGAAATCAAGTTACTGCGAATTTGAAAAGAATATTGTGTGTTTTATGGATACTTTACATGAAGTCTCAACATTTTCAAATACTTCTGAAAAATCACTTCAAATTTTAAAAAATTGTGCAGGCCTCATATTTGTAAATCGTTTTTGTATTTCGAATATTGCGAAATTTTAAAAACATTCGGCGCCTTTCTACAACAACAGTATTAAAGATAGAGTTTTGTTAAATAAAATCTGTTATTCAAATACAGCTCTTGAAAGAAGGTCATAAATATTTTTTTAAAAATATGTATAGATATTGTTAGATGCGTGAAGTATAAGACATTTTGAACAATTATTTTCCAAAAAACCGTTAGTTATTTTCTCCTGGTACACAGTAAAAATTGTTCAGGCCCCATTTTTGGCACACCCTCTGTATTTTAAAACTACTGGTCCTAAAACAATACATATTCTCTCACTCCTTAGTAACGTTTATGTAATAACATTGTACCGCATTTCTGTCTATATCAAAACATCTCAGTCAATAAGCGCTGCCAAGAAAGCGCGAATGCAACGATAGGCGCTGCCAACAATGAGCCTTTATTTTATTATCAATTCTTCCTAAAAGCGCCATTTTTGGCATAAATGGAACTGTTTTCAGTTTGCATTGATGTTATTTTAAAAAAGTTATTGTATGGCGTTCTTTATGGAATACTATTGCTGTTATTTTTCGTCATGTCTCCAAGATATTTTAAGTTCATTCTTAAATGTTATATTTTCATTTAAATGAAGACTTATAACCAAACAAAAGTAAAGCACAAAGCCCGCTAAAACATTTCAACTTTGCTGACAAGTTCGTACGTTAGATTTTTTTAAAAATGAAATAGTAAATGAACGAAACTATTAAATTTTCAAACAAATTATACAGGCAAACAAGAATAATTTCACAAATAAATAGAACATCCAGAAATATATGCCATCCAATATATCCCACTATGAAAGTCATTATGAATATATCTCATTATGAATGTTAATGTTAACACTATTGCTTGTGTTACAACACGTGTGAACATGAAATGACAAATGCATTGACACGAATTGTACCTGAGGAAGCAATAAACCATATGCCAAACTTAGTACAGACAGAAAAATCATTTTAATAGAATCCAAATATATACGTTTTCAAGTGACGTGATTCTGATTTAACCTACCCAATGATTGTCTCTAATTAAAAGAAACGAAATATAAATAACAACTAATTAGACAATCAATAAACATTAATAAGGAATATAATAGCCAATTTTTATTTTGCATATTAAAAGTAAAAGAAAAATAAAAGTCTGCAATACAGCGTGCGTATCCATCAAGAGAAATCTTATAAATTAGAATAGTCTCTAGCTTCCAAAAGAAACGCTTCAATTAATAAATATTCCAAATTAATCACCTGAATATATTACTTCTGGAATTAATCAATTAACAAAAACCATCTTATTAATTAAATCAATTAACAATTTATTAATCACTTGGATGTACTATCACATAGATATACAGTTTTTAGTGTTGCTTGCACTCCAAAGTTGTATATCTTAAATTGGACAAGATTATAATTTTATGAATGATGGCCTTAATAACACTTTAAGAATTATTTGCCTCCGGTATAAAAGAACGATGAACGCTATTATACCGTCGGCAGACCGTCATCTTTATGTACTCGTACATCAATACTAAAAATTTAAAGAAAAAATGTTGAGCTAATTTTTGGGGAAAAATTCGTACATTTCAATCACAAATTGTATATGACATTTTTAAAGAGCTAATTTTGTATTACAGACTTAGTCTGAGACAAAAATATTAATCTCCAATTTTGAAGTTTTAATTTTTTCTCCAATTTTCGAAAAATCGGGGATGTTAACGAAAATGAAAAGTCTTTTACAGTATTTAACAACAAAATATAATAAAAATCATTATTTGTTGTTAAATACCCACTTTTGCCTTACCAGAGTTCGGCATTAAGTTATTGTGTCGAAAAATCGCCGTTTTCCTGCGCACGATTACAATACCTTCTCTTAAGTTAGTAAGTGGGAGAAGGTAAAAATTAGCTAAAATATAGTATTTTTTATTTTCTTCATATTACTTAGTCTAATTCTTCTTGTGTCTTTGTAAAAATGTCCTTTTCTTCAGGATATATTATTACATTATTGTGTTTTACAGAATAATAACTGCTGGAGTGAAGACGTTTAAGAGAAGAGTGCAGGTATCATTTTCCTTAACATCCCCAATTTTTCGAAAATTGAAAAAAAAATTAAAATTTCAAAATTGGAGATTAAGATTTTTGTCTTGTGGAGCCTTTTTTTTAAAAAAAATATTTCAGGGGCTACATGTAAAGTACCCCTCATAATTAAAATTTCGGTTTCAAATTCCAGGGTTCGCGGCATCAGCCAAAACGATTGGGAAGTTTCAATTTTGTAGAACATGGGCTGAACGGCTTATGTGCTAGCGTTGTGCGCTGACGGACGGACGGACGGATGGGCAGTCGGATGGGCAGACGGACGGACAGACGTTGTTCCGTCATCGATTTTTCGGTGTCAAGGTTCCACAAAATATGGATTCTGGCTACACCACATGTTAGAGGATTCTTTCTAGCTTTAGCGACTGAATATACCCACTTTTGCCTTACCAGAGTTCGGCATTAAGTTATTGTGTCGAAAAATCGCTGTTTTCCTGCGCACGATTACAATACCTTCTCTTAAGTTAGTAAGTGGGAGAAGGTAAAAATTAGCTAAAATATAGTATTTTTTTATTTTCATCATATTACTTAGTCTAATTCTTCTTGCGTCTTTGTAAAAATGTCCTTTTCTTCCGGATATATTATTACATTATTGTGTTTTACAGAATAATAACTGCTGGAGTGAAAAAATCATGAAATATTTTATGTTTTCCATGAGATGGAACTTGGAATCCTGATGCCTTCCATTTAAGACAGATAAAACATTGTCTAATCTCAAACGTTCATTGCCATTCAAATGATGAACAAGAAATACAGTTTTACCACATAGAAACTGTCTCGATAAATATTTGTAAAGCACCCATTCCTTAGCGACATCTCTTTAGAAAATTTAAATTCTGAAATTCCCGATGCAACATCGTTCTGCAGACCGTATTACAACACGAACAACTCACTCGACATTCGTAAAACAATTCCAACTGATTGACTTGAATAAAGTCTCTACGCAAGGATTAAACTACGACGACAAATGTACTACAAATATATACTATAAAATTCTTTTAATATTCTACGCTTTAATCACTGATTTCACTGCACAGTCTTGTTTAAGAAACATTGAGTAAAGAAAATTTTGAAAATGTCTCAGGGCCCTCATGTGAAATACACCCAAAAATTAAAGAATTATAAGTATTTTCAAAATTGCAAATCAAGTCGAGCCAGATCGATTGTAGAATATTCATTTTGGAAAACAATTAAAAATAGTTTATACCCAAGTGTTGTTCGCAGACTTAAGGACGAACATTTTGAAAAAAAGTACTCTTTCTGTATTAGGGAACATCAAAATGGGGAATGTAATTAAGCTATTATTAGATTAAATAATTTACTGTATATAGGAGCAATAAACATTTTCTTTTACGGTCCCACAAAACGCGTTTTTCTGTACAAAATATTCCTGAGAATTAAATAATTCTCTCTATAATTTTTACAATTACTCCGTATGTACGTACGTACATGAGAATGTCGAAATATAGATGAGACAGCCTAAAGTGCTATGAATGTGAAGGTTTTATATCACAGTCTGATCATACCCACATTCTAGTAACTCATCCACATTTCGTTCACCCCTAAGGATTTAAGAGAGGTAATATTAAAATTAATTCATTACAATTTAAATGTTCATTAGTACTTCGAACTACATAATTTTGCTGCAATCTCCACTTGTAAAAAGCGTCGTATTAGCTTTTTTGCCAACGTGTGTTCCTCTCGGTAACTGGGTTTTTCTCAGAAACGGAGTTCATTATTGGAAATATTCGAAAAAGTTCCCCGAAGAGTATACTAGATCTTATCCCCAGGAATTAGGTTAATATTTCATCCATTCAAGAGTTATTAATTTTGATTTCCTTCTGCACAATGTCTCCCTAGACATCTAGTTAATTTCTAAGAACATGTATATTGCAGCACTTGTTTGCAATAAGGAGTTTAAGAAGCAATAAACTAATCCCGAAAGTGTATCGCGCCAGATCAGAGGAAAAAGAAGAAAGAGAAGGGGGCAACGCGCTCTTGGCCCCCTTGCGTGATCGCGCGGGGAAATTATTGTTTTCCGTGCAACTCGCCTTCCACTCTTCTCGAAACTTCCGGCATCGTATCTACACGTGCCTTGCGTCAACATTCCGTTCTAAATGGAGATCGGCGGCGCTGATTTCAAAATGACGCGTTGCAGCCCCGTGTTTGTATCTTAAATCCGAGCGTTCATTCTTTAAACGGGCGAGACTTGGACAAATATTGAGGAAGTGAATGAAACATTGTAATTTTTCACGAAAAAGAAAACAGTAATTTTCAGAAAAAAACGCTGGGAAAAGATAAAAGAGGTAAGACCGGGAAGCCAGCACGTGGGAAAGAATGTAACTTGAATTACGTAGTGAAATGTGGAACACATGAGAGTACACGCGACATCACAAGAAAAGAGAAACTGTTTTTTCTGAAACACGTGCAATGGTCTATCAGTAACATGTGATTGCAAGATCGTTTCGATACAATGATTAAAGTAATAAAGCCACCGGCACATCTTGTGTTTCTAACTTTCTTCATTAACAAAGCAGTGAAATAATGATTAATAAACTTCAGAATCCAGAAGATATAATACGCCTGGTATAGTACATTTCATGGAAAAGTACTTTCGTAGAATATTTTTGTTCTGGTTAGGCACTCTTTTACAATAAGATTCGCTATATCAAATTTTTATTCAAGAGTATCGGTGACATATATTGACAATTTAGTTAGAAAGCAACATTTTCAATTCTTCTAACTAGCGCATGTTTCAATTTTTTAACAGTAATAAAAAATTAAGCCTGTTTCGTGGGTCTTTCTCAATGGAAATTAATAGTATTTAGTTGTTTCGAAAACGTTATTTCCATCATCAGGGCTATAATGTACAGGATCAAAAACATTAAGACTGTATTAATGAAGCACTCAAGCGTAATCTTCCTCTTACAATTACTGTAAACTTTAATTGTAAAGTTTACAGTAATTTTACAAAACGAAGTGTTTTGAATGTTTAATTAAAAGGTTATTGTTTTTCATCTTGTTAATTATAACCCTTATTACGGAAATATATTTTTCAAAACATCGGGAAACAACTAAATAGTACTATTAATTTCCATAGGGTAAGACCCATGAGTCAGCCTTCAAAGGAACATTTATGGTTTTAAGGATTCTCCAACAAATGAAAAATACCGAATTTTTCAGTAACCATGACACATTACCTTTCTTAAGTCATAAATTGCTCGAAATATTTATTCATATATGAAGCTGTCGGAAATTACATACGTCACGGCAAAAAAAAAATATTTCAACATTTTTTTCACTAACATAAATACGAAGGTTACTTCTTTTAGCTTACCAAAAACAGAGATAACGATCAAAAGATATGCGAGGCAAAAATTCAGATATTCAGCAGTCGCTTCCTCATTACTTGCCTTGATGACTGCATTCGTGTGTGGCGTAATATCCAAACAGGAGAGCTACTATATATCAGGCTTTCATCGTAAGAGGCGTATGAAGGCCCCTTGGCGTCCCCACTCCACAGCCCCACGCCCAGGACCACTTGAGACCCGCAGCTGAAGAGCGAGGCAGGCGCCTCGGCTGTCGGCTTAGCTTTCGCCTCGCAGTAGGGCAGTAGCTGGACAGACGGAAGGACGATCGGGTGGGCGATCAGGCGGGCGACCAGGCAGGCGATCGGGCAGGCGAGCGATCGGGCGGGCGATCGGGCGGGCGATCGAGAGGGCGACGAGCATGCGATCGGGTACGCGTGATCGAACGGGCGATCGGACGAGTGGTCGAACGGGCGAGGGGGCGGGCGATTAAACGGATGGCCGAGTGAGCATGTTCTACCTCAAGGATTCGACATGCTTCCTCTACCTGTCATTCCACATGGTCCACCTTCTAGCACAGCGGTGTCCTTCAAGGGCTACTACTAAAACCTACAATTTGGTTGCGGGGCATATTTGCATTATTCGGGAGATCCACATCTGCCTTCCCCGCATTGCTTATCTTGGTACTTTGCCCGGCAGATCTGGAACGGGGGAGGGAGAGTGGAACCATGCGAGATATCAAGCAGTACAATGCATAACGTAGTGAAACATTTGATTTTGAATTTCTCTATTTACTAGAAAATTCTCAAATATAAACTTAACTTACTTTTACATCAAAGGTGGGTTTTTACCAGGAGGGCGCGTGTGCAATGCGCACAATGTCCTCCCACGACATAGACGAAAGGGGCTTTAAGTATTGTCTAATAACTTTTCGCGGGACCAATAAATAGCCCCGCAGGTCGCATGTGGTCCATAAATGTCCAAATAAAGTGACAATTTATTTTTTTAAACATGTGATTTGCACATCCCTGTTGCAGAAAACGTAGATTTGGTAAAGTAGTTGGCAAATGTGTTAGTAGCATCCAAGTGAGAATTTTATAACATTACTTTATCTTTTCCAAGAATTCGAGTAGAAATTTTTGCACAATTTTTAATCTATTGGATCGATTTTCGAAACTATTAGTGATACAGAGGCGTTTAAACGCGACTGTAAATTTGAAGTTTGGAACTCTTTTTCACAGAAAATTTTTGAGTTTTATAAAAACCTCATTGGAGTCATTTGAAGAAATTTAACTCACAAATGCAATAGTGTTTACAAATTGGTGGAAATGTGCATATTAAATGCGTGACAGATCTTTCAAAATATTCACATTTGTGTAATTTTTGAAAAAATACCCAAAAATGATTTTTACTTCATATTAAAAAATGCAATTAGCACTATCCGTTCGAAAAGTTTGAAGAAAAATTTAGAGCCATTTTTCAAAAAATGGAATTTCAATTCTGGAAAAGTGGACTTTTCACCCAGTTTTCACAGAAAATAGTTGAGTTTTTGAGAAGCTTTATAAGACAATTTAAAGAGCATATACTCAGAAATATAATAATGTGCACAAATTACCGCTAATAAAAATATTAACGACGTGAGAGACACGTGAAAAAATGTACTTTTTGAAAAAATAAAAAAGAGCGATATGGTGTTTATGTCATCTCATAGAGTACATTTATCACCATCCCTACTAAAAGTTTAAAGTAAAAAATTGGTGCCGTCTTAGAAAAAAATTTGAAACGGTTCCAAGTGGAATATGTGGTTGACAAAGCGGGTTCGCGGCAGGTTCCCTCGGGGTACTCCCGTTTTCCCTGCCAATAAGCATTCCACGGGAGTCATTTCCGACCCTACACTGCCATTAATCGCCATCGCCTACGGATTTCATAACCAAGAACTAGCTGGGAAGGACTGCGGCAACCTCAGCGGGTTATCGATAAAGAGGGTGTCGGCCTGGAGAACTAGAGAGAGGGGAAATGGTGAGGGAGTGGAAAACGTCCCCTCCCTAAATCCACATACGTATAACGCAGAGCGGATGTAATGATAGGCGGGGCGAGGAGTACAGATTGTAGCTGGTCCTTGAGGTAAAAAAACTAAGATTAGTGAACATATTAGTTAAATATTTAAGAGAAATAAGGTACTTTTTAATAAAGTTATATGAAGTCAGTTAAATACTTCTTTATTACACGGCAATTAAATAACGTTTTCTTGAGAAAATATCGCTCACTATTTTTTAGTCATTCAGAACTTACTTCCCAATTAGCGCTCTCAAACCTTCAGATTTCTTTCACCTAGTTATTACTTTATCTTTCATTATTCACAATTTTTCATTATTTACTGGCAATAATGACGTTCATTTTAGGTTGGAAAAAGAACACATCAGAAACTGAGAAAGGACCTTCAGGAACTTTTCCGGTCTTTACAACAATATGATTCGTCAGTATAAGTTTATGATTTCATACCACGAACCCCCAAGGTCGTTACTTCATGTCGCATTCATACATCTACAAGATACAACTACCTTCTTCAAGAACTTCTTTTATTTCTGTTTATTTCCAATTGTTCGTTGTTCCTCGCAAGCATAATCACAACTCATCAGAGTCAATCATAACTTCCAATGACATGAATCTTACTGCATTCATGCATTTAGAACTCGACACATGGAACAGGAAATAAAGGAGGCATCATCGGTGTTTTCAAACGGTTATCTATGGTTGAAATACATATTTGTAGGCATATAGGTTAATATATATGTAGACATATAGGTAGACATGTTTGTAGGCAGACATATTTGTTACATTTGTTAGTCATTCTCTAATATGTCTCTAATATCTCTACCCATGTCAAATATCTATTCATCATTTCTCCTTTCAGACAGGCTGAATAAATTATTATTTCTTTCTGCATCAATAAATGACCTAAATTTTATTTTGACGTGTTTTAAACTGCTCTATCCTATCTCCTTTACTCAAATGTTCAGTTTTCTCTATGATTGAAATGTTCAGTTTTCTTGCGAACCTGCAGAAAAACGTGGGTGCCGTTTGTGTGCAGCGGGAGTCGTTAGAGTTTATAGATGAAACTATAACTAATAAATATTATATAAAAAATTTAGACCAAAAATTCGGGGCATACAGAGAGTGAAGTTTTCATGTATGATAACGATCCAATGCACACAGACCTTACTTCTAGATTGCAAATATTATTTAATACTTCAAACTTTATTTCAACTCTCCCTTAGTCCCCTGATAGTAATCAATTTGAACATTTATGGAAATACCTCAAAATTAACCTTTTGGATGGGTCGAAAGTCACCAACAAAATGGTTTATTCCATGCCTTGAAGATAACATCATGTAGTCAATAATCGAGTCAAACAAAATCGTTAATGACAATGAAATCAATAAATGAAATGTCACAACAGGGTGCACAAATACTTTTTACATATTCCAATTTCCCATTTCTTTATTCATGATATTATAGTTTCATATACTATTAAACTCCTTATTTGTTATGTATTAATGGAAAATACTAAAAAATCATTTATTTTTGTTTCATTTAGTAAATTAAATTAAATATGTTTTCTTTAATTATCTACCGTACGAGTACTTTTTCATTTAATTGGAGAAGTCTGTTCTCTCTACTATATTTAACAGATCAAAATTCAGAGAACCGAAGTAAATGTGCCCAAAAGGCTTTCGTTCGTTCACCGCAACTTCTTAATTACTTTTCTGCAGGGTCGCAAGAAAACTGAACATTCCAATCGTATTTAATTGCTAGAGTAAAGGAGATAGAATAGAGCAGTTTAAAACGCGCCAAAATAAAATTTAGGTCATTTCTTAATATAGAAAGAAATAATAACTTATTCATCCTGTCTGAAAGGAGAAATGATGAATAGATATTCGACATGGGTAGAGACATATTAGAGAATGACTAACAAATGTAACAGAATATAATGTATGAATGAGGTCAAATCCAAATGAACGTTCCGATAGCTTTGAGAATCACTGGCTGCTCTGCCGATTGACTGTTTCCGGGCACGCTAACTCCTACGGTCATTAGTTCCGTAAGTGCAGTCTAAGAAAGTGGCGGTGTTCCTTCCGCGTAGGACGGTGAGATGCAACGCCGAACTACACGGCTCGCGGGTGGTGCTCTCCTCCAGGTGTCTTCCCTAGCAGAGTACCGCCCCGTCCGAGATAAGCTCTAAGCTTCCGACCAGTATACCGAAATATGAGGCAGAGTAGTGCGTGTAAGTGTGTGTGAATAAAGAGAGAGGATATGGCAAGGATGAGGTGCGAAGACAGTCCATGGTCTGCTCTTTCTCGATATTTCCCCGCATTCGCCTGGTATTGATCGGAGAAATGACTGAAAACTACGTATGAGGGCAGCTGGTTGTAAGAATTACTATCCAGACAGCTGATGAATTCGAAATAGCTAACTTATGTAGCTAGTCGGGAATCCTTCAATGCCGGGGCTCGAATCCTAAAGCTTTCCAATGAGAGTCGCTACAGAAACAGTGGTACTACTGGCTTTGAGATAACTCAGCTGATACAAATTCTTCCGAAACTGAAAACTTTCATGAACTAACACACACCCGCCTAATATTTCTTCAATTGAATAATACGATAATTTCACTCCTGTCCGAAAAAAAAGTAGCGCGTCCAAATGTCAATACTTCTTGCCTTGAGGCCACCGTCCTCAGCCTAAATGAGAATAGTACGTATAATTCTGGATCCACGTCAAGGATGGAAGGTCCACGTCGAGGTAGAAATGGGCAGTTGTAGATAATGAATGAAGCGATAGTGGTGATGTTCATTCGGACACTGGAAATAGAGTAGGGAAGTGGAACCACTCGGAGAAAATCCACAATGAACCTGTTTCAAATTCTCCACGGATAACCAGGAATTTGAAGCTACAGCAGCCCCAAAGGCGATAGTGCTCACCGCATCCCTACAGACTTCACCTGTGTGGATTCGGGTCATCCCAGCGATTCCAGGGGAGACTGCCGCCCGCCCCCCTATCCCACACGCCGCCCACCAGCCGCGAGTCGGCGCCCACCCCGATCACCTTGAGATCCGGCGAGCGAGACTTGATCGCGCGGCACATGCGTTTGTTGTGAGGCGCGCCGCTGCTCCGTCTCCACCTCCGCCGCCTCCCCTCCACCGCGTGGGCATTGGCCGCGCAGAACGGCAGGGCTGGGGCGCCCGCTCAGCTCACGCCCGCGCCGCCAGTCGAGCCGCGCACGCCCGCCAGAGCGCACGCCCCGCGACTCAACCGCCGCCGCCGCCGCCTCCGGTGCCACCGCTCCGCGCCTCCGCGGCAGTCGCGGATCAACCAGTGAGTACGACCAGCGCCGCGGTGCTCGGGCCCACATAAAGAGGGCCTCTTTTTACGGAATAGTTTTTTTATTATTTAAGGTACTAACACTACTCGTGTTTGCTTTACACTTTTATAAAGGGGGGCCCGGGTGAACGTTTTGCGAGCGGACCCACACGTTTCTTTACTTTGTTGAGTACGACTAGGAATGCATCTTGGATGCCCATGTTTTCAAAACGTCCATTGTTATAGAAACATCGATATATTAAAGTCGATATTTTTTAGCATTGATGTTTTCTGCTCGATGATTTTACGTTTTCAATGTTTTGTTTTGAATGAAAAATTCCTACAATCACAATTCTGTATAAGTTAAAAACCTGAAATAACGGATGACCTGTGAAGAGCATGTGTTGGAACCAAACGAACGTGGTTTGTACTGCTCGATCCAGCAGATTATCTCACCTAAAATAGACCCGGTTCTGGTGAATAAAAAACAAATATCTTACGATATTGGATATTCAGAAGCAATGAATTGTGTGTAGCCATGAAAATAGTTCATGGCTGTGACGAATTGTTGAATCGTCATAAATACAAATTAATTAAAGTTTCGGAAGTGTGTTGCATTAGTTGGTAATTCGTTATTTCGAAGAGTTTTGTAAAATTCTATGGTGAAAAAATACTAAAAGAGATAATCTTCTACAATGTAATTCTTGAAGATGGAGAATAAAGCGTGAAATATGTCTGGTTAACATTTGAAGAATATATTGTTTACGCACTACACTGAGGAGGATTATTCCTTTATTTCTTCACGAAATATTATTACATGTAACAAAAAATATTGCGACAATCATGATAAATTTCTAGTGAATTGAAATTCTAGAAACCTTTTCGGTTGCACACTAATCTAATAATTATCAGCGTATAATACAAACGAGACATATCTAACTGTACATTTTAAAACAAATGTAAACACGAGAATATTTTGTTGAACAAATACGATCAATTCATCGAATCCTTCGAGATTCGTACATATGGTACAATTAAATCGAAATAAAATCATACATTATCTCCTGAAGTAGGCGTGCATTTGTTTCCATGACCACAATAATCTTTAAAAAAGGCAATATTTAATTTTTTTTAAAGTACGAGCAATTTTTGTTTAATTTTGTGCTTGACGTTAATGCAATTAGTAAAAAATATTTTTCCTAGTTTATTAAAAATAATACTATTTCAATGTAATAATAATAATAATAATAATAATAATAATAATAATAATAAGAAGAAGAAGAAGAAGAAGAAGAAGAAGAAAACTTAAACGAGAACCCTATGTATCCTAAAACTTCAGCGATTCTTCGCACTGTCACTTCAGCGCTCTACATTTGGACTTGTCTCCATGTTCGTTATCACCCTACACTGCACTACATTTCACAACGCTGCACTTGCTAACAACAGCGTCGTTACAAAAGTCAGTAGAGTTACTAAGAATGCAACTAAATCTAAAACAGTTTAACGTCGCGCCTCCGGCGGCGATATTCATCTTAAACATTTTATTTCAGTTTTTCTATTTCATATTAAAAATTCATTTTAAACACATTACAGATGCCATCATTTTTTGGGCATTCAATATTACAGGATGCGGTGATATTTCAGAATGGCACAGACTTTCTCAAACTAGTTAGTTTCTTTTTATATTAGTCTGGGCAAGCTTCTGGTATGGGCTTCTTCCCAGCAATTCTTAAAAACGGCTTCACATTTTTCTTGATTTTTTTCTCCACGGCTGGAGAAAGAGAGTCTAAAAATGACACAGGTCTGTTTTTCGTTGGATTACCTGAATTTTCGAAAATAGCAAATGTTATAAATAATAAAAGAAATGATGTGCTATTGTATCACCAGTAGTTCTTATTTTCTCTTAAAGTAAATGTTGATATCCTATACTGAATTCTATCCCAATTTTTACAATGAACAATTCTGTTCGATTCCAACAAATTTCTCAATTTTCCATTTTCCGCCGAATAAAAAGCAATTTCTTGTATGTAGGTGGGCGTCTTGTGCTAATTGATACGAGCATATATGCGCTTGACGAAGGACTGGACACCAGGCTTGCCATGAGCCAAACTTTTCGTGACTCCCTTTTCAATGTACTGTCCAAATGTATCCTTAAATATTTGTAGAGATTGACTATAATTGGACACATGATATTAGCTAGAGTTCGCCTGAATCGTGAACAAAATTTTTTCCACGAGCGAAAGAGGAAGTTGGTTTCTACGATATCAAACTAGGACAGAAGTGAACCTAAGGGAGAGGATAGTATTACATCTCCAGATGCAGTAAAATTATAATATTTCCCTTGTTTACAATACAACAATAAAAACAAATGACATAAACTATGTATTTAGACCATGTATTTAGAAAGAACATAAAGAAAAATATAAATTCATTCGAAAATATTATGTATTTGGCATTTGGGGTCGATTGTCCGACTCTATCGGCTAGCTAACGGTGTCCCTCATGCCTGGGTCTAATTTAATTCCCACGCCTCGGGGATAAGAGAGCCCTGTGGCAAACATAACGTATTCACTTCACTGTAACTAGTATCAAACTCCATCTGCCTGAGCTTGTCTTCGTCGCACAGTACAGAAAGTGAGACGATTTTAAAGGAAAGGTGCAACTCTATTTTTGCCCCGAAAATTATTGTAAAAAATTATATTAACATTAAGATATTTGTAGTGTTTACAATTATTATAATTAACATGGGGGACTATAATTGGAAGTATCTTCCAATTATAGTCCCCCATGGATTGGATTGTATGAATGGAAGTATGGATTGTATCTTCCTTGTTAATTATATCAAGTACATTAGTTGACATACTTGGACTTGGCGAAATATTTTTGGCAATATTTGTTTTATTTTGAATAGACTTTTCTTTGTAGCCCACGGATACGGTAGACGACTTCCTGACCCCATGTTGTAATATAGTTGTAAAATAGCGACTCCAATATCAGCCAATATATTTGCTTTAGTCTTCCGCTTTAGCCTTCGTAGGAAGCAGAATTCGGGAATTGTGCTACATTTTCTAGATTTATAATACTACTATATAAAAAGACGAAGTTTGATAGAGTCAGGTCAAAAAGCGATATATTTCCAAAAACCAATGAAAGCATCTATGTTTTCTTCATTTCCTGTTACAGCGAACATTCTGTTAATTTTATTCTTGCATTTTTTACGTTCCCGCCCTTACAAAGGTACTTATTTTCGGACCCGCCCTTACGAAGGTACTTCGTACGAAGAGAAAATTATGCACTCGTATGCCGGAAAACAGTGAACTTTTAGCGAAAATCTCTTATTGACGATCCCTGGTAACCAAAAAGTGGATAAACTCTGTTGCTAAATATTGAAAAAATTCTCAAACGCGTGATGCAGCCAGAATCCATGTTTTGTAGGTCCTTGATAGCGAAAAATCGATTGACAGCAAAACATGGATTCGATCTTTTTTTGAAAATATGATCTATTAGAACATATTTCATTTTTGACCAAAATGTTGATCTTCAATACTGTACATTTGCGATGTTATATTTGCCATATTTTAAATACAGAGCATGCCAAAAAAATATGATTGCCGTCATTTGCTATAAACCCAGAACAAATTAAATTTTAAAACAATTGTCTGTATCTCGCTAAAATTAGGCAACACTACTCACATTTTCAAAATATTGTAATTGGATTTATTCCAAGATCTGCCTTTGAACATATTTCATTGAGGAAACATTTCTAGCTTCAATAGTATAGTTGTAGGAAGATGTCGAAAAAAATTGAACTTATGCTATTTTCGAAAAATGAGAGATATCAACAAAAATGAGACCTGTACTGTTTTCGTTTCAGCTTTATTTACGCTATCCGGGGACAAATTGTAATAAAAAAATTGTAGTATTTTTCATGTGTAAATTTTGAAAATATTATTGTTACTTTATAAAATAAACTACCCCCCAAAATTTAAATATATACTTCAAACTCACAGGGACCCGGTATCATTTAAATTGACCGGAGAGTATCAATTTTGGAGAAAATCGGTTGAACGGTTTAGGCGCTAGCGTTCATAGACGTATGAACAGACGGACAGAGCCGTCAATGGAATTTTCGGTATCAAGGTACCACAAGATTCTGGCCACAGAAAATGCCACAGATTCTGACAAGACAACGTGTTAGAGAAAGTAATTAGCTATACGTAAGGACAAGCTTTATCAACTTTTCCGTTATCAGAGTCTAACAATAAGAGTTTTTCTATCAAAAATTTGCCAATTTCCAGTGCACTTCTTACTCGTACAGTGCATACTTTTTCTAACGAAGTAAGGCGATAAAGTAAAATTGGCAATCGCAAGTAGTAATATTTTTCTCGCTTATAAAACGGTTGCCAAAAGTTTATGTATAAACCACGTTTCTCCACTTCAGAGCTGTGTACTCGAATTGTCCACACCTACCTGTAAAGGATCACTACAAACATTCTCATCACTGTCAACCTGCAAAGCTTTAGCCATCCCAGTTATGTATTCTGTTTCTAGTGTAACCTCTCCCCATTTGTTTGTTAGTTTTCTCACAGTCAGTACGTTACATCTGGTTTTATGCGCACAACAGCCATAGACATGGAGATACGTCATCTACATAAATTGACAAGGTTGCAGTGGTACATTGTCACTTACTATCACGATTCTGGCACACGCATGTACGGTAAAGGAGTTTGTAAAAGTCTCCGACATACAGAGCAAATTCAAATTTGATGATCGCTGACGCGATGAAGAAGAAAGCTATTTATTAATTTTTCTGGTCGTCTCATTTGCAAATTACCCGTTACAAGATGTTAACATCATTGATAAACTCTCAAAGTCATTCGTCTGTTGAAACGAAGTTTTGTCACTTTTTGTACGTTTCCCCCTGTTTTTTATGTCTAAGGACGTCCTGACCGTTGCTCGTTCTCAACTGACTGATTTCCGGTTTTAAATCCTTCCTAAGAGAATCATACTCAATCGCAACTTCAGAGTTACCACGTTATCGCTTACACTAATTTTAACATTTGGAGCTTCATTGGCAGGTTTTTTTTGCAACTTGAAACAAATCAACAATGTTAATGCTTTGTTCGAAGTACATCATGCGCAGACATCGTAAACATGATCTCACTCTAGTGATTCAGGAACCAGACTGATAAGTCAGGAGATGTCCAAACGTGACACTGCCTATCTCAACAGATCAGGCTACTTCACTGTATTTTTATCACACCTTATATACATTTATATATATATATATATATATATATATATATATATATATATATATATATATAGAGAGAGAGAGAGAGAGAGAGAGAGAGAGAGAGAGAGAGTGTATGGTTCGTTTGTTACTACGCATATACATATGTATATGAGAAAGAAAAACATGTTTTTATACATTTCTTCCAAAAGATACTAAGGGAAAGATTAAGACATGTGTTAATTGATGTCTTGTGAAGAGGAATCGAATGAGCTTACGATCGCCTCTGTAAATGCCGTAAGTCACCGAAAACGCCCTTTAGTTGCTTGAGAAAACAAAAATACCACTTTTTTAGATAAATTTCTTATAACATTCTGGGTGGAACGACAAAAAATTGACAAGTCCCTTATCAGGGGACAGAGACGCTTCGAATGGCATGTCATTCGTCTCGATTGGTGAACCGGAAGGGGTCTTGACGTGACAGATGCAGGTTACTCACTTTTTTTCTAAGTTTTTTTTCCAGCTGGCAGCCGGTTACCCTTAACGTCCTGATGGGACGCATATTCGACCGTATATTAGACACCAACACACTTGCGGGCTGCACTGATCTGGGGTCACAAGGCCTTCCGCGACAATACATACATGAGACACAAGGGACAAACAACGATGCCCAAGGCGGAACTCGAACCTGCGACTTTTCGGATCGCAGCGCTGAGTCGGTACACGCTATTTGCCACCTCGGCCATGCAGGTCGGTTATGGGGAATGCTCGAAATACCGTAACATTTTCCTCGTCTGAGGGTTATTACTCCACACTTACTCATATGTTTAAAAAAGTGTACGACACCATTTATAGACCTGCAATTAAATGGAGTTATGTAGAAAACAACCAAGCCACAGGAATCAATATGTTTGAAAAATGGCTTGAAAGATGGAACATTTTAAAATTTTGAGCAGCAAGTTATGTATTAAATACATTAATTGTTAAACTTAATTAATTAACATACTTAATATGTTAACAATTAATTAATATAAATTAAATTGTTAACATATATTAGTTTATTTATACTTCCTTACAATATACTTATATTTTATTGAGAAATTGCATAGCTGCGCCAAAAACGAGAATTTTTCGACAGAAAAACTCGATTTGTGGGGTCCTGATTCTGAAAAAGTGGCAAAATCTTGATCCTAGTTGTAGTAAACTACGTCCTCACATGTACTCAGAATCTGTGTTTTGTGGGTCCTTGATACTGAAAAATTGGTTGACCGCAATACGTCTCTCTGTCTATCTGTGCGTTCGGCTGATGCGGCTGTCGGTCTGTTCTACGTCCGTCCATCCTCCCATCCGTCCCACCGTTCGGTCGTCTTTGGCCGGAAAGAGAGAGGAGAGGGGCGAGAGGGGAGAGAGGGGCGAGAGGGAAGAGAGGGGAGATGGAGGCAGAGGGAACAGAGTGGTCAGAGGGGAGAGGGGAAGAGGAGGAGAGGGGTAGAGAGGAGAGAGAGATAGAGAGCGAGAGAGAGAGAGAGAGAGAGAGAGAGAGAGAGAGAGAGGCAAAAATCAAGGAAAAATACAATGGCGGCACCGCGAAACGTAGTTTGAAATTCTCATTGTTTGACGACATTTATGATTATAGAATGCAGTTATAAATAGTACAATTTCAATAAATATATTAGCCTTAAAAGAATTAGCTTCCTCATCTAATGCGCTATGATTGGTAATGAGTTTAACAAGTGATGGCTGAGATGTGTTAATACCGCTAGAAATTGATGTTTTAAAATGTTACCAATGCGAGACAAACGTTTCTACACCTTAAATAATTAATTTACATTTTTTCTGGCTGCAATATGGTGTGATTTGCGTTTATAAATAATAATTTATGAAATTAGTGATATTCATTTCATTTCATATCCCTTTTTTTTCGAAAAATAAGTAGTTATAGCTATTTTGAGGAGAATTTTCTCTAGGTATGGAAATAAATGGAACCTTTAGTATTGGTAACACAAATACATTAACACAAATACATAAATACAAATAGTTCGTTTGCATGTTTTTCAACTGATAGCTGAAGTGTACTAAAATCATGACATGTATAATAGTTACCAATGTTCCGAAAAAGTATGCGCTGTTGTAGTACCACAAAATACAGTTTTTTGAATCGGTCGCGTTATGCTTAGAGTCTTTAAATTGCGGGAAAATTGCACCGAGAAAGATATCAATGGCTTCAACTCAGTCAGCACCTGGCCCCCCAGCCATTCCCATCTTTTCTTCCATCTCAATAAATTCTTGACCGGTTAGCATCACGCAGTGTAGCAGTGTAGCAGGTGGCTGGTGATGACCCCAGGCAGCAGACTTCTACACAGCGTGGACCCTACTAATGAGGATTCCATGGTACGACAAAATCTCAATTATGATTGTGATTACGTTGAAAAGTAGTGTAACATGTGCTGTATCAGGTTTAATATTGGTGCGTATGTTATAAAATTAATTCTAAAGATATGAACAATTTCTGATTAAGATTAACTTGTGAACAATGTTTTGGGCTCGCCAATTGTAAAAAAGGTCACAAACATTACTGCATTTCCATTTGTTGGCAGCGTTGTTCTGATGTGTTAGGTTGTAACACAGATAATGGGGGAACATTTCAGCAAGAGATAGGAAGAGTGTGTTCCGACGTGATATCCTGCCTGTGACAGGCTATCGTACTGCTTCCGTTGTGTGGCACTACAACGCATCCTATTTACGAGTTTCATTGTATAACTTTCCGTTCTACAAATTATAGAAAGTGATTCTCACAAAACGTTGTGCAGCAATCCAGAACTAGAACATTGTGTTCGAAATTCCTCGTACTTGTTCCTGGGATACTGAAAACAGCAGAAACTGGTTGTGAAAAAAGACAAACGCCGGAATGACATGAGAAGAGCAAGTTGTAAGATACACCACGTTGCAAACCCGACGTAGTTATTCAAAATCAGAAGTGAACAAAACACTTAAAAATCTGTATTCTCTGACTAAAAAAAGGACTGACTTTGCCTGACTTTTGGTCCATACACTCATTTTATTCTTCTGAATAGTGTATTGCATGGATACATGTACCATCTCGTGAGCAAGCAAGTTTTCCGTAAAACTGCTCGTTCATGGCAAAGAAAAACAATGTAAATGGTTAAACCAAAAAAGAAAAGCTGGTATGAATTGTTTTCAGACGTTCTGTTTTACTTCTGACTTTTATTTTTCTTCGTAATATAAAGGCTTAACAATGTTTATCTTTTGCTACAACTTGCTCGTAAAATATTTATACACGTCAAGTTTCCTGAAGGTTTAATTTGAAATGTCTAAGCATAATTGGATTAAAACAGAAAGTAATTAGGTTTCATTTTAGGTTTAAATCGGATGATCCAAAACTTGTATAATTTTGGCCTGTACCATTAACCAAAATAGTTATCTTTGCCATGGCGTCAGGACATACTTGAAAAGTGCGTTGAAAGGGCTTTTCTTGACGATTATGTCTTATTACGAAAATTGGACAAATTGAAATGTTCACTATTCTTATTTTCTCTTTTGCAACACACATTATTATCATTTTCTAAGATTTTCCCAATCTGTACGGAAGCGGCCAATTCACTTTCGAAGAGAAGAAAAATGTAACCCTGCGCATTAATATCCTTAAGATTGTAAAATGATACCAACGGCATTTAAAGGTCAACGATTATTCATTCATGGAGACAGTGAATATTCACCTGCGGGAATCTTTTTTTATGGTATCACGAATGTCTTCTAACAACGGTTCAGGAAATCTCTCGAAACCGTCAGACCGTCTTTTAGCCTTGACGAGCAATAAATTGACAGCAGCTACATGGCTGCGTTCCGGAAGTGATCCCCTCCCTCCGCTGTCCTGCACCTTTCGTTTTGAGGTCAGACTTCCCTTGCTTGGCGCCCCGTGTTGCTCCTCAAAATGATCGTTCGAAATAAACTCGCTCAAGCTCAACTCCTCGATTTCTCTCCACCGGAACCCTTTCCGGCTCAGTGAGCAAGTTAGATCACTGTGCATTTCACAGGTATTTTATTAATTTTTTGTTGTTTTTTTGGTGAAATATTCTCAGTTTTTTTCTTTACCAGCTGAGGTGACTCAGGGCATCAACTGTTTGATTTATTTCGTGTTTCCGAGCTCGTCAGCTGATATGGTCGTTATTACGGAAAGTTTAGTGCATGTTTTATCGCGGGAGGTGCCCGTGATCTTCCCCAGCTGCTTGGTGAGATCCGGCCCAGACTTACACGTCGGCTTGCAGAGGTTTCCCAGGTATCTCCCAACATCACATCGCCCCAGTCGAAACAAGATCTAAGTTTCCGGCTGGTCTCCCGAAATATGTGTATGTGTGTGTGTGTGTGTAAGTAAGGTGTGAGGATAGGTTAAGGAAGAGGAAGAAAAGATCGCGCGCGGTTCGTGGCGTGGAGGATGCTACTCCGACATTCGTCTGGTGTTGATAGGAAAAACTACGGAAACCTACCTAACAAAGTAGCCGGTCACTAGAGTTCTCCTCCAGATAGATGCCGTATTCGATCTAGCTATTTAGCTGGTGTCTGGAGAAAAATTCTAGCGGCCGGTCGTTCTCATCCAGAGTTTTCCGTGGTTTCTCCGATCAACACCAGGCTAATGCCGGAGCGGTACCCCAACAAATGGGCAACGGATCCTATTCGATCTTTCTTTCCTCTTGCTTATATATAATATTATTACCACATACACTATACTACCACATATGCAGATCAGTCTGGAGCTTAGAGTTTCCTGCGGCTGGGAGTGGCGAACAGCTTGTGAGAGATTCCTGGATGGGGAAAACCGCAAACCGTCAAGGTGGTCCATGCCCCGACTCGCTATCCATTCGAGGACGAACACCGCCATCTCCCGTGATAAAAAGTGCATGACACTTATGGGACTAATGAGCATAGCAGTTGCCATGTCAGTAAAAATGAAAAACAACATTTAAATCAATCATTTTTTATGAATACCTTCAAGTTTCCTCGCGTGTTGCACTAGATCAGGCACGTCAAACCGCGCCCACACGAGCTACGCGCCCGCCTGGGAAGCCCAGCACTCCTACGAGCACGAGCAACTTCCCCTGACTCCGTTCTTATTTCCCCTGCAAATCCACGATGGGGTGTAGGCAATCTGAAGGGGCGTGTGGCGAGGAATAGGGGCTTCATACGAAAACATGTTTGCCGGATTTTTCTTTATCATACAACCCAAGATTTGAATTCTGTGTATATATTTTACTACTTATTAATATTTCATGTTTATTTTCTTTATAAACTTTACATTGTATATACATTTTTGTCAAGGGTAGGGAATATGTTTGAATGGCGAATTATTTCTTTGTTTTATTTTTGTTTTGTGTTAATAAATCATTCATTAATTTATTGCACTTAGCATTAATATGAAATAAATTAACAAGTCTCCATAAATTAACAATTCTCGCTCAAGGACGGACAGCGTTTTTAACACCCAGAAATTCTGATCCGTTAAACCTTCTAATCTGAACGTAGAAAGTCAATGGAATTATACATCATTCTTAAGTAAACACGATTACAAAATCGAGATTCTTCCCATTGAAATTTTTTAATTTTCCTCTCACTTGAGAATTTGTGATCTGCTGTATATTATTTCATTTTAATGGATCATTTCTATGCTTTAAAGAGAAAAATGGAATGTAAATAGCAAAATTTGCGACAACTGTCTAGTAACTTCTTCCAAATACTGTCATGGGCCACGGATCCAGTGACATCCATTCCGGAGAAATTTGTCCAATCCTTTCTTTTTAAATTTCGCGCCAGTTGCTGTGTGGTCGCGAGATTTAGAGAGCTTGTTACCTTGCCTGCGACGTTGACATGCCTGCGGTAGATTGTAGCACATATGCATTGAGAATTTTTTCTGATCGTCTAGATGCGTTGAACCAGGAACGGACGGTGCTGGGAATGGTCCGGTGGAATTATTGCTTTTATTAAGGCCAGTATTTTTTTCAGATTTGAGAACAGTTTTTTTTATCCAATCAGATGAGTCGAGAGTTGTTTATGCCTCGAAGTGTAAGTTTTTGCCTCACAGTGTCAGAGATGACTTATAGTTTCCATGCGTTTCACATTTTTCCGGTATCGAAACTAAAAATAATATTATAAGGATAGGTACATATCACGTCAAGAAGATGGTGCGAATATCTTAGGCGTGCGCAGGGTAAAACAAGAAGCGTGGAACTACGTTTCTTGGCCCTCTTATCCAAAGTTCAACTAACTTTACCAACATTGTTGGCGCTCGTTGGACGTATTGACTCAGATTTGGTTTGGTGGAATTTTTGTGGATTTTTCGACATTTTTAGCTGTTTACAGTTAATTTAGGATTTTCACGACTTTTTATGAGTTTCCATGGGGTTCGAGCTAACATTGACCACCTTTCAAGTACTGATTTAAAAGTTTCTCCGTCCGTTACACAGTGGGTACACATTGTTCAATTTCCATTTTTGTTCATATTATTTGGAAAGCTTACCAATTTTTCACACAGTCTATGCAACATGTCTATGTAAAACATTTAATGTGATTTCATAAAGGTTATTTAGGGGGAATTGTAATTAACTCGTTGACTATACACTCGCAAATTACAAATGTCCCGATACAATTTCCCTGAACACATTTTAAAAAGTAAATTTTCGACAATATAAAATATAAAATACATTGAAAGTGTACTGACATTTTGGATAAATATCCACTCTTTTTGGCAAAGAGTTGAACAAACGAATTGACGAAGGTGTCCCTCCATTCGTCATCAATCATCATAGTAAATTTTAAAATGTATACATATGTCTATTTGTCAATTATTTTTATCGAGAACTTATCACTTTGACGGAAAAAAAAATTTATTACAAGAGGATATGGGTATTTTCAATAATTTTAGTAGAGGCCTGGAAAGACCCAGAAATATTTTTTCTTCAAAAGATTTTTTTAAGTGTCCTATTCTTCCATTCTAGATACATAAATACATTGATTGCAAGCAACTATTCTGCTTTTGACAGAATGACAAAAAATAATAGGCAATGAAATAACTCCAGCACAAGTTAGCCAACGTTTGTGAAATAAATGCGGACCATTTCCTCGTGTTACTCATCCACTTTGGTTTGGCACCAAATGTCAACAAAAAATCGCTCACCTGACTGAACAGTCCACGGGGGGGGGGGAGCGGGACGGCAGGGGGCAGGAAGAGGTAACGGCGGCTGGCTCGCAACGCAACGCTTTCTCCTGGCCCGCCCATTGAGGATCGCTCTGCTCCGCTCCGAGTGTCAAGGCGGCGCCAACAGCCGCTTTCGCTCTTCCTCCCCCCCTCTTCGCGCCCACACAATTATTATTGGCCACCGACCACGCGTCACCTGTGAAGCGCCAATTCCACAACCGACATTTAATCCCATAACTCGATGGAGACTTCCATTCAGATTCGTTGATCCATTAGACGAGCGTTCAGATGATCGCTTGTTTGGCGACTAAACGTTAAGTTACATAAAGTGGGGTAAAGTCGAAACTTGAGTAAGAAATTTGGATATCCCGATCACAGGCGGGAGAGAGAACGGCTTAACTAAACTCCTTACTTAAAAATACTCTCACTTTTATTACCCTGTAAAACTATTGAGTACACAATTGCCTTTTATTCTATGAAACAATAATATTAGTTATTACTCTATAAAATTTTCATTGAAGTGCTTGTTTTAGTGCGTCATGTTTCAGTCCTCCGTAACTTGGTGGGTGCTATATTTTTTAATATTACATATTATCTGATAATATAAATTAACTTTCCGTGGCACATAAATACTCAAAGGAAAATTACTTCTCTTTTGTATGATTTTTTCTCATAATAAGGTGTTATTAAAAAATGTATTGAACGACGCACGGCGGATATAATAAATAACTATCGTTTGGTTAGGATCATTATCTCGCCTCGGTTAACAAACTTGAACTGCGTGCGTTATATGCTTTATCGCCTGATTGGGTTGATGCTGCAAACGAAGGTATTAAAATGAATGTCCTTATCGCCCAAGAACCCCCTGCGCTCTGTAACAAATACTCGTACCTGTCTCGCGAAGTGAAAAGCGACGCGGCGTGCGCGCGGGGGCCGGGCGGAATGAAGAGGCTCCGGCTGAAGCAGATCGCAATGCAGGTGAAACGCCCCGCGAGCCCCGCTTTCGGAGGCACGAGGCCGCTTCGCCGAAGCCAAACCACGCGCTGTGGAGGTGGAGCCAGTTCGCCCACGCCCCCCGGCACCGCCCCCCCCCCGCCCGGGGATCGTCCGACTACATTCCGCCGTCAATCCTGTTTCCCAACTACTCCCCTTTCACTGATCGTCACCTGGACTGTTTTGTTTTGTGCATATGTAATATGAAAAAAACAATAATCTGTATTTACGCATCTTTCAATGGCCTTTGGCTTTTATGCCTTGAATTCGGATTCCAATTTAGTACCAGCATCGGGAAGAACATTCCAGCGACTTTCAATCGTATATCCTGATTTTTGTTTCCTGCAGCTTTATAGACTGACAAAATATAGTTGCCATGATTTTTGAAATGACCCTTGAGTCCGTCCGCCTCTCTTTCTTTCGTTAACGGTTGCGCCAAAACAGTTCAGCCGATTTTTTCCAAAATTGGTATTCCTCAATCGATTCGAACGAACGCGACACCCGCTGAGTGTAAAACTATTGTTTTCAGTTTTGGTGGTACTTTAGATGAAGTCCCAACAACATTTTCAAAATTTTCTCAATAATGGCTCCAAATTTTTTATTGAAGTTTGTCGTTGGACAGCGAAAAGGACGCTTAAAAGTAAGGTATATGTCTCAGTTTCGATGATACACCAGATTTTTCCACAATTGCAAATTCAAATTTTTTGACGTCTTCCTACAACTACAATATTGAAGATAGCGATTTTGGAATGCGATCTTTTGAAAGACAGATCTAGGTCATGTACAATTTTTGGAAAATATCGATATCGCATAATTCTGCTTTCAAATATAGACAATTTTTAAACAATTATTTTCTCAAAAACTGCTTCAATTTTTTACTTTCTCGCCCTTAGAAAGGTACCTACGATGTACCCTCATCAGCCATTAGTTATCGGTAAGAAGGTACGTCTTATGAAGGTACTTCCAAAAAAAAGTATGTAATCGTGCTCCGAAAAACGGCAAATTTTCGACAGAAGAACCCTTATTGCCAGGCCCTGGGAACGAAAAGTGGATGCATCCTGTAGCTACATACAAATTACTTCCTCTAACATGTGGTGTAGTCAGAATTCATGTTTTGTAAGTCCTTGATACGGACAAATCGACAGCAAAATTACAATATTGAAGATAAAGATTTTTCTGTTAAATTAAATCTGTTCTAAAAATCAGATCTTTGAAAGCAGTCAATAAATAAGGAACTTTTTAAAGTATTCGTTTTTGCATAATTTCTGCTTGAAATTTAATGCAATGTATATTTTTTCACAAAAACGGCTACAAATGTGTTCTATGCCTTCCAATCTATTATATATACACGCTGTAGCAAGAAGAAATCCATATGAAAATAACAAAAAATACAACGCAAACGTAAAGCAAAGGAAATAAAGATTAATTAAAATATTTCCTTCGCCATTTACTGATATAGTTCAGTTAGTACTGCATCTCAATCACACCTCATCGTAAAGTACAGAAGTAGTCAGACAACATTGCGTCATTCTAATTACCTTCAAACCCTTTGTTCATTGATAAACTTCTTTGTGGAACATTTTCGTCATGTTCGTTACTTATGACACCGATGTTATAAGGGAAGAAGTTCAAATGAATATTACAAGAAATATAATTTTCAGTGATTTGTTACTTTCTAAATGGTGGTATTATGTCAGTTGTTCATGTATAATATCTTGATATATCTCTGCTTTATGGTTGTCTAAAAAATCTTGCTGTCCTCGATCGTGAATGTCAGCCACGCCATCTTTTCAACACAATGAATCCCAACTCTTCAGCCATTAGTTCCTTAATTTTGGCCAGCAAGTATTCCATGACACCATCCTTGGATACATTTCTAGAAAAATGAGCCCTTACTTTCGGGGAACTTAGGAAAAACGCTTACGTAGGGAAAACATTCACTTTCGTTTCCCGTGAAAAAATATTCCTCACGAAGCTAAAAGCTTAAAGAATTGCTTCCACTTTGAATCACAAACAAGAGGGTTAAAATAATCTTGAGACAAATTGACTAACCCATTTGCCTAGGCTTGAAACATTGGGCCAGCTTAAATATTTTCTCGGTCTTCTGCGTGTTTGTCACAGTACGTACTCATTGGACTGATCTTTACTAATAGTCACGTTGTGCAGCGGCACTGATATTGGCACTTCTTCTGTGATGGACTATTTGTCTTACAGCGGATGGTAGATTAGGATAGTTTCCTTTGTTTTTGAGTCGATTCCAGCTATTTTTGTCAGTGTGGCCTTTTAAGCAGCGTGTTAAGAGTAAATAAATCCTATGGCAAACTGCAGAAGTGTATTTGTATAGGGGGCATTCCTTGTTCAGGTCATTCCTTTTTCACTCGAAATAAGGGTCGTAGAAGTTCTTCACAAGTTGATTAAGTTTTCGTTTTTGCGAATTTAGAATGAACTGTTCCCAGATATAACAATAAATTAATTCTTAGTTACGAGACACAGAAGAACGATCTGTGATCAGATACAATCTTCTGAATCTACACAAAACTGAACCCTTCACAAACCTAGATCAACAAGCAGCCACATCCACGTCACTTCCCATGCAGTCGAAACTCCAACGCTGGGACATGTTTAACCCTGTCCCAGCACAGCTAAATGGTAATATTGCTTCTCAATAAGAATAAACACATTTAACATTAGATAAAATTTTGATTTGTCACACGTGAGGCCTTTACACATCACAAACTTAACTTTATTTTCCCTGTTTTTAATCTCTCCTATCAAAAAATATTCCTTCTTCCTCTACAAGTCACTTTCGCTGAGATTCCATGATAATATTGTTTTTATAATATTACATTCGAAACGAACATCATCATTGTGAAGTTGAAGCGTAATCCCTCCGCTCACTGTCGAATGAAGGTAACGAGAAATAAATCTGAAAATTGTAAACAGTCCTATCTTACAACGTGTGCGTTCCTCTGCCGTTATCAGCACTAACCACCTCAGCTCCCCACAGAACAAGTGACGATGGAGCAGCAGACAACAATGGCTCATGCCAGTATCACATTGGACGCTCTCCCCACTCCTGCCCACTGCGGTCCGCTCCCTGCACCCCGAGCGGTTAGCGTAGCACTAGATAACAAGTCAGCAGCGAGCGGTGGCTGCTATCGCGCCGCGCAGACACAATAGCGTGCGGACGCGCCTGATGGAAGCCGACGCAGCTAGCGACGCTTCGGAAAGCGACACACTGCTGCCGCGGTAAGATTCACGCAGCCACGCGTGCTTCTGTTCTGCACAGTTTTTCTCCTTTCTTGCTGAACCCGAATAATGAACGTAATGGTCCAAAGGAATGGTCTGGCATAAAGAAAGCTCGTTTCTGTTATATGTTACGTGAGAGCACTCATTATAATACTCATTAACAACCGACAGCACATATGTTAACTCTACAATTAATTACTATTACTAATACTTGGTTAAGCAGAGAGGTCAGTTAAGTCAGGTCCCTGGCAGCATTATTTTGTAACTTTAAATCCTAATAATTGCTGTGTTGCTAAATTATACTACTAGAGGCTTCAAAGCGCTAAATAATGGTTATAAACGCATTTTTACTACTTTATTGTATACGTGCGTATTTACGGAGTAATAATATAATAGTAGTATAGGGAAAGTTATGTAATACTGCGGAAAATGGATTTCGGGATTTCAACGGAAACACACGTTTCGATGTTGTCATATTCAAGAGTGCAATTAACATTATCCGTTCGAAAAGATAAAAAAAATATTGGAGCCGTTTTTTAGAGAATGACGTTTGAGCGTTTCTGAAAATACGGAATTTTGAGCTATTTTCACAGAAAACAGTTTCGTTTTCGAGAAATTTTATCTGACATCATTTAACCCTTCGACGCACGGAGTTCGGATCTTGCCAATTTCCCCTTCGTGGGCCTCAGAGGCCCGGTTTCAATAAAGCACTAGCTTGGGGCCGAAAAGTAATTAATACAATGATAATTGATGTTTTTTGTCGTTTCTTGGTCTTTGCCCTGATGTATTGTGCTAAGAAGATAAATAATTTTGTTTTTTTGGACTTCTATGATGAAAAAAAAAGATTTACCTGGGCTCCAAACATTTTAAAACATAATTATCTACCGTTATAATCACACAGTTCAGATGTGTTCTACGTGGTAGCTCGTAATGTTAGTTTCTTCTCCAATAGAAATTCACTCAGGAATATGGGCGTTAAAAGTTATCACAGGTAATACCAGAAGTGCTTTGGAAATTGTCGATAAATTCCTAACTCGCGAAGCGAAGAGGGGATTTATCAGAGAAAATAAGTGCACGAGTGTATTTAATAGGGCTATTCCACGAGTGAAATTATGTCCAACAGAGTTCCAAAATGCGACAAATATGTTATGTTAAAATCAAAGAGATTATGTTATAGTACATACGCTGTGTAATTGACATCGACATAGCGATTTATGTATACCACCTCCTAAGGTAGACGAGTCACAGTTTATGATTGGCCAATAGGTAGAAGCGATAAGAAAAATCGGATAGAAAAAGCCATAAACGTTTTGAAATACACCGCCCTGATTGGGGCACTTTTTTTATGTATAGTTAAGCACTATTTGTTTTAATTTCATGAGTGCAATTAGAATAGTCACTAGAAACTTTTATAAACAAAACAATTACCTGTTGTAAAGTTATAACCATCAGTGAATAATGAGTCTGTACCCAATCCTTTTCCATTTCAATGCAAAATCTTTAGTAACAGGTTAATCTTTGGTTTTTCCGTAGTATTATTTCATAATTAATGTAAATCCGTTCCTATAATCCTAACACAAGAACTCTACATTCCATATTTATGTGGTCATAATTTATGTTCTTAGCAAGTAAATAATTAAGGCTGGAATGATGTGAAATACATTCCAACAACATAAATGTTTTTTATGCGTTAAGGATACGTTAAGAGAAAACAGACTACCGGGACTTGGAGGCCCACTAGTGAAAAGCATGACTACCTCCAGAAAAGTTGAAAAATTACATGGCTCACTGGAGCATTCTTTACCATTAGAAAGAAACATAACAGAAGGTACCATGAAAGGAAACACCTGAAATGCTAACGGAAAAATATTTGCAGTATTAAGAAACACAGCCGGGCCTCTGAGGTTCACTAAGTTGACTGAAGGTTTAAACCACTTATACTCATATACATATATAATAATATGAACAAATTGTCGCTCATGTAAAATTTAACGACGTGAAAGACAGTTCAACTATTTTGTAATTGTTGAAAAAACAAAAGAATAAAGCAAACTGATGTGTATGTAAGCATCATTAGAGTACATTAAGCACTATCTCTACCAAAAGTTTAAAGAAAAACTTGGAACCGTTTTTGTGAAATTCCTTTTTCTGTTATTTCTTAAAATTGCACATACTGCACGCAATATTGCGCGAAAACTACTAAAATGTTCAAACAAATTTACATTTCTTTAATGAAAGAACTCGCTATAGAGAAGAAATTGTATTTGAAGGAAAAATCTCTATCTTTAATTTTGTAGTTATAGAAAGAAAATTTCACAATTTTCAAAAATTCAGAGTTAACCCTGAAAAAGGGACCTATGCCACATTAATACGTGTATATTACTCTATCTTACAAGAAATTTAAATAAAATCTTTGGAGCCGTTTTTGAGAAAATTTTGAAAATATCCGAGGGGCGCTTCATGTAAATTGCCCCCTCATTTTGAAGAAACGTTTTCAAAATTGCAGCGCCTTGAGTCGAGCCAGATCAACTGGGGAATAACAATTTTGGAAAAAAATCCTACGCATGGTTTAGGCGCTAGTGGTGTTCACAGACGGACGGACGTTTTGAAAACAAAAACATTTTTTCGGTATCAGGGTACCCCCAACGTGTATTTTCCTTGAAATCTAGAAATCGATTTTCCGCAACTTTCCCTATACTACGAATATTACTCTGTATATACGTATGTATACAGGAAAGTAAAAATTATTTTCTTCAAATTCAAATTAACCGCTGTAAATTAATTCTACTGCAAGAAGAAATTAATTCAGTTGATGTACAGGTTTTGTTTTAAATAAGGGCTCCCATATTACCTCAGGCCTCTTGCTTCCTCTAAGCATCACTACAACTAGGTTTAGTGTTAAGGAAATTGGGAAAACTATTGCTTTTTACAAAAATGCCCGTCCTAAAGATTAAAATCCGTTTGTAGGGTTTCCAAAGTAAGAGCGATGGTTCTATGAAATGATAGTTCTTACGACGTATGGATTGAATGAAGCGCATTTTTCATGGAGGAAAATCGCTACTGAAGAGCTCTCATAACGCACATGCCACTGTATTTTAAAGCATGTTGGATACGGTTTCGCTCTTTCTGACAAAGGCAGGTTTCTTTGACAGTTGAAGTAGAAGAAACAGAAATGTCATCAAAATATGAAATTGTTTTATCGTTACATTGCATTTAAATATTACAGTATTAATTTATAATCGTCAATCTGACCACGCTTTTGTGATGGCCGCCATCGACCGAAAAAATCTTTTGCTTGAAATAAATTTACATTATTTAGTTTGCCTTATTCCTCCGATAACATGTGTATGATCTGTTACCATCATACATACCGCAACCCGACATTCTGTTTCATTGTTGTTGTTTTTATTTGAGGTTCCAACATTCTACAGGTAATACTTTTTTAATAACCAAGCCCCCTTCTTTCTACCCACATTTCCAGGACCAATCCTCCAATAAGAGACATATTTCACTTTAAAATTATTTTAATGTAAGTTTCGTATTTGTTCTGTGAATGCGTTTATATTCAGGATACTTTTCATTACATTTTAAATCGTTGTACATACTATGTATGTCTCGTCAGTCACCAACTTCCCACGCTCCAGAAGATTCCCCGCTGGAAAAAGCTGTCTTCCGGCACCAGCAGCAGAGAGTAAGAGCCCCGATCATAGGTCACAGAAGATTCCCATTGTCTTATCGCAACGAAATTTGCATACATTATGACTCTGAGATCGGAAACTGATAGTCAGCACTTTGTTTATTATTCTTTACCTTCCCAAATAACATTTACATGTGTTTGAAAATTTAATGTATATTTGAGAAACTCGCGGTTCCAATTTGTGTGTACGGTTAGTGAAACCTGCTATAATGGTTCAGATATTAATTGAAGGTCAATACCTCTCTCCCCTGGGGCTCTTAGAAATTTAAGTAATCTGACAATATGTCCCGGCGGCGAGTTTCATATCGCTACTACCACAAACCACGACAAGCTTCCCGCCGGTCCCCGATAGCACGCCTGACTGATTGCAAAATGGGGCTCTTGGCGCAATTATATATCTCTTTCCGTCGAGTAGTAGGTTAACTGTGTTGTCATTCAAATTGCCTTATGCCGCCGCGACGTTTGAGTGCAGGAGCCAGCTGATTTAGCTGAGAGACAGCACTGTCTTTATAATAATAATAATAATAATAATAATAATAATAATAATAATAATAATAATAATAATATAAATATATGCCTTTACTTAATATGGCGAGGCTCGGGCCATCAGGCCCGCTCTTCCGCCTGACCACATGTCCCAAATAACAGAGTAATGTATTAAATATTAAAATTACAAAAAAGTAATGTTATTTAAAATTTAAATTTAATGTAATCTACAAGTTGTAAGTAGTTAGGGAAAGGAAGATGTTTTTTAAAGCAACTTATAAATAGAGAACTCAGAGGTTAAATGGATAAAATGGTTACAATAAATAATTTTGAAATAATTTTAAAATCATGTCTAGATTAAAAACACAATTTGAATTAAATGAGATTGTGTGCTTTAAATATCTGCGCGCTACGTGGCAGCCCTGGTATTCACCCCGAGACGACTGTGATCTATTAATACAGAAAGACATCATCACACGTCGCTCGATCCTGGAGGAAAACCCGCTAGTCGGGGAAAAACCCACCAGGCAGACTGTGTCCTAATACAATGGAAACTGACTAACATGAAGTAACGGATCATTGGGATGGTATCCTCAGCTGCGGTCCATGCTGCAAAGGGTGTTTTCTTGTTTAAAACCGCCTCTGCCTCCTACGGATGAAAGTACAGTTCCGGCAGTATCAAACAGGTCGCAAGAAAGTAACATATTTTTACAAAAGAAACATTAATGTTATTTCTAAAACACATTAATTCTTAACACTTCCTAAAGGAATAGTTTTTATTTGACCCGTAATCTACAAAATGGTGTATTTTACTTTGTAAAAAAAATCATCAGGTGCTTCTTAAAAGATGTGAATGAAGAGGAGTTTTTAATATTGGAGGCAATTATTCCATTCGCGGGCTACAGTAATTGCGAACGATTTATTGTAGTAGCTGGTTTTGCTTTTTTGGAATGCAGAGTAACTGGATTTCTGAAAATCTAGATGATTTAAGATGTACAAAATAGTTTGTTAAGTATGTCGGGGACCCATTTTTAGCATCTTAAATAAAAGACAAAGGCTGTGTACAATCGCCTATCCTTTAGTGTTAATATTTTGTGCTGTTTGTAAACTCCAGAGATGTGATCGTATTTTTTTATGTTATAAATGAAACGAATACAGGAATTTTGAGCCCCTGTAGAGTTTGAGCGACGTGAATCTTTTAAATTGTTATACACAATATCCCCGTAGTCGAAATGAGGACATAACAGGGTTTTTACCAACATTTCTTTCGTATTAGTAGGGAGACATTTATCGATATATCTAAGGATTGCAAAGACATAACCTTTCCGACAGACATTTCGGATCTGATATTCCCAACTTAGATGATCATCAAGTATTAAGCAGTCTTTATCTTTGCAGCAACTTTGTCCTGAAGGATATAGGGATTGAGTCCCGTCAATTGCGGATTTTCCACCTTCGCTTTTTGGAGAAAAATGGTAACAATTAGCGGCTCTGAACAGTCATTTGAAAGGTCAACGGTTTCTGTGGTTTCTACGATCAAAACCAGGCGAATGCCGGAGTGGTATCCTAAGAAATAGACTGCGCGCAATATTTTCTCCGTCTTCCTTGACCTAACCTCTCCTCTTGGGGCCATTTTAGTCGGCGCCACTCTCCAGCGCTGCCGAGAGACGCGTCTGCTGGCGAAGCATTGGTTTAAATAGAGGTATTCACACTAGCGGGCGAGTCGCGCTGCTGTGGAGCTCGGTAGTGACCACTTGCAACCAGAAGCGTAGACGCGCATCCGCGACCGCGCCAGCAAAACACAGTTCTAAATGACTGCCGTCACATTACACCGGCGTATGTAAATGGGAGACGAGAAGGAAAATAAGAATTTAACCCATATGTAAATTGGGGATCAACCCAGAAAAGAGCATACGTAAATAGAGGACTGACAATCTCATCCCCTTCCAGGTAACAGTGGAAGGTGACAGGTTATTTTTAAAGAAATATTTCCTAGTCATTATTTTGAAAACATAACTCTCTTCCCAACTTTTGAGACTGACAACTGACGTATTTCTTTCAAAATTTTTATTTGGTTGATTAAAGTTGGGTTTCGTTCAATTGAATCATTCGTTGATTAAATAAATTGCGTCATTTTATTGTTCTATTACTAGTACTAGTCTTTCAAAAAAGCTGGCTGTACTCTCTTTGTCAATTGCATAGGAGAAGGAAAAAGTTTTTATGGTTTGCATAGATGTGCAGCGTATTTTACAAGGGAAATTCTGTTTATCTTGCCATTTTTATATTATTCCTTTTTCTCAGCTATTATTCTATAACGCTGAACAGGAAGGGTCACGACAAATAGCACAAATTTAAGGAAAATTTGTCCTTCATGTCCAAGATTTTTGAACTTTTTTCTGTGAACAATATAAGAAAAAATATCAAACATATATTTTTCATTTTTCCCCAAATATTGTTTCTCAAGATGGTATTATCAAAATTTTCGAAACAATGCTGGCATCGCTAATGTTAATCACTTTTAACTCGTGTTGTAATTATGACAAAAATGTAGTATATTACGAAGTTAAATAACAAAAGATGCTCGTTCTTCTGATGTATATTTTGAATCCATTAATTTTCTTTAAAATACATTTTTTACCTATTTTATTTCTATTTTTTAAATTTCTTTCAAAACTCAACAGTTTAAAAATTTGAAAAAAAATTGGAATCTTTGAAAATTTTACATCAGTATGTTAAGCTTCAAAATGGGACATTTGAGATGATTTTGAGAAATTAAATGCAATAAAATGGGTATCGGCTGTTTTGCTGCAGCGTCTGGTAGAGCGTCCCCCATCAAGCATATACCAGTCAGCAGTTGACGATTACCATCAATATACTTCCACAGAGCAATGAATACAAATATTCATTCTCATATTACTATGTGTCGAATATATACATATGACTCTTATAGCCGATTAAATTCAAATTAAAAAGTTTCAAACTGGTTCAATTTGGTTTCAAACAGACAGAATATTCATACGAATAAGAGTTAAAGTAATACAGTTAATTAAATTGATATTTTTTTACTTCACTTAACAGACAATCTCGTTTATTGACTCTTCCATAATGAATGCAATATGTATTTTTTGTCACAATAGACGTCTTTCTAAGTATTGTTTAGCGTTACTAAAAATATAAAAGTATTGTTCTTCACATTATCGTCAGCCCACTTAAATAACTTCCTTTTCCAAAGACTTTCTGAAGCGCAAAATGTCATTCAGCTCTTACATTGAAAACATCTTTGTGAAAGTATAAACTCGTATAATTTTGAAATGCTAGTTTCTCGTACTCAGAGTTAAAACTGTAAACGGCGAATTGAATTCATACCGTGTTTCAGGCATTTAGAATTCTTTGATTTCTCTGAAGTATAGCACAAAAGGATGGAGAGTAGCTCATGACCTCAAGTCATGACCGGGAGAGAAGGTTCAGGGCATCAACTGATGTCACTGCGGTCCCTCTGCTCGGTTCGGTAGTTTTCCGTGGTTTCTCCGATCAACGCCAGGCCGGAGCAGTACCCTTACAAACGGGCCACGGATCGTGCGCAATCTTCCTTTCCTATTCCTTGTCATATCCTCACCCCTTACACACACTCACACTAACATGCATTACACTACCACATATGCCGGGAGCCCGGTCGGAAGCTTAGAGCTTGTCCCGGCTGGGGCGATGCGCCGCTGGTGGGAGATACCTGGCTAGGGAAAACCCCGCTAGCCTATGGTTGGTCAGCGCCGGATCTCGCTCCTAAAAGGGGTGGGAATAAAAAAACAAAGAAAAATCACGTGTCAAGACCTCATAAAAATTTTCACGTCGCTAAAAAGTAGTGATGTTTTGTGAGTGAGAGACTTGGCTTGAAATGACTGAGGGCCGGTTTCACCGGTGCCAGATAAAGTGTCTGATAGCCTATCCAGAAGTTATCTTACAGATGTGTTGAAAATTTGTGTCTTACGAGTGCCAGATAAATCTATCCGGTGGTTAAAGTGTCCGGTAAATTATCTGGAGGTTCGAGAGGCTGTTAAATATTTATTTGGTAGATAACTCCAATATAAATTTGCAGAGTATTGCGTTTGCGGCTGTGTGTGAACTTAAAGTATTTAAGGAGTGTCGGTGTTATTTCAGTGATGGAAGACATAATAGAAATGATAGACGACGAATTCGACGAGTTCTTTGATTGTTTAAAGCGTCCGCGCAGACGGCGTGTAATTCGAGATCGGACTGAGTATTTTGAAATCCTCGACGATCATGATTTCAGATCCCGTTTTAGATTAACAAAGCCTGCGGTGAGCAAAGTACTGTCTTTGATAAAACAGAAAAAAAACAACTGGTTTGTGAGTACCGAGTTATATTATATTTCTGCACGAATTGGTCCTGCTAAATTCATTTTATGTCAAGATAATAAAATGTATACTTTGTGATTTGTTAGTAATGCAGCAGTTTCGCCAATGAATCGACTTCTTCTCACTATACGTTATTATGCAATGGGATCATTTTTGACTGTTATTGGATATTTCAGTGGGGTGAGCAAATCTACTGCTTCAAAAGTAGTAAGTCGAGTGTCTCACGCCATTGCAGAATTAAGACCTATATTCGTAAAATTTCCAAGAAATATAGGAACCATTCAACAAGATTTCTACGAAATTGCCAGATTTCCTAGAGTTCTGGGAGCAATAGATTGCACACATGTTCCCACACAATCACCTGGTAATATGTAACATACATTTCTTGTTTAAGAGAAGTGACACCTCAAAAATATTATTTGTAGGAGAGTGGTTTTAAGTTGAGTGCATTCGATTTTACAGTGTATACAGTGATACAAAATATGCTATTTTCTATACATCTTCATATTTCTTCCCCTAACAAATTATTTTTGAGATGTAACTTCTTTTTCATGTCAATGATTGCTGCTTTATTGTTAATTTTACTTGGAACCTATTCTAAATTGTTTTAATAATTAGGTAATATAATTTCGCAAATTATTTCTTGTTATTTTGTATTATACTATCACAATAAAATGAAAATATTTGATAACGAACTCAAAATTGTCAATTTCGAGTGTGAATTTCATTCTCTTTAATAAATAGCGCTTTCAAATATCCTTGCTAATATATTTGTAATTTATTCTGTATGTGGACAAAATGCAGAATTTTACAGAGACAGAAAATGAAACTTCTCCATTAATGTCCAAACAATTTCAAATGCAAAATTGATGATAATGGACATTGTTGCCAGGTGACCTGGGTCCTGCCACAACCATACAATTTTCAATAATTCTTTCATAAAGCAAAGATTATTGGACAAAGAGTTCGGGGAAAATTTTATTTTAGGTGATAAAGGCTATGAGAATAATAATTTTCTCCTAACACCTCTCCATAACCCCTCAACTGGTGCGGAAAACTTGTACAATGAATCGCACATCAGAACAAGAAATGTAGTGGAGAGGTCATATGGTGTGTGGAAAAGCAGATTTCCAGTTTTATCCAAAAAAATAACTGTTCACTTGTCAAAGGTACAAGCAATTATTGTTGCATGTGCAGTATTACATAATATTGCTACTGATATGGGTGATAACCACTTCCAGATACAAGAAGAAGAAGATGATAATGATAATGTTACAAATAATAGTCAAAATTCAGCCCGGAATAAGTTGATAACAGAATATTTTTCATGTTTGTAATAAAATTTATTTTTTGAAAGGCAAAAATACATTAAAACCTCAATCACAAAGACTAATTTTTATTACAAGACATTTTTTTTCTTGAACCTTCCGCAACTCTACTTTCACTAGTAGAATTCCAATTGAAAGGTATTCTTTTTCTAATTGATGCATTTTCATTTTATTCTTCGTTCGTTCATTCAATCTCGTTCTCATGTTCACCTTCTAGAGGGAAGGAAATGGTCGCCTCTTCATCCAAAATCATCACACCTGGAGTAATTTCTGAAAAGGTTTAAGTCGTGCTTTTAAAAATACATACTACTACAATAGTATCAGATATACAAATTCGTATTAATTATTGAAACGTACCTGTAGTTCTATACGAATCATAAATGGCCTCGCCACCTTCCACAGACAATAAAATCATTGATTTTATTTTTTCTTCTAATGGAGTTAAAGGCGGTACGTTTACTGTGCCACCGCCAGTTTTATACATTTGTTCCCGAAGAGCAGCAGCGTTTTTGCGTGAATCCCTCTTCAGAGAATCATATTTGCTTTTAAGATTTTTCGCTTCGCGAAAAATACCTCCCATAGAACTAGTGAAAGCCCTTTCAATAGCAGACCAAGCCACTTCCTTATCTTGCCACGTGGTAGCACCATTTATTTTGCATTTAATTATGTTTTTCCTCTCCGCAACGAGGGACACAAGTCTCTCGGTTTCTTCGCGAGTAAAATTAACACCTCTTTCTCTCTTCTTTCCTAGCCCCTTTTCCATTTTGAATTACTCACAAAAACAAAATATAGTGTACTAAAACACACTAACACACAGTCCACGGAAGAGTATACTGTAATAATACAAATTCACCACGAAAGAAGCGAAAACCACCTCACCAGCCTCTCACACACTTGGTCACACGTGTGTGGTCACAACTTGGAGCAGCATAACATTCGAATTCACTCGTACTTCGCGCGGTTGAGTCGAAAATGCGGCGTTGCCGCTAGTGAAATAGTTATCTGGAAGATTATTTATCAGACAGATATCTGTCAGATAGTTTAACAGGAAAGACCTTGGAGAAAAGCAAAATAAATATCAGGAATTCTTATCTGACGGATAAAATAACTGTAGGATTAGTATCCGGAACTTGATCAGGCACCGGTGAAACAGGCCCTGAGAGTCTGGAAGATTTCAAAGCAGGCCAAGGAAAACTGGACAGTAGGGCGACGCAGGCGACCTACCTGCTTGCCCTAAACGCGCTTACCTGCTCAATCAGTCATTTTTCTTACCTGTGTCGGTTTGGTCCTTAATTTACCTGTACAATTAGAATCCCCCACTCATTGGCACGGCTGTATGACCGTGAGTTATAGGCGCCCGGCGCTTCTTACTCTTACGTTTACATGCACTACTCTACCGCACGTCGAGAGACCAGCCTCAGCGCCTGTCCCGGCCGGGGTGGAAGTACCTGGATAGGGAAATCTCCAAGACGACGTGTAGGTCGGTAAGAGATTTCACCATTTAGCACGGGAGGAACTTCACCACCACCCGGGTTTACACATTCACTACATGAACGGCACTAAAGACAACTGCAGTTGACACAGCTGGAAACACGAATCGATCCCTGCGCTCTTGTGTGGCAGGGCGGGAGGAGGAGGAGGAGGAGGTCGTTGCTGCCGCCGGCCGCTGGCCATGGCGCTGGTCACCGCCCCGCTGCCGCCGCTGCTGCTGCTGCTGCTCCTGCTGCTCCACTGGCCGGCGCCGGCGCCCGCTGACGTCAGCCCGGGCGGCGTGCTGTACCCGCGCGAGTCGGAGACACGCGACGTGCGCTCGCTCGACGGCATCTGGAACTTCCGCCTCGCCTCCGAGACCGACCCGCTCGCCGGATTCACGCACAAGTGGTTCGACAGCGACCTCGCGCAGGTACCTCCGGCGGCGACGCCGCTAAGCGCCTTTACGAGTGCAATACTTATTTACGCACCTAGGGTGTTATAAGGGTTCTAATGATCGAGCGGCCACAAAAAGCCCCCGGGCTGTTTTGTCGCACGAGATCATTACAAATAGTTAACGCCCGTGATAATACATTACTTCATTTTTTTGGTAATTTTAATAATTCAGGTTGACTTATTTACTAATGTACTAATTGTTAATTTGACTCCGTTTGTCTTTTCATATTTCCCTTCTATAATTCTCTTTCAAAATTCCCTCCACAAGAGAACATGTACTATTGCATCACTCAACTGTTTTTATATTTCCATCATAACCACGATCCTCTCGATCCAGGTAAGTGATGCATCGTACGTCTAGCTCCGTATCGTCGATAATAGCAAGCAATAACGTAATGGAAAAAATAAATAAATAAATTCCTTGCGGTACCGCGATAGAGGGGACGGCTTAACTGGGGAGTTCACAGAAAAAGCACTTTGTTTCGACTCTTCCGCTATTTTGGAAAATATACTCTGAACGTAAACCCAACATTATACTCTCCGCCCCCAATCCCTATTTGCACCCTCCACTAGCACTTCCCTCCTCGTGGCGATTTCTATCTCATAGTTATACGGTTTCTGAAGAGGGGCGAGTTTACTTGGATGAAGATGCCATAAGAAAAACTAGTAGGAATGCGCGATATAAAAAAATTCCGCCTCTTAATATAATTTCTCAATTTTTACAAAAAAGGGCATGCCATCATTTGAAGATTAACAATTGAATGACGTTATTGCAAAAAATATCCAAACCTTAAGAACTAGTGGTAGTAAAAAAGCACGTAATTTCACACAAAATTACGTAAAAAGTACTCAAATTTTCGAAAACTTATCGTGACCTTATTTCAAAATCTATCGTTAAGGAACACATTTCATTGACGGCAAAAGTCTATCTTCTTAATAGTACTGAATGTTTTGCAATTTTCGAAAAAAAAGTTTTCAATGAAAATGAGACCTGCACTTAAACGACTTTTATACTATTCAATATCAAAATTTTGAAAATGTTCCGGGAGCTTCAGGTAAAGTACTCCACAATATTAAAATATCAATTCAAGTGGCGTCAACATCAGATAGATCGATTAGGTAATGTCAATTTTAGAGAAAATACGGATTTAAAACGGTTTGGCCGCCAGCATTGTTCACAGACGGACGGTGAGACGTTTTGACGTCATTCGATTTTTCGGTATCAAGGACCCACAACACCTGGATTAAAAGATTAAAAGGGTTTTTTAAATACATTTATCAACGGGATTTTTTCGTTGCTTTTTCGTTACCAGGGCCTTGTAATTAGAGTTTTTCTGCCAAAAAAGGACAGGGAGAAAGTAATAATGCGGTTGAAAAATGGTTTGAAATCCATAAAATGGCTAGCAGGAAGGATACATGCCAAAAATTAGAGAAGTATATGATGTATATTTTCACCGATTCAAATTAGATTTTCAAAATTTAATAAATAAAATATATCATTGGACATGTTCTGCAATTTATGAATGTAAGAACAGTACCTAATATGTGGTTTAGCTTTCCTGCCCCCACAGATCAGCCCAACAAAAGCGTCATTTGGATTCATTGTGAAAACCAAAGAATGGATATCAGCTGTGAAGAGAGCGCTATTACTTAATATTTACTTTCTCGCACTTCAAACGTAAGAAGGGAAAGTATTGTAATCGTGTCCTAGGACAGGGCGAAAACAAAACACAAAACCTCTTATTACAGGGCCCCGGTAACGAAACAGTGGATAAATCCAGTTGCTAAATATAGAAATTACTCTAACACGTGGTGTAGCCATAATTTTTTTTTTTCGTCCTTAATACCGAAATTCGACTTGAAATTCTCACACATTTTTTCTCAAAAACCCCTCCAAATTTTTTCCTTTCATTTTCTACAATCATTTCATGAGGGACAGTAAAACATACAGTGCAAGGCCTATTTTACGAGTATTGCTCGTTTTTTTGAAAATTGCAAAAAAAAAAAAAGCATTTGCTGACAAAATTGAATGTAGAAATTGTACATACATACAAAAAGTGTATTGTACTAAATTAGCTCTTTAAAATAGATTACGTATAATTTGTTGAAAAACGAGTAGTATTTGCGTAATTTGTGTCTGAAATGTACGATATTTTATTCTCAAAAATAGCTCCAATTTTTTTCTTTAAATCTTCTCCACTTGTGTAATAAGGAATAGTAACAAACATAGTGTTAGTCCAATTTTCCGGGTATTGCTCTTTTTTTCGATAATTGAAAAAAATCAAAACTACAAAATTGAAGATAGAGATATTTGTTTCATAAAACTCTGTCGTACAAAGTTAGCTCTTTAAATACGCCATGTACATCATCAGTTACATCAGAACTGGTTAAAAATACTCGTAGTAAAAGATAAAATATCTCGAGTCCACTATTTTCATTGAAAGCCAAAATCACGAAATATGGTTGAGTACAAATAGCAAACTTCTATCTACATGAAAAGTGTTTTGAATATAAAGATATATTTCCATTTTCAAAATTTCAGAGATTTTGAAATTTTTGAAAAATATGAAATTTTAACGTAAATGACATGCACCATTCTGCTAAGCGTCCTTTACGCTATCAGAGGACAAAGTACAATAAAAAATATTTTGAGCCATTTTTGAGAAGTTTTGAAAATGTTGGGACATTATGTGAAGTATCCCCCAAAATCAATATATCCGTCTGAAACTCAGGAGGGTCTCGAGTTTATTTAAATCGATCGAAGAATATCAATTTTATAGGAATATAAAATATGACGCAGTTATGCGTGAGACATCCATCCATGCTTACATACAAATCGATTTTCGCATTCAAAATTTCTTTTTTTCCCTCCCCACTCCATCAATATTGACCATCACTGGAACAGCACAAATATATCTTAATCCTGGCGAGGATGCGAAGTTACAGATGAATAACCTTAAACGTGGGTTTTATGACAGAAACTTGAAGATAATATTGTTGAGGTGATTCAAACACCATTACTCCCTTACGTGGGGAGGGCAAGTCACAAGAAATAAAACGTGAAAGGATAAAAGGAGATGACCACTTGTTGTACTTCATAAAACGTAGCTTCACTATGCGCATGTTTTGTTGAGTCCTCCTTTTGCTATTTGTGGTAATAGAACCGAGAGTGTAGGTTGCTTTTTTGTATGCAAAACTATAAAATCAAATTTGTAGTTCGTTTACCGATGCAAATACGTCTTCGGGGGAGCAAATATGTCTTGTCTTCAAATATTTGTTGGTAATTTTATTTCTGGATCAACTATGAATAGTAAAAGCGTGGGGAACAAAGTCTGGAGCTCAAGAAAACGTGCGCAGTTTACACCTCTCTCCCATAATGTTTACTGCATTTTAACGAAAATAAATTAAAAACCAATTTTACTTACAGTGCCCTGCCTCGTCCCACCCACCCAGCTCTACCCTGATCCTCCTCGTCAAGCCTTGCCTCGCCCTACCATGTTTGCTATGAACAACGTTGCTGTGGGCAGCAATAAACAATACATTGTTTGATAAACCAGTACAAACCGGTCATAATTTCGCCTTGGCTCAAAATCTCTTGGTGATATCTGAATTATCCAAAATTTATTTAGAATTACATTTTCTCTAATATTTCCTTGCACTACTTCGAATGAAAGTAACTCTTCAAGAGATGTAAATATGAAAATAATTGCAATATACATTCGTAAAAAAATATTTCCAAGTGCTAACATTCTCCTAGAGAGATTGTGTCCTCTGCTGCTAATACGAGGTTGAAGAGGTCGCTTAATTAGCACTCGTGCCTAATGACTCGAGTGCATCTTCCCGTGAGTGGGGAAAGTCGCAGCTCGCTTGAGTTTTTGTTTGCAACACAAAATGTCAGAGTGTAGGGGAAGGCAGGAGCGTTCGGAGATGAAGCAGGTCTTCGAGGAAAAAGGGGCCTCTTTGCTGAAGTGTCTTCGGGAAAGGTCGCGTGATATTTGTGAGGGAACTCTCGTGTGGTTACTGCAAACGAGCTATTCTCAGGACCTGGGAACGCATTTTTTGACAGTAGTTCTAGACGCACACTAAAACCCACACACTTCTGCAAAGAAAATAAAGTGATTGACACGGTACATTCGTATTTCACATTTATTTTTTATAGAAACCTCTACTCATCTTCCAACTTAAACGTAGTTTTGGAGGAAGGAAATGCGCTGTTTTTACTTCTTACCACAAAAACTCTCACAAATCACTTCACATCACAAAAAAAGATACATTTGTCTCAACAAACAGATTATATTACAAAATACACTTGTAACGTAAATATTAAGATATGCAAGATATTTTAAATCAATACAAAAGAGTAATTTCAGAAAAAATCAAACGTTTCAATAAAAATGGTGTTTGATTCATTTCATTTAATGTATTCTGCTCGAAACCAACAAAACGTTTCAAGAACTAGAGGTACTACAACAGCACATACTTTCTCGCAATATTGTGTTACCGTTATGTAAAATGTTCCAATTTCTGCCTTTCTTACTCTACATATATCATTCTACCTCGAAAATTTACGAAGCGTGCAAAATAGATATCGCTGGCAAGCAAATTCAAATAGCTCGAAAAATATAATAGAAAATAATAATTACTATAGTATTGTAATATTCTCCAAATATTTTCGTTTTAACACGAATTACACGTTACTCCTTGTCTAATCATGTAATGCTAAATGCTCTATACGTTTTCACGCCTACGAAACGTTTGCCAAATTCGCATTACAAAGCTAAGAAAAAACGCTCGTTTCCATCTGTATTCAGAATTCTGTGTGTACTACATGGGTTAGAATAGAATCACAGAATTTGAGAAAATATTTACAGAATACATTTCTACAATAATAAGTCACACAGTTTTTAACAGTATTTGACTTACGCAATATTACACACAAAATACTCATGTTTCCGATAAATTTAACATGACTTTATAATAAGTCTCTATAATAATTGTAGTTGTAGGAAGGCACCAAAACAATTTGGAATTTTTGCCATTTTCGAAAAATTAATGATTCAACGAAAATGAGACCTACACCATTCTCTTAAGCGTTCGTTACACTATCCAATGTCAAAATTTCATCAAAAAGCTTGGTGACTTTTTTGGATATTTTAACATTGTCCCAGGAACTTCATTTAAAAATATCGGTTTCATATTCAAGGGGCCGCGACGTCAGCCAGATTTATTTGGGATATCCATTTTAGAGAAAATCCTTCTTACGGTTCTCCGCTGGCGTTAGTCACAAACAGACCGACAGAGAAAGACGGATAGACGTTTTGCCGTCAAACGATTGTTCGGTATCAAGAATCGACAAAATATTGATTCTGACTATACAATTTTCTATATGTGACATTAAATAGCACACACTTACGCCTTAAAGTCGTAGTAACTAAGGAATTCCTAGGCATTTCAGAAACCCCTGGGTTCCCTAGACTTCCCCACGGGACAATGAAGTTCTTTTCCTGCATTTACTAGACAAACGGTCGGTCACACAGACTAAAAGAAAGATCCGGTAGACAGAGGGGCTGACGAACAGACAACTAAACTGTTCGAAATCATCCACTTTTTCGTATCAGTGGCCGCAAGACGTGTATTTCCCTTAAAATCAGAGGGAGCCCTAGAACTTTTTATTCGGTGCAGGCTACCAACGTAACCATTACATGCTCTGTAAGCAGAAGAGGAGTCCGTGTGTGGATTATGTGAACATATCTTTGTTTTATGAGAAATGAGGTACACAAATATTGTTTATCTCTCTTAGCGTTTCCGTACGAATAGTTTTGCTCAAAAGTTTAAAAAAAGTTTTTGTCTCTAAATGATGTGATAAAATTTTCGATATACAACTTCAATTTTCGAGAGGTACCTCGCTCCTCAAATAATTTTTTCACTTATTAAAATAAAAATTTTTAACCCGTTAATGCCTGTTAAAAATTTGGAGGGAAAATTAGAATATTTACCTTTATTTCAATGAAAAATAAATATGACCTGTTTATTTGTTGCCATATGTCATGAAGGAATGGCATGGAGCAACGCGTGACGAAATGTGGAATGTGCCTGAGAGACTCTTGAGAAATCGGTGGTAAGCACTTTTATATTCGAGAGAAAAAAACAACACAAAAAGCACACCAAGTTTCAACCCTTCTACGAGCGTAATGACCAAATAACGCAATCGATTCCAATTGTTTCAGACTGGCGAGACCATTCCCATGCCGGTGCCGTCCAGCTACAATGACGTCACCCAGGAGAAGAGCGTGAGGGACCACCTGGGGCTGGTTTGGTACGACAGGACGTTCTACGTGCCGGATGCGTGGCGCGAGAAGAAGAGCCGCGTGTGGCTGCGTTTCGGCAGCGTCAACTACGCTGCGCAAGTGGTGAGTAGGTGCCAACGCGCACTGAATTTGCGCTGCAGTTCTTCCCTCAGTCTTCACCTGATGCTCTAGATGCCTTCCTTTGATTATTATTATTGTTATTATTATTATTGTTATTATTATTATTATTATTATTATTATTAAGAAGAAGAAGAAGAACTCAGAGAGGGTGGCATTGAACCGGGAGACTCATTCATATTATGTAACCAGCCGGGATGTTCTGAATGCGAGATTGCAAGGCCAATAAAACAGATATACTCTTTTAAAACATTTAATTAACAGTCAGGATTATTATGAGGATGAATATGGGCATGCACATGAATAATTGCTTACATAGAATTTACATTATTTTTATTTGGACCTAAACATGTAGGTTCTATCACAAAAAATGACTTGCCGCCTCATTGAAACTACACTAATTCATTGACAGTCTCGCGCGGGTTCATAGCGCGGAAAAGGGCGGGCGGTGACTCCAACTAATAACATCAATTATGTCTTTACTGCTTTTTTGAATAGCGACTCTATCCTGGAACTTCTTGGCGGCCGCACTCGACGTCGTAGGTAGTCGTGGCGATGCGAGGGTGACTGCCAGCTGATTCTCGCCGGCCGGCGGGCGGCGCGCGTCTTCTCCCCCAGACCTCTCCGCCTCTCTGCGACCCTGTCCCTCGGATAACTGAACTCCCTCCTTCCGCGCGGATCCCAGTCTCTGATTACCCAGCACCGACTTCGGGGAGCATTGTCGGGGGTGCTATCAAACAACTGCCGAGCTAAAAAAATTTGCAATTTGAGTTTCAGCGGCAATACTCGGACCCCGCGCCCCTGAAGGGTGCGCCCTTTCCATCTTGCGATCAAAGGAGTGCGACATAGAATCCCTCTCCTCCGGGTTGTTTTCAGTTACTCGCGGAGTGCACGGCGGCGTTTGCGTCTCAATTCTTATAAGGGTGCGGTTTTTACTACAGGCAGATGTACGGTGCTGCCCCCCCCCCCATACGTCAGAGGTCGGTGGCTGCATCCTGGTGCCTTTTGAATTATTTTTTTATTAGTGACCGGTGCGACACCAGAAGCATTCGCCAAGGATGCTTCGTCATAAAAAACGACGATGACGTCCTTTGACGGCCTATCCGAGAGCTGGTGTGCCGAATCTCTTCCTTTGCTCCCCGTAAGGGAGGTCGGCCCTGCATCGCATCAAGTTCCTCTTTCGCGGTCATAAATCCGCCCACACCTGGAGAAAATATACAGGTCATCGCGTTCGGCACCCTTGTGCTGCGCCGCGGATCACCGATGTCCCTAAAAGTTCAATTTGCTAGTCTCGGAGCGTCGCGAAATCAATACGTCTTCGTTCTCAGAGCTGGCGTTACAATTGTGATGGTTCTAATTTTTCCATTCAATGAATTATATTAATGAACAGAAAGACAGAAATATACATTTTTTTGTAAGGCCGATGATTCTATGGCATATATCGTCACTTGAAGAATGGCAACTTACTGTTCATTTAAATTTAAAAACATTTCCAATATTAAACATCAGACAGAAAAAGTTATTTAAAAGAAACAATAATTAAAATGAAAAATAAAAGCCTTGTACAAACTTCTGAAAGAAAAAACAACCCCAATCCTAACAGTTCTTTACATACATCCACAGTCCATCCAAGTCTCCGGACATACACCTTCTTGCTCAAATCTACAAAGCATCAAAACATCGTCTGTATTCCCGTGTCTTCGAATATCTCCAACATACCAACACATGTATTCTCTGCCGATACTTCAAACATTTAACTCTTCTCCAAGTTTCAATATACACTCCATCTTATACTACCTAAAGCAATTCACCCAGCTATCAAGACTATGAAATTTTGTCCATACAGTAGGACGACTACTTTCTTTCTGGTTGTTGATTTTTCATATCAGTAAAAGTCGTTCGTCTCCATAGCATCAGACCTTGCCAACCTCTTTTCCAATCTCAAGCAGGCCCTGTACACGTACGTCTTCTTGATGTTTCACATCCTCGACAACTTGTCGTCACAATAAGACCTCTTCATTTTTCATCAGAAGACTAAGTTGGATTAATCAACAGTGAACAAAAAATGTACAATGGGATAGCAAAATGATGCTTTGAAAATCAATGCTTTGTGGATCTACTAATCTTAGGATATTTTGCTGTGGATTCTCAACACTGCCGTACATATAATTCTTTCATAGCCATTCACCATATTAAGCACCAAGCAAAGTGATTATCCAAATATACTTATATTTCTGATGATTATTGGGCATGTTACTTAACACGTCCAAATAGAGTTTTCACTGCTCGCAAATGAAGCCTTTGCACTAGTCGTCGTGTGCCCCAGCACGTAACGCCTCAGGCGAGAATAGCTCCCTGGGAGCAGCCGGGCAGAGAAGACAATGCGCAGCAGCCGAGCTCTGTCAACATTCGCCTCGGCGTTGGCGTTGGCGCAGGCGTAGGCGGTGAGGAAATCCCGAAGCGAGGCGGGGCGTGGCGGACGCCGGCCTCCGGAAGGCGGCAGCCCGCTATGGGAACGCGGGCCGCTCCCACGCGCCCCCGACGGCACCGGCTACGGCACCGGCTACGGCTCCGGCCGGCCCGCGACTGACAATGGACTCTTCCGGTTTAATAGCATTTAAACATTCTGTTCAATGTGAACACGGGTCAGGGCAATGGCACAATGTAAAAAATGTTCTTGTAATTCAATTTGCTTCATGATGAAAGTAAGGGTGGTAATAATTTCCACACAGGAAGACATTTTTAACAGACTTCGAAAGGGAAATATTAAACCTTCCCTATGCGTTAAAGGATACATTCTCTGCCTGCAGTACCAACATAATTTATGATAGTATATTATTGGATCTAAAGCTGTAATAAATAATGTAGTGATGGTTCAACACTCTAATGCTTAAACCTTGACGATTTTTTCAGTATGGATATTCTTCGATTGATCTATATTTTTGAAGGTCACTTTTAGAACACGCGAGTTTAAAACTGACGTTTTAATTGTGAGGGTTCTTTATATTAAACTCATGAATTTTCAATTTATGTTCAAAAATTGCTCAAATTTCTGTCTTAAATTTTACTCAAATGTAGGGCTATCTGATTTTCAATGAACTTTGTAGATCTGCGAAAATTAGAAACGAAAAACTTTATACCTCACTACACCTTGATTTTTTAAATTGCATATTAAGGTGTAATAGCCCTTCACCGACTGAGATCATTAAGACCTATCAGTGATCTTGGAAGGGTAAACGCTCAATACTTGAATAGGGATGATATTTTCTGTGTTGAGTCAAAGAGGTTCGAGTTGTCCTCTCGAGGTTGTCGAGGTTGGTTTTGCTCCATTTAATAACGCCAAAGGAATATGTCAGCACTGGAATAACTAATGAATTGATGGCCTGCACAAGGTTTTCTAGCAGAGAGTTGAGTTTTTAAGAGTTCATGCAATCGTGTACCCACTTCAGTTGTTGGCATGTTCTTAGTAGCAGTGTGTTTGATTTGGAATGAATATTGGAAACCCAAGTATCATGGGGTTCCATGAAGGTAATGTTTAGTTCATGATCATTTTCCAAATATATGAATGATATTGCATCTGACATCGAATGATATTCACTCTCCTGCACTTATTCAAAACGAATTTCATCTTGATGTCGTCAGTGAACTTCTTCTTCACGGTGCCGCATATGTTGCTGCATATGATTCTCAGTATCTGCATAGAGCTTCTTGTCATCTATGTAAAGAAGATGCGAAACACAAGAAAATCCCTCGGCGGATGTGTATAGTATCTCTGTGAACGGATTATTTTCCATTAGAAAAATAGTTTTGTGTTCCATCGACGCATCGCCGTTTCAGGACGTTTTGGATAAACGGGTAGACCTGGTATACATCCAAACATCGAAGGAGCCAAGAAGGGGCACGGTGTCGAATCCTTTAATCTATGTAGCATGCGTACAACATTCTTTGTTTTTCAAGCACTTGCCCCATAATTACAGAATCTATAATAAGTTCCTCCTTACATACCTGAAATTCAGGTTTACATCCTTTCTATTCATACGCTAAAATGTTCTGGTCCTCAATGTGTGTCATCATCATTTCTGTAACACATGATGTTATAAGTTTGTAGAAAGTTTGAAAGCAGGTTATAGGACTGTACTTCGAGAGCTCTTTAGTGTCACCTTCCTTTGATAACAAGGACGTTCTACCTTCATTGAGGAAGTAAGGCAGTCTGGCGCACCTGCTTTGGTTATCTCAGTGGCACAGGAGGGTTATTAAATCTAAAATATGTACGTGTGTGCGTTGTTGCAGTGGGTGAACGGACAACTTGCAGTGGTCCACGAAATCGGCCATCTTCCCTTCCAAGCAGAAATCACGCCTGCCGTCAAGTTCGGGGCCAAGAACAGAGTGACCGTCGTGGTTGACAACACCTTGCTGCAGACGACGGTCCCCCAAGGGCGCATCGACAGCATCGACACGTAAGGGCGAGATCGTCGCGAGGTGTCCTCCGGGTCCTTGAGGACAAATGGACAGTGGAATTCCATTACTGGGGAATCCAATTATCCGAAGTCTGTTTTACAATGCATATAATTAGACGAATGCCTTTTTTAATTGTCTGTGGCAGAAGTCTAACCTACAAGCTCGGAATGATTCAATCATATAATTTGGTAATAATTTTCGATTGGTCTAGGGAAATCGGAATGCAAATGAGAAGAGAAATATTCAAAGATTTTCTTCTGCAAAGAATATTAAAATATTGCCAATCAAAGTCAATTGATTCGCACGTAAGAAGAGTAAGTTTTGTAAGCGAATTTTCGACAAAAATTCTTATTGCCGGGCCCTGGTAACTAAAAAGTGGATAAATCAAGTTGTTAAATACAGAAAAAAATCCTTTAGTACGTGGTGTAGCCAGAATTCATGTTTTGTACCAGAATCTATACCGAAAAATAGACGGCAAAATGTCTTGTCTGTCTGTCCGTGCACAACGCTACCGCGTAAACCATTCAGATGTTCTCCATAATTGATATTCCTCAACCGTTCTGGCTGATGTATTTTGAAGTCGATATTTTAATTTTGTGGGGTACTTTACATGACGCCCCCAGACATTTTCAAAATTTCCAAATAATGGTTCCAAATTCGTGAATTAAATGTTGTTGAATAGTGCAAAGGACGTTTAAGTGAATGGTGCAGATCTCAATTTCGTTAATTTCCCCAATTTTTCAAAAATTGCAAAAAAAATTTAAACAACAAAACTGAAGATAGAAATTCTGGCATCAGAAAAAGTATGTTGTACAAAATTAACGTAAAATAGGTCATGTTCAATTGACTTCACTCGTTGCACCGTCCCCCTCGATGGGGGAGGGCATTCGGTCTAATGCATGCCAATACAGCTTACCACCAAAAGACGGGTGCCTGTGCAATATACATTTCAAGCTTTCTTAACTTCAGATCGTTTCAACATTAGGAGGAAAACATTTTCTGAAATCTCGTGGCGAATATCGGAGTACGGGGCCGTCTCATGACACATATTTAATAATTTTTTATCCTTTGTTCTTTTATAGCGCGGATATGAACATGCTTAGGGTGAGATGGATGCTATTTTTACAAGCAATTACCATTACCCTAAGGGTATGTCAGTTATTACCCATTACCCTTCCTGTTAAACTACCCAAGCCTGAAGGCCTTCTGGACAATTAACGCGTATCTCTAGCAGGTCTAATTATGACTTGGAAGTGGAAAGATGGCATGGCAAGAGTTGTGCTGGTGCACGGATATTTTTACCCAATATGTAGTTAATGAAGCCAGAAATACCGGTACTTATTTCGGAAGAAGGCTGAGCTGAGCTCATGTTCGCTCTGAATAGAACGTGACCAAATAAAAATCCCCAACATAGCTGGGGTTTCAACACGGGTCCCTTATATTTTGTCATTCAATGTTTTATTAAGGTCTTCGCTTGAACAAAGATTTTTTAAACTCCCACAGTTATTCAACCGTTTTCTTTCCTTGTAAAAATCCGTGGTCGTGTAATATATTATAGAGATTTGAATGAAAATCAAACTATTGAAATTTTAACCCTGTAAAAGGTTCTGGTCCCAGCAAGTACTACTCGCACGGAGAGACGAATGCACCAACGGTCAGAAAAACGTTTTAAAAAATTTTTTTGATATCAATATCTCCCAAAACCTGTTTTTTTCTTTGAAATCTCGACTTTTTCGGTATTACATTACCTCCAAGATAAAGTACTCACGTTTTCAGAAAATAGGAAATTGAAGAGATTTGTCAATTGCAATGAGCATAGTATTCATGAAAGTCAGTCAGAATTGAATCTGTATAAAAACGTTCTATACAAAGTATACGAGAAAGTAACCGATTCGAAAATAATAACCTCTCTTTAAAACATAGTGAAAGCCATAAATACAATTTACCATTTATATCAATGGCAGCATAACACTAACCGTTATATTTAAATAGCAAAAATGGGTTTGAAAACTTAAAATTCGTCAATATAATTTTTAAACCATACAATACCACCAGTCAATAAATTTTTTATACAGGACAAAACTAAAATATTTATGAAAATATTTTTAACATTCTGATATAGCTTAATAACGTGCATTTAATCTAAGCATTTCTTTTCCAGAGACAATGGGACAAGGGCTGTACAGTCATACACATTTGATTTTTTCAATTACGCTGGTATTCATCGTCCTGTTCATCTGTATACAACACCAGCTATATTCATTGATGACATCAGTGTGAACACCGACATTGAAGGAGATTTGGGTAATATCTTACTTTATTGAGGAGAATTCAAAAAGAAAAGATTTTCATTGCGTCTTTAAAGAACCAACTTCAGACGAATCAATTTCATAAAAAGGCAGCAAAAATGTTAAAAAAAATAAAGACATTTCCTGGTGATATATTACTTGGATCAAAAATGTGATCTTGAAAATGACAGTTCAGGCCAAGTCAAGTTCATTTATTAATATTTTCAACAGTAATTTCTAATGATAAATGTTTATTGATTATATTAATATCATTGTTGATTAAATTTGTTTATTTTAATTTCAATTTACTTGCGACAAGCAGCTTAATATGTAAGACATGGTTGATGTTTTTAAAAATAAGTGACTCATACACTTAGGCTACATTCGAATCAAATCTAAAATTTGTCCTTACATTTATCCTTCTTCCCACTTTTAAATGTATGAACTTCTTATTTTTGTTCCTATTTGCTGCTTGTTATCTCGAGAACTTTATAGTAATCAGCATGAGCCAATTGGCTGTTTGCTTTGTGTAAAGAATTGTCATCGGCTGTTCCTCCCACTGTTTTTTTACGTTCTTGCCTTACGAATTCTTCTTAAGAAGACAAAGTTATGTAATCGTGCACCAGAAAAGGCTGAAATTTCGCCAGAAAAAACTTATTCTGACTTGTCGTAGAGTGATCGCAAATTCACCAGTCTTTTCATTTGGATTTGGATTTTTTGAGGAAACATGGCACTGGTTTCATTATGTGAATACTTCTTTCTTCCATTCTATTTGACGGCAATCTTGAAAAGATATTCATTTTTCTGCTCTTGAATATAAGGAAAATTGTCGATTGCACATTCGCAATGTCATGTTAGATTCAACGGAAGCATACATATAATTGCCGATGTAAGAGAAGTGACATTCATAATGTAAAGTTAAAAGTCTGATTTCCTTGTAATATATTCTTAAAAGCAGTGAACAAAGCACTTTAAATTTTGGATGACTGGTCGAACTGCTTTGACACGCTCGGCTCATACTAGTGATTTGATGTGGAGTCGTCGTTCACGTGATTGTTTTGCAACGTGTTGTGAAAAAAAAAGTCTATTTTTCAACGTAAAATTAATAAAACTATCTTTAGTGGGTTTTTTATCTATTCAAAATAATTTTTAAATCAAAGAATGTCTCTGGAAGTACAAGGTACAAAAGGCCTTAAAAATGTTGATCAAGTAGTCTACAAAGGTCCATTGATAAGTGGAGGATTTAGGACCAGGAAGATTCATATAGCTAATGCTAAATGCTGGCCTGTTAAATCCGCCACTGGTGACTCAACTTCGCTGATACTTCTGCTAGTTCTTGCCCCACGCTGTGCTATTGGTCATAGTCTAAGAAGAGCGGCGAGAATGACAATTTGCATTTATGCTAACCCTCGCAGGATAATGGAATTTAGGATTCAACATTTATATTTAATTCTAACTCGGTGCTACACAGGTATTTATTTATCGAAATTACCCGTTACACCAGGAAAAGAATAAATTAATTCAATGGTGTAAACTAGAAATATTTTTTTGTCTCCGTTCCGCCACCACTTCTTGCACTGCTCCGCTCCGATCTACCCCACCCACCCCGAACCGTGTAACGCTCCTGAAAAGGAGACAAAGTGGCACAAGTGCTATTATCTACGGGAAGCGTGTAATGTTGCTTCAGAGTATGCGAGAAATTTTAATTTTTTTCGTTAAATAATTTCTTTATTACTTTCCTCGAGTGGCTCATGGACGGTGTGCTGGCTTATTGTGAGGCGGTCCCGGGTTCTATTTCCTGCCGGGACAAAAATGAAACTGTAACTTTCTAATACAAATTGTCTCAGTTTTCTGTAGCTGCGTGACGAAAGAAAAAGCACAGGCATGCCAAGAAATGTAGGTACGGTGATGGGAATATGTCATGCTCACCATGTCTCCCTTACCCCAGGCGTGGATGATAAAATAAAAACAGAGCGCAGGCCTGGGAGATAGCTAGCTGGAAAAGACGGATTAATCCGACTCTAAAATGCCAAATACATACATAAATTCTGTGACGTCGTGTTCGATATTTAATTTTAATCTTAATCAGTCTCCACACTTGGGGCAGCTTTTTGTGACGTCCACGCCTTGTTAGTGGAATGAAATGGAGCGTCATTCAAAACAAACCCAAGAAAATACCTGTTCAAATAAGAATTTAAACAGTTTTCATTTTAATTCTTTACAAGAAAATCGTGAAATGTTACAAGCTCGTTACCTGAATAAATATTGAAATAAATTTACGATTGCATGATCACATAGTTTCAAAGAAGTTAAAAGTCCAAAGCCCGGCCACGCCACGTCATACATAAATTTTTCTTTAAATTATTTCCTGTTCTTTCAGGAGTAGCCAAGTGTTTTTTTTTATATAGCCAATTGTCTTGAAGAGTTTTTAAACCTTTGCGTGGTTTTACGTCGCAAGTCTTCACCGTTTTCTTGAGGGATGGGGTTGTTCCGTCGCGGCGACCGCTAGTGGTTGCTGACCCGTCAGCTGTCTCCCACTGGAGGCGAGTGGCCTCGCCACACTTGGGCAGACCGGGGCGGCCCATTGACAGCTCAGAGGGCACCAGCCATTCACCGCGGGTAGCAGTGTGCAGTGATGTAGTCCACACTACACGTTACGCCAATTGTCATTAATGCACTCTTCCTCACTGTCCTTAAATGAGTGCAACAGGTTTTCAATAATTCAGGGAACTTCGCGAACGAACAGGAGTCATACCTTAACGGTGGTGCGCGATAACGCTCCTAGGTATCGAAATTAACAGTACTGGGTGCCAGATCACAACTAACACACCTAGAATTTCGACGTCATTATGCCCGTTAATACACTCAGACGTTCCATCGCGTCCGAAGCTCCGATCTGCGAAACGATATTTTCACAAGTTCCCAGGTCACTTTACTAAACGATCGCGTACGAGATAAACGCCATCTCTCACTTCACGATTCGCTCAAATCGACGGCCGGACAGTCTTCCCGTCTGCGATCCGCCCAGCTCGGCAGTCGTGTCCCATCTACTTCCCCTTGCTTTATGCGTTTGCCCTCCCTTTCCAAGTGTCTAGTCCCTTGTTCTCCCTGGCCTTTACATTACGCGCTGTGAATGGTCAAAACCAATTGCGTATTTACGTTTGTCGTCCTACTACTGCCGGTGTCTCAAATGTTCCGGGGTGGAAAATTTTCCAGTGCCCTCTCTGGCACCCCTAAAATACTGATGCAAGCCTCGAGCTCCACAATCGAGTACTGAGTACAACGCAAGTGGGCCTATTTATTTATCCAAGTCATAATTCTCGTCCATCGCAGTCGTGGATTTTCCTTTTGCGCAACACCGACCACGTTCTGGCCGGAGCGTCGAGGCGGTGGGGTGAGGAGTAAGAATGACGGCAGAGGGAGCGACGGAACGCGGCAAAGGCCACACGCCTCGAACAGTCCCTTGGGCCGGGGGGGGGGGGCTTGTCTGTCCTCGAACACTCTCCACACCGATCATAGACAAAGCGTTTCCTTATGTTAGTAATGTTAGAATAAAGTTAGCAAGATTTGGTTATAATTTTAATATATATATATATATTAATATATATAATATATATATATATTATATATTATATATATATAATTTAAATATGTCTAAGACCTCTTGGAACCTACAAAATTGAATCATTGCAATGAAAATAAACTGTCGTTAAATGCTACATTTGGTTACTCTGAATGATAAAGTAGGTAATTCAATAGCATTTCTAGATATTTTAAAACTTTAATTTATATAATAAATCTTTATGGATTGATTAAGTTCTTGCGCAAGGTGTCAACTGGTTTTATCCTTGTGATACTATTTTCCTGGCATTCCTTTTGACATAGCAATAACAACTGAAATATGAATATAAATAACACTAGCAGTTAAGTGTAATGGTATTTATGAACCTTGCAGGTGTCGTGTTTTACAACATCAGTTATGGAGGTTATATACAGCCTGCATCAGAACCTACATGCTACGTCGATCTCCTGGACAAAGATGGAAATATTGTTGTGGCAGATAACGGCCAAGGAGATCTTCAAGGTCGCCTGGATGTGCCTAACGCTAAATTGTGGTGGCCGTATCTGATGCATGAGAATCCAGGGTATCTCTACACTTTACAGGTATGTATCAGAGCAGATCATACAATAGTATTATTCAAACACATAGCAAGTCGACTTACAACTAAACAGTAATATCTTTACGTTAAGGTCCGTCTCAAATCTAATGAATGGGGCACTGAAGACGTATACAGACTCCCCATTGGAATTAGAAAATTAGAATGGAATGAAACAAGTTTTCTAATAAATTCAAAGCCCATATATTTACGAGGATTTGGAAGGCATGAAGATTCAGATGTAAGTATTACAGAAAGTAATAGAATTCCCAAATGAAGTACACGTACAAAAAATAAATTAATGTAATTCAACAGATTCGAGGAAAAGGCTTGGATTACCCTCTGATAATCAAAGATTACAATCTCATAAAATGGATTGGAGCAAATTCGTATCGAACATCTCACTATCCTTACGCAGAAGAAATTATGGATCAAGCGGATCAGCAGGGGATCCTGATTATTGATGAATGTCCTAGCGTTGACACAGAGTATGTACATATTATTTTATAAACAAAACGTCTGCTCTAAGCTGTATTCAATAATTGAATTGGGCCGAATTCTGGAAATATATATGCTAATGGACGTTTGGTTTCCCTAATATAATTTCTTTTAACATAATTCATAAATTTGGCATTTTTATGTCAATAATTCATAAGGTTCTAATTTAATTACGGAATTTGAAGGTTGTTACCACGTAATGTTATAATTACAGATCCAAATTCTTTCTCATCTTTTAAAGCACATCACAGAGGTAATATAAGTTTCTTGATATTTAGTCAAATGAACCCACATCGTTTGACTTTAATAATAAGTAAATACGGTTTAAAAATAATAGTGACCAATACTTCTGACAGAAAAATATGGTCACCGCTGTTTACAGTTGCAAAAAAATTATAACTACGTGCATTTGGCAATATACGGGCAGCAATTAACACGATCATTACTTTTCAGGAATTACTCTCCAACCTTGCTGCAAAAGCATGCTGACTCTTTAGGTGAGCTCATTAGAAGAGACAAGAACCGACCCAGTGTGGTAATGTGGTCGGTAGCAAACGAAGCCCGCACTCACTTGACTGGGGCAGATACTTATTTTGGGTAGAACACATTCTAATAATTAGCATTTTTTACAACCATAGTTCAATTTTAATACGTTAAAATTTGTCCTCAAATAATACCTACTATTTTCAGATACATAGTGGAGTATGTTAAGAGTTTAGATACTACACGTCCAGTAACAATGGCGACAGCACGTGGTTTCAGTGAAGACAAAGCGGTAAGATAAACCATGGGTAAGGGAAGAGCTACTCAAACGTAAAAAAAGTATTATCAATTAAAATTGAGTAGCCTTCTAAATATTAACGTGAATAAAAATATCGGCAATTAAGAAACATTTTATGTTAGAAAGAACAAGAAAACGTTGCAACATGGCCTGAGCCGTATTTTTTTTTCTGGAAAGACATTTAGTATGTTTTTATTGACTTCTGACGAAGAAAAATTCATACATTGAAATTAAAATAATAAATAAATAATGAAAAATAACATTTGTTCCTTCTTTAGAAGCAGCTACATTCAATATATTTCTTTCCAAATAAGCATTCCATTGTAGTTGTAACAAAAATCAATATTTCTTATTAAAATTACATCCCAAAATCATAAAGCGAGGAATGATTTTAAGGACATTTTGATAAGTAATGTTTAAAATCTATTGTTTTCTCAGCCGGGAGATTGTGTTGAAAACATATTTTATTTTTGCGAGGACAATCTGATATTATTCACATCCCCTAAGTTCATGTTCTAATAATTCTACAAAATTAAAATATATAAATATATTCTTTCAAAATGTTTCCAGGCTCGATTCATGGACATTATTGGTTTTAACCGATATAATGGCTGGTACAGCAATCCAGGGAAAATTGACACGATAAAGAAGAACGTTCAACTTGAAGCTGAAAGCTGGTTCTTCAAATTTAGAAAACCAATATTTATGACTGAATATGGAGCTGATACTATGCCAGGACTTCATTTCGTAAGCATTTTTTAAAATAAGTTTCATTTCCACATGTGTTTAAATATTTACCTTGACAAGCATTATAAATTAAGTAATGACTAATTATTTTACCCTGAACATTTTTCTTTCCACAGGACCCAGATTACATCTGGTCAGAGGAATACCAAATAGCATTAATGTCTGAACACTTCAAAGCATTTGATGCACTACGTGAACAAGGGTTCTTCATTGGTGAAATGATATGGAACTTCGCTGATTTTAAAACAGCACAAAGTAATTTCTTTTTAAACATTTTTTATTTGCAAGTTTTGCTCGTCCCGTCAAACGTGCGAGGGGGATTTCAATGAAAACCTTAAAAGCGTTAAAGAATTTATTTTGAAAAGTTGTAGAACAATTTTTTTAGTACGTAGCAATAGTGGTCCTTGTGGTCAATGGAGGCTCGTGCCTGTTTCGTAAGTGAAGAAAATAAGCCATTACATAAAGTATTTCAAATTCAACATACAAAAAATTATATTACATGCCTCGACTTGCGATGGGATAAGAGAGAAAAATCGATCAGTTCGGTTTTTCAGTGGCTTCCAGGAATCGAGGCGATTAACACAGGAGAGGAGAAAAGACAGATTTCCTCGTCAGGGCGACTTCAATTGACAGCGATCGTCTTCATGTATCATAACAGCACGTGTAGGTTAAAAATTATATCAAAATAAATTTCCTCAGAGTTATCAACTCGAAACTGTACGCTTTCCGTCAAACATCAAAGCAAATATTTAATTTGGTAATAGCGTTCAGACGAAGAAAATAAGTGTGGATGATGTTCCTCTCAGGGGCGGATTCACCCAAACATTTGGGAGGGGAGAATTGTATATTTGTTTTAAATAATAAACATACTTGTTATCATATTGCATATTATTTATGTGACTTTCACGGGTTCGTGGCACTTAAAGAAGCAAAGGGAGGGAAGTACCGAAGTTCATAAGTACCGAAGAAGTGAAAAGCGCGGTGCTCGACTAGCAACAGGCCCGGCCAAAATATTTCTTTCAACATCGTATCTACGCACTTTCAAAGCATTGAAACACTTGTGTTGAACTTTAAGTAGACTATGTCGAAAAATAATGTGCACAAGTTGTTCCTCATGGTTACAATAAACTAAACAACAAATACAATGTTCTTTTAAGGTTTTCATTTGAATCACCTAGATACATTTATGAAATTGATTGCAGATAACTTTCAATAATGCACACTTGTATCTGTACAGCTTACACACGAGTCGGTGGAAACAAAAAGGGAATATTCACACGGGACCGACAACCCAAATCATCGGCCCATCACTTACGACGCCGCTATTGGGCATTAAGTGAAGAAATAGAAGGCACTACAAGACAAACAGTGGATAATTACATTATTTCTTCACAGACATTGGACAAGACTGAACTGTGAACTTCTGAAGTGTGTTTGTGAGATATGTATTTCTTACTGTGTGATAGTAGTTTTAGGTTTTGCGATTAAATGATTTCCTTTTTATTTATACATTTCATGGAATTTCTTTTATGTAGCAAATCAATATTTTCCTCCCGTAAAAACTTAACTTCAATAATTGTTATTTACAAACCTAAACAATTTATAACAAAACATTGGTCACATTGATTAAATTATTTTAGAACCCAAACATGAAACATGGTGGCCACATTTTCTGGAGCAAGTCTCATGGAATTTTCGAGTTTTTCCAGAGCATTTTTATTATTTTTCACTGAAAATATTTGTAGAGTACTTCACACTATACTATATTTTTCAAAACCTTTTTTAAACAAGCCTATAGTGTATCAGCTGATTTCACTGTGATAAAGGAATTTTTTTTAAATATTCTCCGAAAAAAAAATTGTCACTAGTTTTGCTGGAATAATATTTTAAAGAAATATTTACTTCTATAAGCAATGAGATTCCCCTTTTGTTCCGTATTTTCCATATTTTCCCGAAAATGGCCGCCCTGTGTAATAACTACTTGGAATAAGGAAGTATTATCCAGCAAGATAGGACTTGGGAGGGCCGTCCCTAGCAGTGTTACACGCTTGTAATATCACCGCATTTATTCCTTCCATTGGTACTCAAATAATTAATTCACAGGACATTATACAAAGAGATGGAATTATTATTCTCCAGTTGAATTTTTATTCTTTGAGCAGCAATTCTTTTAAATTTAAGCTTTGATTTATTCACGTAAGGATTAATTCACAGGGTAATGTAAATGAATATGAATTATGTCTCCGACAGCATTCTTTGGACTGCGATTCATTGAAGCTTCCTATAATTTCGTTTCCGCCAGGGAGGTTTGCATTCTTTCCTAGAAATTGATCTGATGGTCGAATTCCCAATCAGTTTTGCTGCGCGCGCTTCTTCTAAGCAGCGTCAGCTTCTCAAAGCGTGCAGTGGTAAAGTGACAAACGCTGTTGGCAGCGCGCCTACAAGCCTAGTTCCGGATAGTGCGCTCTGTCGTGCGACTTAGTGAAGCTGGTTTGGGATTGTATTTCATTACGTAACTTTCAGGGGTCGGCAACCACTTAGGCATGCCACAAACCGACACTACAAAGATCTTTCTTGAAAGAGTATGTTGAACTATCAAAGCGTGACGCCTCCCGTTCGTATTTTTATTGATGCTGTGCAAGTTTATACTAAAAATAAATTTTACACAATACTGTTCCCTCGCCCGTTTTATCATTTGCCTGGCTCGAGCATTGAAAGATACATGAAAAGTGTCATTAAAAAAATTGTATTTCATTACAAAATTGATTAATCATTTGCATAAATCAATAATTCATGTTATGCCGGAAAGCTAGGATATTACTTATCATCTTTTTAGGCTGAAGGCGTCTTAAAACTACCAAAAATACATTCTTCTTGTCTTGCAATACAAGGTCTTATCTAGAGGAATCGAATGAGCCCTCCGAAGATGTGTTTCCTATCTATCTATTTAGGGTACTTTTTTCAGCCTTGGCCGATTTCCGCATACCAATTTTTATGTCTATCCCATAGGTATTTTTCCTCTACTTCTTTTTTTTCATGGCCTCAGTTATTGCCATGTTCAATGTTCTTCTGGGTCTTCCCCTGTATTTCCTTCGATTGTGCATTCATTCCCACACTTTTTGATATCCATTTCCCAACTTTTTGTGGAAGTCTATCCGATTTCAACGTTCACATATGTCCATACCATTTTATTGTTTCATTTCGATCGTTTCATTCAAGGTTGATTGCACTTTCATTTTATTTTTTATTTCATCATTTCTTATTTTGTCTAACAGAGAAAGTTTACATCTTCGCCAGAACATCATTTCTGTTGCTTGAAGTTTGTTCATATTTTTTGTTAGTGTCCAGACTTCTGCCCCATAGTGTTGTACTCTCTACGAACGAGTTATATATACCTTTCTTTGTCTTCATTGAAATAATCGAGTTCCACAGCACTGGATTCAATTGTCTTGTGGCTATTTTTCTTCTATTTTTATTTTTCACATCCTGTTTGTCTCTACCATCTGCTATTAGTGACTCCCAAATACCTTATATTGTGTATTACCTTTATTCCTATACTAGTCTCTAAATCATGGGACATACCCCACCACCATATATTCAATATTTTTGTACATTTATCTCTAACCGCCATTTTCCATCATCTTCATCTTCAGTCATTTTATCACCTGGTCGTCTGCAAATAGTACACCAAACACTGTTTCATCACCCATCTTCACACCCATACTTCTGCACTTTCTATTCCATTCTTTTAGGGCTGTCTCAATATATATATATATATATATATATATATATATATATATATATATATATATATATATAAAGCATGGTTGGAGATATACAGCAGCCTGATGTATTTTCGTGATTAAAAAGCTCCAAACACTTTTTTACTTCATTTTTCTTAAAATCTTCTGGATGGATCCGAGAGAAAATGGTTAAAAATGTGAGGATTATGCATCCAAATGATAACTTTCGCGGATGTAATAGAAGATCGAATTCTCAGCACATTTGCATTACTTCCTAATTATTATCATGTGTCAACCCTCCTTTAACGACATTCAAAGAAGTGATCAAACTTTAAATAGAAAATGATATCGTTAGCAGTTGCTGTGCATACTGTTGAAATTAGCATTTTCTGTTTTCAGTTACAAATCATCCATGTATGGTCACATCTTACATTCACACTTCTTGAACGGTCCTTGGAAGCTATCTTGCGCGTAGGAAGACGTATTGCCAGAAATGCGAGAAAAATTGAAAAATAATAAAAAATTTATGTAAGTAAGCTGTTAAAATGAGTTATTTTGAACACAGAAGTTTAAACGCCCTTAACGGTCGGCAGGGCGATCAAGAAGGTACCAGACGAAACAGGTTGGGATGGAAGGGGCGCGATGGAATGAGAAATTACAAGACAGGATAGCATGGGTGGTAAAAAGACGAGACGGGATGCGAACGGAAGGGATCGGGGCCTGGCAGATAGGGAATGTCGTGGCTTGGCACAGCAGAGAGGGGAAATCACATGGCGGGGCAGGGAGGGGGAAGGGCGTGTTGTAGCTGTCGGGTCACGGAGACCGAATGGCCTTTGGCGCAACACTTCCTCCGATGCGCTCAGCCCCGCCCCAGGTGTGCGCCCCTCGCCGTGGCAATACAGCGCACGCGGAGTCGTTCGCTCTTCCGCGGCCCAGCCCGAGGTTGCAAGTGTACTCTTCGATTCAAACATTACGTCTGTTGCCACTTCCTCAGCTGTGACGCTGGCATCCAATCGGTAGCTTGAACGTCACTATACAGCATAATAACTTTTTCGTTTACACTTCGTCAGCTGTGACGCCGACATCCAAATCCAAAAAGTCATCAAATCTCTATATCACGAGCATTTTAGTTACGATATCTGCCCTAGGAAATCTGAGGATACTCCGACACATATCCAAAGGTGACTCGCTACGTCCATTACACTTTACTGCAGCTCATTCCCTCTCAATGCTAGAGAAACACGAATTAGAGTTCTTTGAAACTGAACGGGAGACCTGGCTTGTTAAAGTACATAAGAATGGAATCATTCAGATAGTAAGCGCTTGCTCTATAAATAGAAAGAAGAAAAAAACGAAAACGCTGAATTGTTGGTATGATAATCGGTTGTCAGGACAATAATCCCGAGCCATTGGAAGGCAGGCCGGGACATCGCTCGCATCGACCGTAGAATATCCTTTTTGGTGAAACTACTGTGTCGCGTTTAGGTGCAAGAGCTATTCATATTTTCACAGACAGACTAACATGTTTTGAGAAAATACTTTTACGGTGCCTGGTCACAAAAAACTTGTCAATAAAACGCGACAATAGCTTTATACTGGATCCCAACTTCGAACGACCATCTCCTGAACAGTACGTTAAAACGTTAAAGACGGGCATGACGGGCCTTTTGACGCCTCAATTAATTTTACTTGACTTTCGGGGTTCTACTTAACTCTGACCACTCATGAGTGCTACGTGGGGGTATCCAGAAGATCTAACTCTGTAAAAACGTAAAAGAATGTTCAAACGATCTTATTTTGTAGAATATTTCATAAAGAAAAAGATCGGGCTCCACTTGCTCCCCCGCAAGTCTTCCTGAATGATCCCTTTCCCGGTTCCTTCGGAGCATTTTGTCCCAAATGCTCCCCGCAAGTTCCTCACATGTTCCCTTGCAAGCCCCCAGCACGTTTCTCGAAGGTTTGCCTACAAATTGTCTACGTTTCCACGTGTCGATCAGAAATTTCAGTTAAAAATGATGCAATAATTTCACAGCCATTCATAAATGCACGGAGTGTAAGAGAAACGACAAAGTGAAAAAATTCGCTTAATAATAATAATAATAATAATAATAATAATAATAATAATAATAATGTATATATTTACACGTTATATTTTTTCATGATTTTTTCATGAATGCTACTTAACACGTGTGATTTCCAAAGAGATGTTCAATACCCGCAAATGAAGCCTTCGCCCTAGTCGTCGTGTGCCCCAGTACGTAACGCCTCAGGCGAGAATAGCTCCTTGGGATCGGCCGAGGCGATGAGACAATGCGCAGCAGCCGAGCTCTGCCAACACTCGCCTGCGTAGGCGTTGGCGGCTGTAGAAACCCCAAAGCGAGATAGGGGCGTGGCGGGACCGGCCCCCGGAAGGCGGCAGCCTGCTATGGGAACGAGGGCCGCTCCCACGCGCCCCCGACGGCGCAGGCACCGGCTACGCCCGGCCGACGACTTACAATGAACACTTCCCATCGCCCAGCGCTACCATTTGTAGCCAGGAGACGTTTGACGAACAACTTTCTCCGCTTCGTTTTTCTCTGACACAAACAAAAAGGAGGGTGCTGTTCCCTCAATGACGTACACATACATACGTACGAACTGGAATTTTGTATCACAGCGTTATTGGTGATACATTAAAATACAAATTGAGCCCCGAATTTTCACCATAGTTTAGATTTATTCAGTCAAAAAACAGTAAAAACTGTATGTGTCGTAGGGGGAAAATATTATCTGCGCACGTTTTCTTGAGTTCCAGAATCCCTTCCTGTCATTTTAACTATA
>BOPP01000008.1:7232023-7248207 GCA_017312745.1 Gryllus bimaculatus
AAAGTAACGTACATGTATTGTATGTGGATTTCTGATAGTGAGCTGTTGATACTGACACTTGATAAACGAGATTTTTACGACGTGTGCTGTAATTATAAATATCAGTATTGCATGAAAATATTTCCCACCGTTACGAAAGTCACTTTTGAAAAATATTACAGATTCGTAAATATATAGGCAAGGTAGTGACATTAGTAAGATTCCAAGCTCAATTAAGAGAGGCTTGCAAGGGCAACGCGGATGGCATTTTTTTCATTATTCGAATAATTTCCTTTTGCAATCTAAAGGTCTGAGTACTACATGATGAATTTCCCCAGAATTTTATACCATATCTCAGGCGGGAATGTACATTTGCAAAATACACGCAACGAGCATCGTTTCCTTCAAAAGAAATAATTTTTCTCCCACGCACTGAAAACTTTCGGATTCCTTCCTGAAACTAGTGGTGATAAATCACTACATACTTTCTCGCCCCTTAGTAGCTGTTATGTAATATTATTATACTGCATTTCGGTCTATATCAACACATCTCAGACACGCAGCGATGGCCGCTGCCAACAATGAGCACACACTTTCTTATCAATTCTTGCTAAGAGCGCCATTTTTACCATAAATAGAACTGTTTTTCAGTTTGCATTGACGTGGTTTTATGAATGTTCTTCTACGGCATTGTTTATGGAACACTATTCCTTGTATCGAATACATACAATTATTTTTCACCATGTCTCCAAGATATTTTAAGTTCATTTTTAAATGTATTATTTTATTTTCAATGAATACTTACAATGAAACAAAACTACAATTAGTCGCTTCATACTACATTACGAAATTAAACAGTTATAAATGGTCCGGAAAGCAGTAAAGCAGAAAGCCCGCTCTTTGCTGCCAAGTTCGAACATTAGTTTTTTGAAAACAAAAAAATAAATAGTAAACGAACAAAAAATATTATAAACATTTTTATGTTCGTACAGAAGAGCAAGGATAATTTCACAAATAAAAGGAACATCCATAAATAAATGCCATCCAATATATTCCATTATGAATGCATTCGAAACAACGAATTCATTACCTTATTTTATTTTCTCATCGCATCAAACAATTTTTAAATACAATGTTAATGTTAATCAATTTATTATAGATAAAACCGTAGTATCTGACAAATAATTTCTTGGTTCTGCAACATTACATTCTTTAAATGCAAAAATAATTAAATACTCGAAAAGCGAAAACGTATACAACATAACGAATGTCACTGGCTTCTATTATTTCGTAATTTCTAATTGAATAATTTACTCGAAATAGTTCGTTCTGACGAAACGGAAAAACTGGATATATTAAGTGTAGTGCAGAGATGCCATATTAGGTGAAATTACTCCAAGAAGGCCGAAGTGTGGTGTCCATGGAATCCCAATATATACGTTTTCAAGTGACGCGTGGAACAATAAATCATTAATTGTGAACACAGAGGTGCATACATTTCTAATAATGTAATTGCATAGTTTTATATTTGCCAAGATCTCTGCATGTTCTAGTAAACTCTGGAAGAAAATCCTACTATGTACCAACACAAAGCACCATGTATAACGTATAAGTATAACGAGTTGCCTGCAGCAACAAGAATGTTACTGAGCGAAACCATACAAAAGTTTTTCCAAAAATTACAACCCACACTACTCAAGAACAAATAAAATACTCATGTTTAACACTAATATAAATTTATTATTTTAATGAAAACAGTCTTGACAAATACTACAATAAAGTATAGTACGTACATATAGTTGAACTGTTATTTACTAGGAAGAATATAAAAATAAAATGCTCTTCCATAATGTGACACAGAATGGATAGTGTTGCATCTTCCTTGGAGCCGTGTTGTCGAAGGACGTCTGCTGTGTTGTCAGCCTGCACTGTCAATATTATAACGGGAATGTGCAATATACTTGCTTTTTCAGTTAAAATCGAAATAGATAATTGTTTTTTGTTTCGAGTCAATGGTTATCTAACCACTGTCACCTCTCAAAGGGCCCGAGGCTGCATAGTTTTCTTTCGATTTCTATGCGCTGTGAAAATTTGTAATATACATTACCGAAAAGATTTTTTAAAGGGTATCATGTGGCAAACAATTACTGGTCATTGCATTCATATTCACTCGGTAATATGTTAACACTTTCGTTTCGGAACTTAAAAACTCACTATTCTCGCTTTACTAACTGTAATCACATGCTAGCACGAGCTGGCTGAAACGACGACTGCTTTCGATAGATCGATTGCAACTCGCTGAACAAAACGTCATAATGAACAAATGACGGCAGCATTCAACCTTTTAATTAGTAAGTATCAACAGTATTTATACTTTAAAATAGGTTCATAAGAACAAGTTAAAACGCTACTGGGGTTCATTGTCTCGAAATTTGGAGTGTAGAGACCTTTTTTGTTTCTGAACCAAAATACTTATTGTTGATATACATATACACTTCAGGTGAACAAAAACACTAGCAGGTTCCTAGGATTAACCAACCTTCCTAATTAAGCTGGCGAAACTGAAAGTCTTATCAGATCTTTCCGAGTGCAATAGTAAAATTTAATGCATTTTTAAATATATGGCTGCTTTATGCTCATAGATCTCGTCATTCGAGAATCCAAAATTTTAGGTAGAAGCACTTCTTTGTAGCAGAACACAAGTTTCTGTATTATCCCCCCCCCAGAAAGCATCATCGCTGTAAATAATTTCGTGATGCATGTCCTTTGGGGTCAATACAACGAAATGGCAACTACTGTTCCCTGCGAGTTGAAGCTGGCCCTCAATTTGATAATAATAATCACTTCATTTTTTCAATTTCAATGACTTTTTGTCAATGCAGAAATGTTTTATGTTATTGCATGCCTCTTGTATTGACATGTTTTTCGCAGATTTGGGACATTTTATTTCTAATATTGAATCTTCTCCGACCAAACCGTCAGGGAAAGCTCCACGAAAACCATGAATTGGGTGTACAAAGAGACCGCATTTTTCAACAAGTAGACCTGTTTTTTTTTCTTTCTTGAAAACAATAAATAGCGCGTGATTCATTCTCGCTTCCGTACATCATGGCACGTGACCAGAAGTCATCATACAGCGGTTTTTGACGACAGGAGCCCACTTATTAGACTGCTTCTTACAAACATATCCGAAACTGGACGAGGCAAGCCTGTCTTTTCTTTCCATGTGCCACCTCTCAGATTCTGGCTGCCCTCTTCTTGCTATTTCAAGCTCAACTATTTCCTCTTTATTAAATGACAAGTTGCAAGATCTTCTCTTTCATTGTTATTAGTTCGCTATTCTCCATGTGCACCTGCATAGCACATACACGGTAGTCAGCTAACCTTTCTGGCTATCTTTATGATACGCTGCTCCAGATCTTACTTTCCTACCATTCTTTCCCTCTTGCCGTGCCTCGAAGAAACGCTCTTTGTTTCTCCTCCTCGCCTGTTTGCTTTACAATAGAAGCAGGACTTTCATTCGACATAGATTTCATTCGTCTCCTAGTGCCAGTACGATTTGAACTGAAAGTCTAAACTGGCAGCTTTTGTTCTGTGGGTAAAAGAGCCTCTTTTGCCTCTGTTAATTTGTTTGCCTCCAGTAAAGTTTGCCACTAAAGACATGTAATTTTCTGCAGCGTTGCAAGTGCTGTTGGTGATAAGTTGATGACTTTTCAATACAAGAGGCTGCAATAGAAATCGTGCTTTGTCGCAAATTTCCTTTTCTTCTTTGGGCAGGTCGATTGACTCACCTATTTTGGTGCAAAAATATGGCTTGCAGAATGTATGAATTCCAAAAACATGTAGCGTTCCATTTTTGAGATCCTCCTTCAAGGAATTTACATCTCCTTCCTCCGCGTTGTGTGCTATTGCACCTCGAGCCTTGAGTCGCCTGATGATTTCATTCGACAATTTTTTAGTTCCAGTAGTCGATCCTTTTTGAAGTGCATACAATCTTTTGGTATAATTCTTCACCACATGATTTGCACACTCCACTTTTTGTATTGATCGACCGTACGTAACAGACGTTTTCAGGTTATAAAAGACGCTGGATCTCCCACAACTGTGTGGTACTCTAGTCCATGAAATTGCTTGCTGCGGCTTGAAGCATTCTTAAATTCTCGGCTATCCGGGAGACGCCGCGTCGTTGGCTGGGGCGCCGACGTTTCGCCTGACATGTCGCTGGCTTCCTCAGGGCAGTGACCAACGACACGGCGTCTCCCGGATAGCCGAGAATTTATGGATTCGAGCCGCGGAAAATTACGTTTACTTTTGAAGCATTCTACCAGCATATCTTTTTCCATCGAAGCTGATGCTCCTTCCCAATTTTTATAAAATTTTTCATGTGTATGGTCTAATTGTTGCGCCTCTTGGTACTCACACATGCTGCAGTACTTGTTCCTAATTCCTAGATCCAATGTTTTTTGGGTTCTCATCCCAATTACTCAAGATACTTCTCTGTAACAATGTCCATGGCTGCGAAGTAATGGCCAACCTCCGTCCTCAATAACAGTGATGAAAGGTGTACCATCTTCTGTTACATTTCCGTTCTCAATGGTTAGATTTTTCTCTTCTTCACCAGCCTCTTTCATTTTTTGAAATAATACGCCTGACCATACCTAAAACAAAATCGATAATGTTTCCAAATATCACACTATAAATGTTGCGGAATTAATATCTCGAGTTTGTTATGATTTAGTAATTCACTATTAAAATCTGTTAAATATATGGAAAAGAGAGTTATGTACTACTATTACTGACCGTTTGTCTCAGTCTGTAATATTAGTATAGCATCTCTAGTTTGATATCTGTGGGAAAATTGATTGAGACGCAAAATGACGAACGTATACTTTCTGTCTTCTGAAAGTATTCTGAATGTATTCTGAAAGTATACTACCGACTGTCTGGCTTGCCTGTCCCGCAAGTCCCGCGCAACCCACAACGGGCGGGCGGGTGACGCAACGGCATGGAAGGGGGAGGGGGCGAGGTGTCTTCCCAAATTTCACTTAACGACGCTCCTATTCATCCGATTTGCATGATTGTCACGGCTTTGGATTCAGGAAGCACGTCGCCATCGTGTTATAAGCCCATATTTTTTAATTTTTTGTCGGAAGTTTGAGATCCAGTTTCATATTCGAGTTTTTGCTAGATTCTTGACAAAAAAGGGCTTCATAGCGAAAATTCTATTTTAAAAAGGTGTCAAATGCCGTTTACAGATCGAAAATCGGAGCATTGGTTCAGACTCTATCGATAAAGTAAATTTCCCTGTGATAGTGATGCGATCTACTGAATTATCCTACAAGTATTTTTCGGTGCATTTAGCATTAAGAATTATTTGCCTCCGCTATGAATGAACAATGAAAGCCATTATACCGTCGGCAGACAATCAACTTTATGTACATCAATACATTGAGAATACAAATCGTAGAATTAAGTGAACATGCTAGAAATCAAAAATAGAATTAATATTGGTATTTTTCATAGGGTATTATATTTAAAATTAAATTAAGTATTTTCATATCATTCATTTAATTTTACTCGTGGCCCGTAGATGGTGTGAAATATATATATTTCATTAATTTCAACCACTCGTTTTTTTCAAAAACGTGGACTTTTTTAAAGAGCCAATTTTGTACAACATACTTTGAAGAAAAATCTCTATTTTCAATGTTGTAGATAAGAAATTTTTTTTGCAATTTTGGAAAAAGAACGATAAATACCAGAAAATGGGATTTGCATAATTTTTTACCATCTCTCATTACATATGTGGAGAAATTTTAAAGAAAAAATTGGAGAGGTTTTTGAGAATTTTTTTGTAAGTTTCGAAATTTCCCAAAAATAGGGGAAGTCAACGAAAATGAGACCTGTGCAATTCTCTTAAACGTCCTTTTCACTATATAAATTGTGAAGAAAATTGGCTGAACGATTTATGTGCTAGCGTTGTGCACAGACGGACGGAAAGGCATTTTTCGTCAATCGATTTTTCGGTATGAAGGACCCACAAAAACAAGGATTTCGGCTTCACCACGTGTTACAGGAATTGTTTTCTATATTTTGCAACTGGATTTATCCACTTTTTCTTTGCCAGGACCCGGCAATAAGAGTTTTGGGGTCGAAAATTCGCTGTTTTCCGGTACACGATTACAATACTTTCTCTTCTTACGTTAGTAAGTGCGATAAAGTAAAAAAGAAGACGACTGCCGCAGTAGCAAATTGTGCACGTAGTTTGAAAGAAGCGTCGTCTTCAAATCTTCCTCCGCCTAATGCCTCCTTTAGTGGAGCAAACTTATGGTAGTAAAAAGGGAAGAAGTCCGAACAGTAAAGTGAGTACCCTGGAGCAATTTCCTGAATTTTTCACGAGTCAGAGCCAGTGTATGCGGTCATGTGATGTTACGCAGGAAGGTTTCGTGAATCGGTAGTCGCCATTGGATCTATCACCCGCCAGCCGTCAGAAGTCGCCAATGGTATTGACACTTCCGAACTTACACCCACCTTTCATGCATCATGGGTAATACCATGGCGGCGATCGCCTTCCTCGAGCTCACGTACTGCTTGAATATTGCCGTCATTGACGCTGCTCACAGGACGTCATTTATGGCATTCACTTTGCCCTTTAGTCCGACGATTTTGACACTTCTGGTCTCAATTACTTAGTGTTTACTCAGAGAAGCCTGACCGAATGTGCTCTGTCTTCAAAATTTCATTCAATTTCACACCTTTTGTTGGCGAAAAATGTATAAATACGCAATGCGCAAAAACACTGATACTTTCCTGTTCATCCTAATTATATTCTAATGATACTGAAATGGTAGACATCAGTATGAGGGCTGTGCGCATGACTATCTCCTCTTTATTTTCCCACCATATATTTCCAGCGCTGCCGCGCTGATCACGTAAATACGCGAGACAAATAATTGAAGTTACGTTTCAAATTTAAATGACCTTCATAACAAATAGATAAACAGTAAATACCCTTCAATTTCATTTCAAGATAATAAACACACTTTTTTCAAGTTAAGCAAAACACTAAAGTATAAAAATACCTTATGCTGAGATTCGAACCACCGCCCACAGGATTACCGGGAATGCGTTCTACGAACGCGTTATCGTACCATCTTCTCTTTCTAAAAAGGCAAACAATCTGATCTTGTTGGTACGAGCCGCCAATTAGTTCAAATTTGGCGCCACGCTTCGAATATCTCAGTTTCGCTACTCTTTGAAGCAATTTAAGAAGTAAAGAACATACATTTCACACTCTATGTTTCGAGATAGTATAAATTCGACCAAAAACCGAGCGAATTCTTTCACAATTGACAAAAAGTTCATTTTTATACAAAGCTCTTTGAAATCGACTTTCAGCTACTTCGAAAAATCACCAATAGGTTGCACCACCTCCTGGGCGGCCGCGACGAATGATTTACTCATTGTCAGATTTCCCGGAATCCAATTTTTTCCACACCACGCGCGACGAGCTCACATTGTTTGAAAATCAGAGGAGACGCAACCAGTGTCGTAGCAATCGTGCCGAGAAGTACGTAATACGCGTATTGGGCGCATTAAACGTTGGTGATACGTTGGCAGCAAGCAATTATCGTGTAGTTTCTTTGAATCAGCGCTCTGAGCAGAAAGCATGAATGACGTGAAATTCGTAAGGAGAACGTTTACTTTCGTCCAGACAGAGGTAACTATGACAATCTTTTCAATACTCATTGATTCTTACAGCAAAGTAATAATATTTGTCAATTATGTGTAACTTTTCTCTCTCGTCAGATGAGAACACAGAAGGCGATACATAAAACGTCTCGTCGCAGTTTCTGCTAATGCTCTCCCAATCATCTGATTCTATTCTGTCTTTGTGAAATTACGCTCTGAAAATAGAATTTCTTTCGTTTGTTCGCGATCCGTAGATCTGGTTGCAAATATTTCCCAAATCAAGTCATACGAGGGTACGTAAATAATATTTTGGTTTGAAGGCCAGGGTATACTGAATCCAATGCGTTTTATTCTAAAATGATAGAACAACCTTGAGATGATTAATTTAGAAAAGAGTAAACGTCTATGCAAAAATGGCGCATGGCATAAAACAAAAATGGCCGCCACTTGTAAACCAGGAACAATAAAAAATTAAAGATGTTTTTGTACAGCGAAAACTATGTACAAAATATTAATTTTTTGGAGATGGTCGAGCGACCGATTTATTAAATTCTGGACCACTTAAAATGGATTGACCCATTTACAAAGTTTTGTCGGTCCTCACCTCAGTGACTTTCCGAAAATCAGTTCGTCTGTTGTGTATCGTTCATGAGTTTTGTCTCCACCCGCCTCATTTGAAAATTGACTCAGTTGTGCATTGCACCCTGAAATGTGTTAAGTACAAATATTCAATTTTTTGTGATGTTTTAAAATAGTTAATTTTCAGTGTATTACGATAGTATTAAAAATATTTTTCTTTAATTTCAAGACCTATGTTTAAGTTCGTGATGTATATGTTACGCTAGTCTTTTACACTTCTTTTTATAGTAACGTAACTATTTTTACTTAGCAATATTGTACTCATCTTTTAAAAAATTAGTTATAAGTATAAAAGTTTATTTTAAAATAATTTGCAGGAGTGATGTACGTTTTGAAAATGGCCTTACTCTCGAAGGCGTGTTGCAATTGTGGGACCCACGGCAGTGTGAAGAAGAAAATGCTCCTCATGAAGCAGCCGAAATGACTGAAGGCGACAGTGCGGGTAAAGTCGGAAGGTGGTAAAATGGACAATCTTAGAAGAAAACAGTTGCTTAGCGAAGCAGACGTTGTGTTGTCTTCCGGACGAACAATTTCAAAACCTTTTTATTTTTCAACATATTCCAAATCACAAGAAAATGAGTGTACCAAAGGGGATTTTGAATACAATATTTCTTGTAAAATGTTTGGTGATGAAAAAGAAATGTTTAAAAAATATGAAAACAACTTCTGTTGAATGTTTTGAGTTGTTTGTGCAAGATATTTTTAGTCAAATAATTAAAAAAACTAGTCGCTTCGCTCTTTCAAAAGTGTGTATATATATGTCACCTTGGGTGAAATGAAAGGATTTTTCGGAATTCTTCTACTCTGGGTACAATTCTCTTCCAGCCCAAAACTTTTGGGACACTCGTAACACATGAAAAACGTGATGGTTTTGAAGTGTACGAGGCGGGACGGATTTCTGCAAATATCAAGGTTTTTGCATGTAGCAAACAACGCAATTGATAGAGAAGATGAAATGTATTTGCTGCGACTACTGATGGTGCATCTAAAAAGAAAAAAAGTTTGCTGAATATTTTACACTTCTGGAAACTTAGATTATGATGAGGCTATGGTGAAATATTAAAAAGGTTCGGCTACAAAATATGGTGTCTCAACACTGACTATGGTTACCTAGTAGATTTCGTAGTTTATCAGGGGAAAAGTCAAACTGGTAGAAATAAATATATGATGAAATATTTGGAAAGTCAACTGCTTTGCTTTTAACATTCCTACACAATTTGCTTACTGGAAAGAAGGATTACCTCTATCTCATTGCGGTAAGACCATTTATTTACCTGGTTTAACTTACTGAGAAATCTAAAAGAAAGGGAATAATATAATGGAACAGGAACTATTCACCCAAACAGAATACCATAAGATTATTCACTAACTTGCAATAAAACAATGAAAAAAGCCACGGGGAACCAGTGAAAGAATTATATAAAAAGATGACGGCATCTTTCAATGCAAGTGGATCGACAACAATGTAGTTACATCAGCTTCTACGGGTACGAAGTAATGGAAATGAAGACAGTTAAAAGATACTGACAATCTGAAAAAACTAGGAGCTAAAATTGCACATAGTTTCTGGCATTATTTCTTAATTTGAAATTTCAGAGAATTCAACGAAAATTAAACCCAAGCCATTCCTTTAAGCATCTCTTCATTCCGTGGAAAAATTTAAAGAACAAATTTGGAGCTTTTTTGAGAAAAAGTTATTTTTTTTAAAATCCAATATTTCGCGCCAAATTACAGGGGGGGAAATTAAATTTTCGAAAAATTGAACATCAACTTAAAGATCCGTCTTCAAGAAACATATTTTATTAAGGAAAAAAGACTATCATCAATATTATAGCAATAGGAAGACGCCCCCAAAAAATTGAACTTATGCAATTTTCAAAACATATGGGATTTTAACGAATATGAGGCCTGCACCATTCTGTTAGGCATTCTTTTCCGCTATCCGAACCGCGCGAAGTGGTTCAGGGCGTAGACCGCTGACTTCACTCGGGATACCCGGGTTCAAACCCCGTGCCGGCCTTCCTCACTGGGTGTTTTCGTGGTTTCCCTCGGTCATCCAGGCGAATGCTGGGATGAATCCCTTGGGAAAGGCCTTGACTGCAAAACCGGCATCGCTAGCCCAATTTAACAACGTGGAGTCACGAATGTTAAGCGAAGTCGAGACATCCCTGTTTCCTAGTTGGGCGACTGACTAATGGATTCAATGGCGCCGAGGTCGGTTGCCATTTACGGAACATATAATAGCTACATACAAATACGCTATTCGAGGACAATTTGATAGAAACAAATATGGTGTCATTTTTGAGAAAAATCTTAAAATGGTTTTAAGGCTTCTTGTACAGTGACCTATAAAAACCCTACCAAAATCTTGAATTCATTAAGATCGATTGGGGAATATCAATTTTGAATAAAATCGCTTGAACGGTTTTGGTGCAAGCGTTGACCACAGAAAGACATTTTGCCGTCAATCGATTTTTCGGTATCAACGACCCACAAAATATGGATTACACAACACGTGTTAGAGGAATTTTTTCTATATTTAGCAATAGGAATTTTCGTTACCAGGGCCCCGCAATAAGAGTTTTTCTGCTGAAAATTCGCCGTTTTAGCGCGCACGATTAACTTTCTTTTCTTTCGAAGAACCTTCGTAAGGGCGAAAAAGTAAAATGCTGTAAATATTCCTCAATCAAGTATTATCAAGGCACACAGTAAAAGTTTGGGCGGTACAGACCGCTTAGATGCTGATATGAGCCTTTATAGGATACATAAACGAAGTAAACAATGGTATAGGGCATTATTTACTTGGATGCTCTATGTTAATGTGGCAGTCAACAACTCTTAACAACTGTATAAAAAGGCTGGAAAACCTGTAACGAAATTTATTTTCATGCGGGAAATTGTGCAGACCTACTATCTAACACAGTAAAAAACCATATAAAACCGCCGGGAGAAGAAGTCTCCCAAGCACCTAGCAGCATTAGAATTTCACCGGGAATTAGATATGATCGCCTCGACCACTTGCTATGTAAAGTAGAAAATAAAACTAGTGTTGCTACTGAATGGCACAGACTTTCCCGTATGCATTTTGTATTACCTTAGGTCTCGGCTAGCTATTCGGACTTGTCACATTCTCTTGCCAGCTGCCATCTATCGCCGCCCAAAGTACATTTTTTCTCTAATTTTCCGTTTTCTAATAGTATAATTATATAATAATTAATAATAATATAATAATTGTTACTTATTAAAGAAGAGAAACCTCCCCAAATATGGAACATTTTTATTGAAAAATGTTACATATTTGAGCATACAGCCGTTTTTAAGAAAATTGCGTTTCAGCGTTACTGTGAATGCGTAATTTGAAGCTCTTTTTCACAGAAAACTTTTGAATTTTCGAAAAACATCTTCTGAAGTCATTTCACGCATTTCCAGTCACATATGAAACAGTGTTTACAAATCACTAGAAATGTGCATATTGAAAGCGTGAGAAATATTTAAAAAATTAAATTTGTGTACAATACAGCAAAATAACCTTGATGTAATTTTAAACCGTACAATTAGCACTATCTGATGGAAAAGTTTGAAAAAAAATGTCGAGCCATTTTTGAGAATATAGCGTGAGAGTGTTTCTAAAAATAAGGAATTTTGAACTTTTTTTCACAGAAAACTGTTGAGTTTCGAGAAACTTAAGACATTATTTAAAGCGCGTGAATTCATAAATCCAATAAAGTGATGAAATTGCCGCTAATATAAATATTAAAGACGTAAGAGAGAAGTCACAAAAATTCAATTTTTGTATATTTTGAAAAAAAAATTTGGAAAATGTCCTACGCATGATCTAGGCGCTAGGCGCTAGTGGTGTTCACAGACGGACAGACACGCGCACGTTTTGAAAAGAACAACTTTTTCCGTATCAGGTGACCCCAAAACGAGTGTTTCCGTTGAAATCTCGAAATCGATTTTCCGTAGCATCACCTACCTTTCTCCATACTTCGTATACCAATACGTATGTATATGGTATATGGGAAAGTAAAAACGTCTGCGTTTTGCTCATGAAGGCTGTTCTAGCAGAGCAAGTATTAAAAGTGCAACGTGAGACCTTGCATAAAGTGCAACATTCGTAACTACAGGAAATAGTTAAGATTATTTGAGTGAAACCTTTTTCTAGTGTACGTATGTTTATTTAATTGTTTAAACTATGTAATGAAGTGTTTCAATATTAGGTGTATATAGCACAAGTTCTTATATCATTAGCCTTTGTCCTTCAGCTTCCGAACAAAATAGTAGAGCAGACGACTAGCCTGACGCAAATATTACACGCACTCAATGGGCTCCTTAATTTGAAAAAAATGTTTCTACTGCAGAAGATACCAATAACTTCATCTTATAAGAATTGCGAACATCTCAGCAGTACACTGCACAGAGTGAATTCGAAATGATTTGGTGAATAATACAATTAAAACTGCATGCCACTGGCCAAGGCACATCTTTGGAAGATGAGCCTTCAGTGTATATGAATATATGGTCCGAATATGCTGCCCTCATATCGTGAAACTCGATCTGGTACACAACGGGACAGGTAGTTTCGGAAGGTTGAGTCTGAAGACAGTATTGCGACGGAAAAGTTTCCAAGGGGGAGGGGGGTTGCTTGGGAGTTCCACTGGGTTAGGAAGGCAGATATCAAGATTTCGCACTGAATCGCGAATACCAACACGCTAAGGGAGCGATGGTTTGATACCATATGAGGTATGATATCTACAATGAATTATAGTTCAGCGGGATGGATGGCTCGAGAAAATCCCAACTTTAGCAGCATAAAACCCTAATAGCAATTTCCTTTGTTTTAGGGATTGTTTATCGACGCCAGATAGAAAGCATCCAGTCCTGCTAAGTACCATATAATACTACGATATTCATCTACGGCAATACCTCTACCGGAGTGGCGGAGCCTTGGAGGGGAGGAAGCCTCTGAGCAGATGGGTGCTCTTTATAACTGTAAGAAAACAGCTTTCAGCTCCCACTCAGTACACGTAGGAGATTTAAGTGGGAGATATACGGTTTGCAGACCACGGATGTGGGCACAAAAAGGTAGGGGTTTTATCAAATGCCACCAAAGGAATCTGGCAGATTCAGCGAATGGGAGCTGATGGTCTCTGAGGTAAAGATCTGGTAAGCAAGGGGTATTTCTTGCAAAGGGCCACAGCATTAGTATTAGTAGTGGAAAAGTTGAAGTCGGTGGAGGTGGTCCATTCGCATAGTTCATTAAGGACTGGAGTAGCCTTTGGATAACTATACTGCTGGATGAAGAAACGTTTGTTCGAAAGTTATCCACAAACAATCATGCCTTTGCAGATTCTGGCACGACCGAACTATACTCTTTGGAATAGCAAACAGTGGTCCTTGCGTGATGCCGTTTTCAAGAGGGTGACAGCTAGACATCTGGTTACCGCGGCGAACACGGAAGGATCTATTCGAAATAAAATTTTCAACGAGTAGGGGAGCTTCCCCCTCAATCCCCAAAAGTGGAAGGTATGCAGAATGCCGTAACTCAAATCCCATAAATGTTGTATATGATTTTTCTAATACTTCCTTGATTTTTCTGGTAATAATTGTACTTATCGAATTTGCTACTACCTAAATTTCAGGTGAAGTACAAATTTCATTGTCACTGTCGCTGACTTCAAGATTCATTTTCTGTTGAATGATCAATGCGAAATGTAACGAGAAATACGAGTTCAACAATGTTCTCGCAATGTATTGCATGAAACTGCGAAATCACACTTGTCAATCGCAGTTGAAAAGAAGCGTGAACTACAAAGAGAATGGCTTGGCGGCATTGACCGCAAAACCGACTTTTGATGTTCTTTGACGTCGTTTCAGAGGAAAGGATCACACATTCCTAACTTGGCGCTCTGGAGATCGAATTTCTTCCCGGTAGACTAAAAACTCACTTCTTTCGTACAAAGTTCTTTGACGTAGATTGTCAACTGCTTCCTGTTAGTTCAGAGCGTTACCGAAAGATCGCATCAGATCCTGGGCAGCTCCTCGTGCGAACCATGTGTGACATTGTCAGAATTCTGAAAATGCCCAGATTTCCAGGTTAAACGCCACAAGCTAGCGTTTTCAGAGGCAAAGTGCAGAACGCGTAGTAAAAACGTGTTGGACGCTTTCAAGGTTCGATTCAGGGTATGCCAGGCACTGGATGCAGTCGTAACATGAAGAAAACGACGAAACGACAAAATTCGTAAAGAAACGTTTGATATCGTCTGGATAGAGGAAACTGTGACAATCTCTTCAATACTCGTTAATTCTTTCTCCAAGTAACAATCTTTGTCAATTGCGTGTCGTCTCTTTCCCAAAACGTCTGATAAAAAATTACCGATAGAAGAGGCGATGTTTCGTTGCAGCTTCTACTAATTGCTCTCCCAACTTATCCTACGGGTATTTCGCAGCCTCAAGAACTACACACACTTTTAAATGTTTTTCCTTGCTCGGCGCATTCCAGAAGAAAATATGGTTTCTTCGGTGTCCTCTTCTTTGATAAAAAAAAACCTGTTCAAATTGACGGTCTGTTCAAAACATTCTCTCTTCCTTCAGGAAACGGCTGGGTTAATGTTCCATACGTTGGAAGTTGATTCGTTTCCGTGCTTCCCACTATGCAAGACAATAACACACCACACTTAGGTGCCCGGGTTGACACTGAAATAGTGGGGGAGAACACAGCGCCGCCCCGCCATGACTCCCCCCGCTCATTCTCAAGTTGTTGCCCACCTAGAAGATGTGATGAAACACGCAGATCAACCTACAGTGTTGAGATGCTCTACCAAAACAGAATTTTAAGACTAAGCTAGACAACTCAGAAGATAAAAGTCCCGAACAATGTACAATCATTTAAAAGAGGCAGTTTTGAAGCATGCTAATGGAAGTTCTGGAGTGGAGCAAGTAAAAAAGCAAAATTGCTAGAGGAATTAGCGAAAATTAGCGAAAGCTGATTAAGAAAAGAAAAAGTATATTTGATATAGAGATTTCAAATAGGAATGACGAGCACACGAAAAGGGAAAGTGAGAAAAGAGAAAGAGAAGCTTAAGAATAGTAAAAATCGAAAAAATGAAACTGTGCAAGACTATGGATATAACAGTTCAACGTAAAGCCACTGAAAACAAGTAAAAATATGAGAAAAACTGTAACAGATGCAAAGAACAAATAACTCCTACAAAATGGATTGATTATTACGAAACATTATTGCAAGAAAATAGAGTCGAATACCAACAAGATTTGAAATGCACACATTGGCAAGAATGGGAACCTGAAATTAGTCGGCTTGATTGAAAGACGTCTTTGGCGAGAACAAAAAACAATAAAGCTCCAGGACCAGGAAACCTTAGAATGGAACTTTTAAAATACGGAGGTTCTAGTATAATTGAGTACCTCCAAAAATATTTTAAAAGAATTGAAGTTAGCGGTGATATCCCGCAGGAATGGAATATGTCATACATCAGTTCCATACACAAGAAAGGTGACAAAACTAATTGTGAAAATTACAGAGAAATTAGAGTCATCCCATCAATAGCTAGTCAATTCACTAGTATTCTAACGGAAAAAATACAAAAAGGAATAACTTTCAGCGAAGAACAAAGTGGTTTTAGGAGTGGGAGGTCATGCTTGGATAACATCCATTGCTTACGCCAGATAATAGAAAAAAATGGAGTGCACAATATAGATACAGATATGACATTTATTTGGCCTGGAAAAAGCATATGACAGTGTTCCAAGATGTAAAATTTGGCCAGCAATGAAAAAGACAAAGTGCCAGATAAATTGATTAATTTAGTTACAAAAACGTACCAGAATACTGAAGCGTGCATTAAAATGGGGGG
>BOPP01000008.1:7248232-7266120 GCA_017312745.1 Gryllus bimaculatus
CACGAGACTATTAGAATGAATAACATCTTACATCATACATGTACTTCAATTATTGAGTGAATCAATCTAACACATTATCAGATACTTTTAGTACACCTAATTATGCACTGTCTATATGATATATTTTGTGAACTCTGGGATGTAGTGGAACTGAAACACTTTTCGCACATGTATTTTGTGTGATTTCCAGCTTTTTGCACCTGGCAAATTTGGTTTGGCCATCAACAACAATCAATTATCTATAGCGTTTCATACCTATAGCTGTTGGGCTTTTCCCCCTTTTTCAATGAACTCCTTAGTGTAATTCAGTGGTTTACCGCTTTTGGATAGGAATTCATGTATTTTTTCTGCAGCTCTTGTCTTGATGTTATACACATGGCGGAGCATATGCTGACTCTGAAAGCCTGAGAATGATAGGACTTGCCACGCGCTCGAATAGGATGATATAGAAGAGTCGTAAGATAGTAGAAAAAAATATATATCTCAGGCTCTATATGCTAGCTTAGAATGCAAGTCATTTGATCCAACACGCACGGCTGAGTTCTCAGGCAATGGACATCCCGGATAGTTCAATGAAGTCCAAGACAGAGTCCTCACAACGAGAAAACAACGTGAACTCTTAAATCTCGGAATCGTTTTAGGTGTATTCCTCGCCACGCCTGACAATAGCTCTAGGTAATTAGTATGGAAGCACGATGAAGTGAATGACAACACAAGCCTAATAAGTCTGTGGTTGCTTAAAAGATGGCGCCATTCATATACTGCCATTATACAGACGGAACCACGCGGTGATGAAAAGCAGGTGTAGTTCTATCTTCTCGTTTCTTTTTAAAACGCTATATATCACAATCATATAATATGACTTGATGCGTTGTCGCTGGTATCTAGGTACTCCTCAGTGGTTCGACAATAGTTAAGCGACCTTAACATAAGATTTAAATAAAAAAGATGACTGTGTTGTTAATGCCATTTGACACGGCGAAAGGCCAACATTCACAAAAGGTAAAGACACTGCAGGAAAGAATATTCGCACCTTCCTCTTAGCAAGTAATAAGTCAATGTCACATGTCTTTGTGGCAAGATACAGTAGTGAGAGCAAATACACTCCGATAAACAGCATAGGCTCTTAACGATTCTCGTCTTGCACGATTAGGATTGTAGCTCTCACAGATTTGCTCTAGCCACTCTCTGCGATATTGCAGAAAGTAGAATACGCAACACTACTTATCACAACTATTAGGTGCTGCTAAAACATCAATTTAACTTGTATAGTACAAAGTGTGTATAACTGATATAAAGACACATGAATTCTTTCTGTTTGTCTCATTTTTTTCACTGAAGAGATTGGCGTATACATGCTTTATACATTACTCTACTTAGTTAAGTTGTTTTTTCAACGTCGATGAGGAACATTGTGTCTAAAAGTAGTGGCTAGCCGCGCTATGTTTTCACTTGCGTATACAAGCATGTAGGATAAATCTTGTGTATTTATTTCTTATTACATCTAATATTCTAAACTTCGAAAATATTCATGTCCAGCTGTAACAATTATTCATTTATTCAATCAGTTTCCTCATGCTACTTTGCTGCGAAAGGTAATGACCAGTCGTCTTACGAAGAGAAAGATAGTGCATTTCAAGGCAGAACCGGTATATATACAGGAGTTGCGACTTTCGAAAATTTACATTAATATAATCATTTATGTCGATAATATTTGAATTGGATTATCTTTCATATATAACGAAAATAATAATACTATGCTTTTGTACTATGTCATCACCTAGAAGCGAAAATTCTGTTGTAATTAATTAATCCATACTAAGGTAGTATACTTATGTATGCTTCTCACTATTGTATCTTTGACTACAGCCTGACTAGAAATAAACAAAAAATAGATGTTTGCTAAGTACACTATCTGGTGCTTCGAAGCCTGAGGCTGATTCTTGATCTCTCAATCTGATGAATAAGTCCTTGGTCAAGTATACAATATACATACGTGGTGCGAATCCTACTTCTATCACACGATAGAAATTTGTACTCCGTTGTGTTTTTTCACTACAGTTAATTCTGGCAAAGCAATGTGTCTAGCATTATGTATATAAAGCCAAAGAAGATAACTGTGAGACACTCACATAATAGAGGAATCGATTCTGGAGGGAGATCGATGTTCTTTTCCCCTTTACAGTACTCCCGACTTTAATCTTAAAAAAAAAACCACTCACCTCTTTTGATTAGGAACTATCTTTGCTCATGTGAGGGCCTTCTCCGACACGTTTCTCATAGCACCTATTTCGCACAAATCGCAATCATTCTTCAGCATAGCAGCATTTCAGTATCTAGAATACTTCTCACTCACTCTGCGTCATTATCGACACATCATATATTGTTTCCTCTTCTTACACTTTCACGTCAGTACAGTGTACATCTACCCCTTAGAGTTATTGCAGCCTCAAAGTATTTCAGATATTATATAACATAATATCTCGGTCCTAATAAATAAATCAAATAACATTTGACAATAAATAAACTAACAAATAAATACTTTTAATAAATACATCAAATCCTTTTCCTCAACTTAAATAGAACACAATAATCATAATATGTATAATGTAGAACGATACATCAATGAGACTAACTAATATAAAGTAGTGAACAATAAAATAAATAATAAATAATAAATTCAAAGTACAAAATACAAATATGCTTTCATATAACAATATAATAGATATTTAAATCAAAATAAATAGATAAACATCAAAACATATTATTATAAAATATATGAAAATTATAATATCTTAACTTACTTAAGTACAATCTTAGAATAATATAAACTAAAGTATATTAAATACAATGAAATAAAAATAGAAATAGCCTATCTCTGACGTCGTCGTCCTGTCACTTTCCGATCGCGGCACGGAGTTTCCATTAACCACACTCCGCCAATTGATGACGTTACTCTAGTACTTGCATCTGGTGCGGCTATTTTCAGCCCACCCGCTCATTCTGAAGCACGCACAAAGCTCTGGATCTCCGTCCGTTCCGCGATCGCCTAAACTGGGCCAACACAAGTCTCGTATTGCTGGCGTACCCAACAAAGTGAGCCGGGTTCGCGCCTCGGACCGAGGCTAGGTGCAGCGGAGCTTCTTTACTTCAATTACGCCCGCTAGATGTGTAATATATCGGCTGTTGCACTCGCTGTGAAACTACAGCAAGCGTTTCCTGTGGTTGCCTCAGCCCGTCCGCTCATGGTAGAGTCATGCGCACACTCACACGGGCAAGTGCGGCTCGGCCACGTGCACTCGCAGTCGACGCCCAGGACATCGAAGTCCGCGGAACACGGCCTCGGCTCAAGCCGACGGCACTGTGGGAAACACGCGCTCGGCCGGCACCATTGGGCCAAGTCCAGCTGCGCATGATTGAAGCAGCCGTTGGCGTTCCCTTTGTAGAGGAGAGAGACCCTCCTGCACTTCTCCAGGCGACGAATGTACAACTGCCTCCTGTCGCGCGTAGAGATACTAGAGTTCTAGTGGTTCAAAATGCACGAGGTTCTTCCCAGTCCGTCGGGCGCTAGGGACAACTCCACGCTCACTGGACTCTGCAGCTCTGGTATTATCTAGTCGAGGCTCACGTGACTTAGGTGGTCGGTCGGCAGCCACCTACATCAGCGCCGAAACGCATTTATGAGATTCCGGCGGGTCTTTGTGTGGATCTAACCATGATTATAAGGTGTCGGAGTCTATTTAACCTTGTTTCTCTCTGGTTTAAACACCCTGGGAATGAGAACGTACCTACAAAGCTTGTCTCTCGTTTCGCGTTTTCCTCTATGCTTTTGGTAAGGTGAACAAAACCTCTCTGTCCTTCTTTCACTTCGCTGGCGAGAATGTGTGCTATCGTCGCGTGTTGCATTTTCCGCCCTTCACGCTGGAGGAATGGGATCCGGAACTCGTCCCCAAGGCCACACAGTCAGATCGCCCGCAACGAGGGCACGCTGGCATATTTATGTGCCCCTATATCACATCTAATGTCTGTACACAGTTAACACGACATGGTTCTATCAGAGATCATCTTCTAACGTTCGGTGACCTCATACTATAGCTGTGTCACAATTGGTCATATAACTTTATAGATTATATGGGTTTCATCGACTGGTCCTCATTTCCGCCATACATATACGACAGTCTATGTAGGATTACGGCAAGTATGCGCAGGAGAGTTTTAAATTGTTACTGGGTGTATAGGTATGGTGTGTGGTTGGGACCCACATCAGTGGCTCCATTTGCCAGAAGTCGCGAACTGGACATGATCGGCGCCGTGCGGGTGGCTTATTTACTGCACGGTCTTGTGATCTGGCTATAGTATGCTTCTCTATACAAGGTCGTCGACGCCTTTGGAAACCTCCGACCGTATTCGTGCTTCTACGGGAGGAAACCGCGTACTCATAGGTTACCGGCACATTCCTAGGCTCTAATAATACGTATAAATAACTTTCTCCACGCATAGCTGTGGAATCACTGTGTAGACTTTTCGTGTCTGCCATAAAACACTAATCCATACTAAGCCCGCATCGCAGAGCTTTTGGAATTACATTCTCCTTTCGAGTCTACGTAGCCGTATACTCTTATCAATTTTTCCCCCCATCGCTCAGTAAATTACAGTCGCCAAGATCTTCTAAATTTCGAACGCTTACGCTATCTCGTCCTCACTTAATATCTAGAAAGTCATCTTCCTCTTAGCACTAATTATTCCTGTCTTTTTAAGGTTGATTTTTAAGCTCCCAATTTTTCGTATTCTTTTTCAATTTGCGAAGCATGTCTCATATCTTTCCCGATCTGCCATGCCATACATTACGCTGATCATCCTGCCAAAAAAGCAAAGAATGTAATGCACTTGTCATTTAATCGACCCCATCTTGAGACATTTTCTTGTACGTTTCAAAGCTTGTTCCATAATATACTATATATATATATATATTATTATATATATATATAATATATATATATAATATATATATATAAAAGTAGAAGAGGCGATAAACAACATTCTTTTTTAACCCTTTGTTTGTTCTAATGTCTCGCGGTAATTCCCATGAAGAGGGTCAATGGGAGGACCGAGAATTATGGAAATCGAATACGGCAAACTCTAAGGGGTAGAAACTGTCGAAGAAGAAGAGGAAACAATTTGTCAATGGCGTGTATTTCTAGAGCGAAGCTACTGACATTCATTGCAATATTGCTATTGTCGGGATACAACAAACATCCTAATCAAAGATTATACTGGAGTACATCTCCAGATATGCATAATATTCAAGTACCTTCTGCTATGCAAAGAAATGTTCGATGATATTACACAAAGATTACATTTTGCTGACAACATGCAAATGACTAATGACAGATATTACAAGATAGGACCAATGATTGACATTTTGATTGAGGCTTTCAAATTTAGAGAGGCAACAGAGTTCTTTAGTATTGATGAAACTATAATTCCCTTCTATGGATGACATAGTACAAAGCAGTTTATAGGGGTATTTAGGTAAGCCTATGCACTTCGGTTATAAACTCTGGTCTCTCTGTACATCGGATGACTATATCCTACATGCTGAACCGTACTGCGGTACACACACCAATGTTTCTATGAGTGGAAAAGAACAAGGGCTCAATGTAGTTTGCTCCCTATTAAAAAAATGAGACAAACAGAAAGAAATTCATGTAGTCTTTGACAACTTCACAAGCTTTGATTTAGCAGATTCAGGAGTTGCAGCAACGGGAACAATCCGAGAGAATAGGACATGCTAGGTGCCTCTGATGCCAAAGCTGATATTACAGAAGAAAGGGGGAGGGGGCAATGCAAACAGTAATTATGTGAAAACTGAACCATTAGCTTCAGCTAAATGATGGTGCTTAAAAGAAAAGAAAAAATTGCTGTTCCGCAGCCTAATCAGATTGCCATTTACAACAAATATATGGGTGGAGTTTATGCTCATACAACATTCAGGGTCAGAATTAGGTCCAAAAAATGGCGGTGGCCACTCTTTGCTTGGGGACTCAATGCTGCTGTTGTAAATGCATGGACATTATATTTTTCTTTTGACAATCAAATCTCACTGCTGCAGTTTCATCAGCAATGTGTTCTGGAAATCCTGAGCAAATACAGAAACCCATCCAAAAGCCCTGGTCCTAAAATCATGATAAAAGGAGAAGCCCAAACAGCTATTAGGTATGAACGTATAGATAATTGGATTGTTGGTGATGGCAAACCAAATGCCAGGTGCAAAAGCTGTGGAAATCACACAAAATACATGTGCGAAAAGTGTTCAGTTCCACTACATCCCAAGTGTCACAAAATATATCATAATAGACAGTGATAATTAGGGTGTACTAAAAGTATCTAATAATGTAGATTGTTTCACTGTCAATAAATTGAAGTACATGTATGATTTAGTTTTTCATTCTTTTTGTCTCTATGACTGTCCACTGGCAGGTTTCCACCCCAAAAAAATCATTAAAAATTTGAAAATTGACAAAAATCATTATATTAATGTTATTAGCAATATGTTATAAGAATTTCATAAAGAAAAAACGATACAATAATTCTGGGCATTAATGGGTTGAGCTGCGGATTTATAGGCACGAATAACTAGAAAAAGGTAGGCAAAATAGGCTTTTAAAACTGTAAAATAGGCATTGAAAAATTTAAAATAAGCATTTAAAAAGTCACATATGTTTCTTATTTTTATATTATCTTCTTGTGTAGAAACTTATGAAGTAAATATTACATATACCTCCACAGAATTTTAGCTTTCATCATTGTTTTGACACATCCTCCTAGAAATGCTTTTTTTCATTGTTGGTCAATTCAGACAAAAAAGGCTGAATCACAGAAGCTACCTTTCTGCTTTTCATTAAATGCAAGCTGATACTCAATATGTCATTGCGCAATATGATCTTTTTCTCACATTCAATTTAAACATAAGTGAAAATATTGTATGAATTGTTTTAATTGCCATGCATTACACAAAATTGTACCTGGTGGTTTGCAACAGCACATACATTCTCTTGTTATATCTAGAAATATATTTCAAAACTTGCAATTTTCAAAAACCTGTAGTCCAACAAAAATGAGACATGCACCATTCTTTTAAGTGTTCCTTGTTTCAACTGTGAAAGACCAATACAAGCAAACATTAGTAGTGGTTTTCGAGAATTTCTTCTTTTATCATTTGCATGAAATTTAAGCAGAAATTCCACAAAATCCACTTTCTTTTTATATATATATATATATATATATATATATATATATATATATATATATATATATATATATATATATGGCCTTCTTTAATGATTTTTTAACTACATTTAAGAAAAAAAACTTCTGTACTTAATATTGTAGTTTTGCAATGTTAACATTTTGCAATTTTCGAAAATACAGTGTTCTCTAAAAATGAAACAGGCACCTATTTTTAAATCAGTTTTAGGAGAAAATTTGAAGAAAATATTGTGAACCATTTATGAGTAAAAAATTGATTAAAATTGAAGAACAAATATCTTGACTTCCACCAGTGATTTTGCACATGTTTCATAATATGAAATATCTGGCAGAAATACGGTAGCAGTACAGCAGAATGTAGATTTATTGATAGTTGTGCAATTTTCTGCAATCTGCAGGATAAAAACAAAAAACCTACAATTTTTTAAATTTTGGATTAAGGCTAATTGCATTTTGATCAATAAATACGATAATTGGTAACAAATAGGCATTTATTAGTGAAATGGGCATTTGTAGGCACTATAAAATTTGGTCCTAATGCCTCAAAATGAATAAGTAATCTAAAATATTGCATTTTCCATTGAAGGAAAAAAATAGGCAAATAAGAAAAATCTGCAGCTTAGTAATAATCACTCTTTCAAAATCTACGGAGCTGACATACATAACCAATCAGTGCAGTAAGAATATTTTTAGCATATTAGTTAAATGATATTGAGGCAGGTAACTTATGATTATTTTTGATAGCTGGGCATTGTGCAGAGCACGAAGTTGAAGGTATTATTCGCATTTATAATTTTCGTTATTTTAACTTGGGATTTGAATTCAAATCGACTCCTAAGGGATTTAAATCAGGGTATCTCCCAAGGCAGATGGGAAAAAATGTTTAATGAGTCAGCTGAAGATTCTCACGCGGTGTCTCATCCAAAGCACAGCCAAGGCCAGTCATGGCCATGAATTAATTTAATAAAAATTATAGAATCCTATGAAGTATCAAATAGTTGAGAATATTTCGGGAACATTTGTATTCTAATGGTAGGCAAGAGCACAATAATAGGGATATCGAGGACATTCCAAGGACTACATCAAGCCCAAGGACATCAGAGTCATCACAGTAAGGTTACAAATGTTATTGAAAACCGTACAGTACTTTAACTCTTCCTCTGTACAAACATTAATCACTTCATTCATGAGCTCAATAGAATTTCATAAGAATGTCAGAATAAATGTGAAATTTTATTTTCTTTGAGAAAAGAAAAGGCTGATAAATAATGGTACTTGCCATAATTCAATAACTGAAGACTTGAATAAAAAAGGATATAAGAGTTGTTTTCATACTTTTCAGAAAAATTAGTTGAGATTTATGTTAAATCTATTGGCACATACAACTCCTGCTATTTATAATCACCCGCAACACTATAAAGGAATGCATCTGGGCTTTCCATCTTTTACTCTCATATATCTATACTTTAGGGATTTATGCATATATTTATACAGGGATATTCCTGTATCATTATTGTGGTGAAAACTTAAATTTCACAGAAATGACACTTACATCGCTTTTTATTTCAAGTCTCCAATTAGTTTTAATCCACAGAACTTCCAGGTATTGTAATTCAGTATAGAATTCCACATCGACATGCAACAGGTAAAGAGAGAAACAGGGTATGTCGAAACCCACGATTACAATTCTAAGTGAAATTAATAGGATATTTTAACATTAAGAAAATTTATGAGATAGCAGGCAAGGAAAGAAATAATAATATTGAGCAAAGGAAGTTATCCCTTCATAATATCCATAACATTGTTTGTAAATAGTATCAAGATTTATTAATATTAATATTAGAGGAGGAGTGGTATTTTGCAAATGACTTGTCTGACACAGGAAAATAAAAGTATAAGTTTGGTGGAAGGTATTTCACACAACCTTTGCATCATTTAAACTTCAAATGAGTTGATGGGGAAAAAAAGAAGGGGGAAATCTTTTCAGAAAATCATAAAAATTATACACAAGACAGAGTGCTTATGTACCATCACAGATAAGGCATGAATAAGCCCAGCATTGATAACTGTAATGAGGACAAAATTTGAAAAATTTATAATTAATCACACATAAAACTACAAGACAGGTTTTTCAATGTTTATTATGAAATCACTGGCAATTAATATTTACATCTACAAAAACAAAAGGTTACTCATCTAAAAGGTTCAAAATGCAATATTTAACACAATCTAACATATTAAAGATATTTCACTATATTAAAGTCTTAATCAAAACAAAAAGCACAATTGCAGTGCCCATTCATCCACTGTAAAATCTTTCTCAAAACAGATTCATTTCCAATGATTTGCTAACCCAATAGTCAATCTCCGGCTTGTTAATCATGTGACATACTAAATGATATTACATAAACAACAAATAAAAAATTGAAAATATTGTTCATACACTTGTAAAAATTCAATTGACCGTAATACAATCATGAAAGTAGTGTAATAAAGAAGCAGTAAAATGGAGGAAATTTCATCAGAAATGAACTGGATTAAAGAAAAAATTTCAATCACCTTCAGTAGGGGGTTCAACTACTTTCAAACAACAGTCAGCAAATTCAACAAATATTGGCTCCAGCATTGCTTCCTGAATAGCTCTAGAAGGATCTCTTGCACTGTCAACATTCAGCAATATGTTTCTGACATGTGGATTTTCTAAAATTTGCCGAAGAGCTTCATCATTTTCTGCAACAAATAACATGAAAATGTCACATTTTCCTTTGCTATATTTTTTAACACCTTAACAGTTACCAACATACCTAATAATGCCAATTTCTCTACAGGTACGGTATCTTCTGTTTCGAACTCATATTTTTTAGGACAGATTTCTTCTTCTTCAATATATCCATTTGTAGCAGGAGGCACACATTCTTTGGATTTGTGATTTTTCCAACAGGACAACGAACAACTGTAAATTTAAAACATACATTTCGAAATTTAAATATAACAATTTTGATTACTATAATATTATTATATTAAATACACTTTACATTAATAACAAATAACTGAAAACGTAAGTGCTCATATTCCATGCATGAGAACTATATTCTAGTATGAAGACTACTTGTATATACACTTTCAAATGAGACTTTTGTGAGAAACTAGATAACTCTAGATAATGCTTATTTCTATTAATATGAGTTTACCAGTTTTCCTAAGAATTTAAAATCTCAGTGAAACATGTGACCACATGTTTGTTTCATCAAACAGCATAAAAGAACAACAAAGCAAATAATTGTTTTTAGTGACTCTCAGACCAGTACATTTACGGAAACTTGTGTATTTTGTTTTCTAAAAATGAAGTAAATGCATTGATGCAGACAGGAGTCGTTCTTGAAAGCCAAGAGCCACTTTGCCACTGATTTCACCAGCAGAAGCGTATGCAGCCAAAGGGGTTGCATAAGCTAACTAAAGTGGAGATTTTCATTTTTTGAGTAGAGGAGTTCTAATTAGGAGATTCAAATAGCGTTTAGAGAATTAGCCTCTGATCAAGAAGTCAAAGGAATAATAACAGTAAGGTTACACTAAAAGAGAAAAAAGAAGAAATGAACATTTAACAGAAAGTTTGAAATTAAATATCAAACCAGTTAGTAGATTCATTTATTTATGTTAATAATGCAGCTAGGAACACAGGTGCTCACATAAGTAACTGCATCGCAAAACATATTTTAAAAATATTGTACATATGAATCGATATTCATTAAAGGATCAGCAGTCACAAAATTAATATTTCTATTTTTCGGATTACAGAGGGTTAGAGCTTTGATGTTAAAACAACATAATTTCCGCTAGCAGTATTGATATTCTAGAAGAGTGAATATTGTAAGTTTTGTTAAAGAAGCATTCTTCAGCGACAGAGGCTACTTTAACAAAACACGAGTAGGGTCTTTGGAATCAAAAAACAGAAGATATGACAGTATTGCAGTTAGTATCCAAGAAATACTGAGGTAGAAGAATTATTAAAAGTGCAAAACCTGGGAAATTTGTGGTAAAGGAAGTCTCAGGATACAATATTATTGATATCAAGAACTGGTGTAAGCCCTTGTACAAGAAGATAACTGTCTCAGAGGAGATAAAACCAAAAGCAAGAAATTTACATTTTCTCTCAGCAAACTGTACCACAAACACAATTCATACAGAAGAGGATACATATGAGGGTGCAAGATGCATAAGAAACCTCATCTATCTTTCATTCGTTCTTGGTAAACTCGATCTTGTACACCTAGGCATTCCAGCTTTTCCTTCAGGAAAGGTTCCAATCAAAATATCAAAGAAGTCAGATAATGAGTAAATTAGACAGTAAATCCCTGCAGAGCATATGGAGTTTGACAAGAATATACTATTGGCTACTACCTACAGAATCTGCTGTGGATTATAAATATGAAGAAAGGGAATTCAAGTTAAGCAGTAAGGATTTTATGGTTTAACCTACTACTTAATAGCTAAATTTTTGATATGTTTAACAATAATTTGGTAACTATGTTTGAAAACTGTATTGACATGTTTATAGAGATATGTAATTTTTTTTTTCTATCACCCGATAAAATTTGAATCATCAAAGTAAACTACTAAGTAAAAATACAAAAATGTACTCCACATTTTTTTAAAAGTGTCTTGTCAGTCAAGAGCATTAAAAATTAAAAAAGAACAAAAGATATAATTTAATAATATTTTACTCTTATACCCATGGACATGGAATACAATGGGTCAAAGGAGGCAATACTTAAACAAATATGAAATTTCTCCCCAACATGGAGATACATGGTGTAACACTAAAGGAGACACTACATATGTGCTCTGGCAGCATTAGCGCTAGTTTGCTAGTGGATTAATGAACCATAAATATTTCACAAAATGTCAAATTGTGAAGCTTTGTTCTCAGACAGTTCCCTGAACACCTTCACATTAAAAAAAGTACATCTAATTCAATACAATCAGCCGCAGTTTGTTAGTAAATTATAGTATGAAAATAAATGGAAAAAAATGCTTACTAAGGAAGAGAACACGTCGGGCACTTGTACTTCGACAGCCCTTGTCCGCAAATATTACACTGACAACTCATTTTGTGTTCAATTATCATTCACGTTGATTACATATGTTTTCAACACATTAATTTCTTGTTTTTCTTTCAGCACACTTACGATTAAAATAACATCTTCACACACCAGATAAACACTGATGCCACATGCACCTCTTTCCACCGCGCACGTGTTCGATTTTTTTATTTTTTTGAAGAGTAATGCTTTATTTCATATGTGCACAATGTTGGTAATATTAAAGGTGTCCATTACGTGAATTTGTTGTTGTTTAATGGAGAATACGAAGGTGATTACTGAAACATCTGTCAGTAATTAAATTTTAATTAATGTTTTTCTTTCATTCCTAGTTTCTGACTTAACTTTATTTAATGTATAAATTAGACCAATTCTACACTTTTACTATTAGAAAATATATATAATATATATATATATATAATATATATATATATATATATATATATATATATATATATATATATATATATATTATATATCCAATTTATATATATATCCAAATGGGGCAGGACAAAAAAAAATAATAATATATATATGTAGATATATATGTATATATATATATATATTATATATATATATATATATATATATATATATATATATATATATTATATTATTTTGTCCTGCCCCATTTAAGATACTCATAATTATGACCTTAAAAAAATTAGATACCCACAAATTTTTATTTTAAAATATTACATGAATTCTTATAAAATCACATTCAGTGTAATTAATGAATAATTTGCAGCAGTTTTATGTCCTTAATGTGTTCATTACTGTTATCATATAGGCAGTAAATTTAGAGACGTTCTAAAATTGGACTTTATCAGGACTTGTAAACAGCTGTATTATCACCAATGTAAAGTAAACTGAACTTACATTGATAAAAAATTATCTTCTTGACATAGAATTGTTTATTAAATGGTAAACTCATTACATAATTTTATCAATGGCATATCTTATATTTTACAATATAATTTTTGCATTGTTTATTTATATTATGCATTACAATACATATAAACATATATCATTAACATTAATATTTGTACATAAGTATTACACTATAATTTTAATAAGAAACATGCCGATTAAGACAATACAAGAATAAGATGAATAAGTTCTTTGCAACACAAGTGACAAAATAATAGTAGTAATAATTAATGTAAGTAATATAATTATCAAAGATTATGATGATCAATGATTCATTTTTGAATTCGAAAGTTAGATTATGTGATGTCATAATTAATGCTGTAGAATTTGGTGAAAAAATCCAAAGTAGTAAACTGGATCAAAAATTTTGTATAGGATTTCAAAATGTAAATTTAAAAATTACATCAAATGAAACAGTTGTTACTTCCACTTACGTTGCACTATCAATTGTTCTCGTGGTGATAGTCATTTGTCCACTAAAATTCATGGTTGACAACGAGACAACGCAAAAGCTCTGGATTGGATGGAAGCAAAGACAGTGGAATATACTACGATGTATTTAACCATGCACTTGACGAAATATGCGTTTACGCATCTAATCGGGAGCTTGATCGCCCCCATAGGGACGTCACTGTAGTGAATTTAAGCTCCAATTAGACGCAACGCGCAACTAATGTGCGTCAAGTGCGCGACTACGTAAATCGTTACTTTAGTGGGCTCTAAAACTCCCATATCACGTGGTGGGAACCATTATGGTGCGCGCTCTATTGCAATCACCTTCTGTACAGGAACTAAAACACGAACTGCTGCCAACGATGACTACAGGATGCGCGAGAGAAACTTACTTATTTGAAATAAATTCCCGCGCGGTGAGTTGGTGGTTAGAGGGCAAGAGGGGGCGTATCTAGAGGGGGAAGTTCCCAAGTTTTTTTCTCCTTCAGTCAATTGCCATTATGCTGTGGAACTAGAGAACAGCGGCCTTCGCAGTCGAGAGCTTCTTTTCTAATGGTCGCTCATTTGTTGCTACGACACGTGCCTTCCGCGCTCGCTTTGAATTCCTCCTCACAGACTCGATCGCCGTAATTCGATTCTGTCGTGTTTAACTCATTTCGGGAGTGTGGAAGTGTCGCTAAACACCGAGAATAGGACTTCAACGGACCATCAAAGACACGGAAAATATCGAAAGAGTGAGGCAGTCAGTTGTGGCTCTCTCCGACGTTCGCGGCTCAGAACCACGCAGCTGCTATTGGAATTTCTGACACCACTGTTCGACGAATTCTGCATGAAGACCTTCAATTCATCACCTACAAACTGGCTGTTGTGCAAGAATTAACTGGACGCGATTTTGTTGCCCGTCAATAATGCATGTGAAATGCTGATTGACAACCTGCCTGAAGACGCGGTCGTTTTTTTCAGTGACGAGGCTCACTTCCACATTTCGGCTGCGTCAACAAGCAAACATGCGTTATTGGTGTGGTGTAAATCCGCGTGAGCTTCACCAGAAGCCACTTAATTGTGAGCGAGTTACTGTCTGGTGTGCGATGTCGTATGGGAATAATTGGTCCTTATTTTTTTTGAAGAAAACGAACGCGCAGTTACCGTGAATGGAGCTCGTTACAGAACATGATCGAGGAATTTTTTCTTCCAAAGACTCGAAGAAATGAACGTTAGGAACGTGTGGTTTCAGCAAGATGGAGCCACAGCACACACAGCACGAGACACAATGAATTTGTGTGCGACATTTCCCCGAACGGCCTCATCTTTCTGAGGCGACTCCAATGGCCGGCACGCTCTCCAGATTTGAACTCCATGCAAGTTCTTTTTGCGGGTTATTTGAAATTCCTGGTTATGTCGATCGACATGGACCATAGCACACTCAGAACAACATTCGCGACGCCATTGCCAACATACCGATTGATATGCTGCAAAGAGTGGATACGAATTTCAAAAATCGACTTCATCAGTGTATGCAATGGAGGTCGGCATTTATCGATGTCATTTTCAAGACTGCATGAAAAAAAAATTGGGATATTGTATTCTCAGATAAAAAAATTAAAACAATACACTGAAGTACTTTTGTTTTTATTGACCTTTCAAAATAAGTAAGTTTCTCTGGCGCACTTGTATAAACGTGCGTAGCTGCTGCGTGAGTCGCGAGTCCGAGCAAGCAGGCCATAATGTTACAAAAAGATAACGTCTATGATCGCGCTTTCTTCAATAGTATATATTATGAATAATTGAACATTTAGAAGATAGTCTCCGTATTTCTCACAAATTAGGCAATTGTATGTGGAAAAGTTGGCGGCCTAGCCTCAGCTGCATCCGGGGACACTTAGCGCCTCCAATAGTGGGCACTCTCGAGCTTTTGTGGTCCGGTTTTGGATCGAGAGTTGCAAGGGCCCTCTATAGTATACGATCGGTTAGGAAACTTGGCGGTCAAAAGGCGGCGGTAATGATTTTTTGCGCCATCTACATAAGGTCTCGACGTGAGCCGAATAAACGTGTGACGCTCATGCAATTCAAAAGGCTGCACATGTAGGCGGTTTTGTTTTTTCGTTACGTGCTGGCTTGCAAGCAGAGTAGGTGCTCTTTTTATCGAATTTTTTTCAGGATTTTGTATTGTGTAGAATGTCGTGCATTGTAAGTGAGTGAATTGTGAAGCTATTTTATTTGTCATGTCTACTGTGGTTTTCAGTATTTGGAAGATGATATTAAGAAAATGGTGCTAGACAAGTGCATCACTAGGGTTTTCGCCCTACAGCAGTGGAGGTATTTATAATTCATTTTGAATCTCGTTGGCTTAATTGTAATTGATTATTTCATTTGTGTAACATTTACACATGCAAAATAGTCTAAAACATCCGTAAAGTCCATGTAGTATAACTAACTTTGTACATGTCAATTTATCTTGTTCTATTTGTTTAAAAGTATTGTAATTAATATTATTTCGTGTGGTATTGGACAAGTTTTGTAATATGTTCATTGTATATCCAATATCCATTGTTTGCAATACCCTGGTATTCAAAATGTCTAATTTTCAAATGTCACATATTCATTATTGTTTTGCATTTCTTTGAATAGTTACACTCTCATGGTGTATGAATGAAAAGTAAATTAATTTTATTTGCTTAGGTGTACGAGTTACGTTTCAATCTCTGGAGTGATCTTCGAGTTGCAGTATTAACTGGGCAAGATATAACGAATTTGACTTCACTAACATAGAAGATGGAATTGTATCAAAAGTATTTCCTAAAGGCGCCTCTTTGTCGTCTCAAAGAACAATTTTAAGAAAAATCTTATATCAAGTGTGCCAGTGATATCTTTTTTCCTTGATGCTGCGAGTGTGCTAGTCTCGATATTGTAACAAATATTATATATATATCAAATAATAAATTGCCTTGTTTAGAAAATTTGCCTAACAAAGCCAACTGGAAATACTATTAATAAATAATGCAAAACAACTTTGAATGTGACAATTAAAAACTTGTGTAAATATCGTACATAAAAGAACTGTGTGTAATAAATAATATTTACTCTAAATATCTAATGGTTTTATTTAAAAATAATTAAGATAGGTATAATACTTTTTTGGATATTTCACATACTTCACTGCTAAGAAAGGTAATATACTATCCGATGATTTTAATTAATATAGGCCAAATTTTGAATTGGTCTGAACATTTGAACAAATAAATTCTGTAATAATATTATTGATAATTATAGTAAAAATCTGAATGCCAATTTTTCTAAACATATAACCGTCAAATTCTGTCAATCCGTAACAATTCAGTATTACTGTTCTGCCCAGTGTGTAGTTTTCAATGAAGGAGAGTTTTGTGTGGAACTTTGGTTACTGCACAATCATGACATATTTCCGCAATCGGATGAATAGAAAATGAAAAAATTTTGTAACTGCTGCTAACAGAAGAAATCTGGCGCGTCACTTTGTTTATTTTGAATTAAGATTGCCTAAAACTAGGGAGAAACAGGCCAAATTAAAATTGTTTTATATCTTCCTGAGCGCTACTGGATTTTCAATTTCATAGCTGTGTGTAATACAAATGCAGATTCGAGCTATGACTTCGTGCAGGACACTAAGCTTCCTTTCTAGGAAATGAGACGATCAGGACTGGTGCATACTGATCTGAGTAGTGTTCTTTTACATTTAGGACAGATAAGCACTCGTATACGCAGCAGACATCAGTCTCGCTCACACGTACGTGGAATTTGCTGTATTATTCATATATATATATTTTTGGCTATAAAATGGTCACCAAAATTAAGTCTGGGTGTAGATATAGATAATTTATATCAAATGATAATTTTTTAAAAAAATCATTGAATTTAAAGTTATTTCTTTCAAATATTAACAAATAATAAATATTAAGTTAATAGAGATGGAGACTTAAAATTCAATTACATAGTTTAATACAATGAATTATATTTCTTCAAAATTTTTCAAACATAATTGAAGAATTCTTCAGTAAAAAAAATACAATGTAGTATACATTAAAAATGAGCGATGCTTATGAACGATGACAATAAACAATTTGTAGTATTTATTTACTAATGAACTTGGGGATGATATAT
>BOPP01000008.1:7266145-7312671 GCA_017312745.1 Gryllus bimaculatus
AAATTTAGGAACAATACACAATCGAGCTAGTTACAGCGAAAAATACAATAAATCTTTAAAGCATATGTCTTAATTCTAGATTTGGAGTAAAATGTTTGCTAATGCCACAAAGGTATAACATCTTAGAGAAGATAAACATTATAAAAATTGGGGAATTTTATTGATACTACTTAAGAATAAAATTAATATTGTGAAAATTAATGAAAACGGTATTTATTTAATCTTACTAATTTTAATAATGTTAACCTTTTTTCCTTGTGTATTATTGGTAAAAATACCAATTAAGTGGAAGGTACAGGACAATTATAACGAGAATTAATCGTTTTCAAAACTGGTCTATATTGTTGATAATTTGTTGAAATAAGTTGTTTTTAACAGTTAAGAGGTCTTTGTGATTCAGGCTAATATTACAGAAAGATGGTAAAATTTTTTGATGAAGAATGCCTTTTTTTTTTCTTGACCCATTGCCCTAACAGCTGTTTGCTACAAGCTTATTGATAACATTGAACACATGAGAAGTGATGAAAACTATAAGTTATCACATTTTAAAAGATTTTGTTGTCTAGGGCGGTTTATTGCATCAGACACACTCAAATGTTAGTATCTATGTGAAAAAAAACAACTAAAAACAAACAATAGGAAATGATCAATTTAAAACTTCATTGTTTTCACTTTTTTCTGCTTTTAAAGCTAATTAAGGATAAATAAATAACTTTACAATTGTGCTTTTAAGTATAACACATCTATTACAATATTTAAAAATATATATTTAAATTCAAGTTAATCTGAATCATAAGAAAAGCAGATAATACTTCTTTGAATAATTCTCTATACGCACCCACAAATTAATTCGGCACAAACCTTACTTTGAAAGATGCGCGCCCAAAACGCAACAGGCTGCGCTATCTGCACCAGGTCCGGAGTAGGAAACAAAAACTTAGTCCCCCGCCTTTTATAAAACATTTGAGTGAACGGCCCTGTTTACCGATAGAGGTGTTGGGAGGGAAATAAAAAAAAAAAAAAAAATGCTGGAATGTTCCTTTTCTTTTTATTATTCACTGGCATTAAGAGTTTGGGAAAGTGATGATTATTTATTGCCCTATGTAATCTTCAGTGCTAACAATCTTTAGAAACTTGAAAACAAATTACTAAAATTCGATACACAAACAACCACAGGCACATCTGACCTCCCCAAAAGAATGGGGAAAGAATTCTCTGATTTTTATATTACACCACAGCAAGTTTTTTATTGATTTCTTTAAGTTAATAAAGTACAGTGGCATACTTAAACTGGTGGTGCTTCAGAATTGTACAGATTTTTCATACTAGTTAGTTGTGAGAGACGTACAAAGAAATTATCATTTGTGTAATTTTCGAAAATTAAAATATCATATAGTATATCAAAGTGGTGATTCAGTCAAGTCATTTTAGTGTTTTTAGCACTATCTGTAAAAAAGAATATTAAGACAAATTTTCCTTGTATCTCTAATCCGTGCTAGCTTTTTCATGCAACACTTTTCCTAGTTATCACCTATGGCAACTAAAGACTTTTTTCCTTCACATTTTCTCCATTTTGCGGTCCCCAAATTGTAGAAATGAAATATGACTTTAAGAAGATTATAGGAGAGTAAAATTAGTTCAATAAGTACATTTTCATTGAAAAATTTGGAGCCTTTATTGAGAAAAAGTTGATTTACTGTTTCTGAAATTGCATAATTTTGACTGCATCATTCTACATAATTGGTAATACGACACATTCGATCAAAACATTTGGAATAACAAACTATTTTAATTTATCAATTACAGGCACTCAGTCTGGCATTTATATAGTCTCCCTAGGTTAGGAAAATATAACTTAGGGCAGATTTGGATGACCTAACACATTGTCAAAAATTATCAACAATAAAAAATGTTTAAAATTTAAAATGTTTTAAAATGCCCTAAAAGCAAAGGAAAATGACGTCAAATTTTCTTTCAAAACAAATTCAAATGCGAAACTCAAGCTCTTGGATATGTTACTGATGTAATCGAAGGGGGGGGAGATGTACCCTACTAAAAGGCCTAGAGAAAACTAAAATGGTAAAAGTGCAGGAAGAATAAAAATGAAAAACACAAGGAAAAAAGTATACTCGTCTTAAATTTATCGATAAATGAACCGCGCATTCTGTCCTTTGCCTATTAGTTACAAATGGGAATCCTCATTCTCGCTGTATTTTAGCCCAGTTGTGGGTATGGAAAATTCCTTCGATTGTTTTCCAGCTCATATCTCTTTCTATCTCCGCTTGACAAGCGCTTCTAGGGCGACTCCCACGCATTGGCCTATGGCCGACGCAACCGGAAACAGTGTTGACGGAGCACGGCCCCTCTCGGTGCCAAGTGAGTAATTGTGGGACCGAAGAAAAAAAATGGGCATAGATCACTTGCATGCGCGTGTAGACGGCGCGGTAAACAGCGGCGTTTTGCAGCTTTCAATTTGACGATTTTAATATAAAAGCTTGACTATTACTTTCTTACTACCACTTATGCAGAAGAGAAAGTTACGTAATGCTTCGCGAAAAACAAAAACCGGCGAATGGAAATTCAGAAAATCTTATAAGAGCCCTGATAAGGAAAAAATAGTTAAGGCCAGTTGTTAAATTTAGAAAAAAATCTCTAACCAGTGCTGTAGCCAGAATTCCTGTTTTGTGGGTTCTTGATACCGAAAAATCAATCGATGGCAAAATGTCCGTTCGTCCGTCCGTCCGTGAACATCACTAGCGCCTAAACCATACTAGGTTTCTGTCAAAATTGATATTCCCCAACGATCGGGCTCAACTCGAAGCGCTGCTATTTTTAAGAAAAAAAATCTTTAAAACTTGGGGATACTTTACATAAAGCCCCTGGGATATTTTTAAAATTTTCTCAAAAATGGCTTCAAATTTTTTGAAAGAATAGAGTATAATACACTTACGAAGATGACATGGGTCCGATTTTCAATGTTAACTCTTGAATTTTCTAAAATTTTAAAAGATTGATTTTTGCTTCTTCAGTCTTCCTACAATTTCAAAATAGAAGATAAACTTTTACTTGAAGGAAAAATTTCTTTCTCTATAGTCAATTTTTTAATCAATTAAGGTCGTGTACATTATTTTGAAATTTGGTAGTTTTCCCACGATGTTGCAAGCATTAAGTGCATTTAAAAAGTAACACAAACTAATTTTTTTGAAAACAGCTCTAAATTTTTTCTTCAAACTCTTCGTATGGATACTGCTTATTGCAAGGTTTAAGATGACATAAAATTAATTTTCCTGTATTCTTTTGTTTATTCAAAAAATTCAAACAAATGTAATTGTTTTGAAATATCTCACAGGCCGTTAATATGTCATTTCTTGCAATTTGAATAGGTTATTGCACTTGTGAGTGGAAGCACTTTAAATTACTTTCAATAAAGTTTTTTGAACACTCAAAACTCAAAGTCTGAAAAGGAGCTAAAAATTTATAGTAACACTTAAACAATCTCCATAAAAACGGCTCCAATTTTTTCAATCAAAACGTCTATAATATTCTTAAAGTAATTTTTCATTCTGCCATTAGGAAACCAAAAAATGGAGCAAATGTGAAATAAATTATGTTTGGGGGGCGATAGATGTCAACTGGAAAGAGAATGGGACATGATCCAAAAGCTAGCACCTGCCAAAGAAATTAGGAAATTTACTAGTTAGTACAAGAGTGTCTGTGCCATTCTGTTGGACAATAGTTTAATTTTAAAGCATTAAGTATTCATTAAATATAAAACAATATTTCAATGAAAAATCATCTCTGGATCTACCCCTGGCTGGTAAGGAATCTCCATTTTTGTCTAGACATAAGCTGTCATTTGGATTTGCGCACATCATTGAATTTTTGGGGCACAAAAAGCTTACATTGTGGCTTCAGATCGCATTTCTTTGTACAAACAAAAAGTATTTTAAAAAACTAAAAATTAAAAAAACAAAGAAGGTGTGGGTTCTGCGCTTGGTAGAGCGGTGGGCGCTTAGGTAGGTGAGCGCAGAGCACAAAGAATACGCAGTCTCCCTCCAAATCTCTACATCTACCTGTCAGTTCAAGAACATCTTCGTAATATTCCTTTCCTATACATTTTGACTAATGACGACAAATTATTTTTGAGTACATGTTATTGTTATATATTTTGAATGTTACAAAATGAAGAAGTATCATTTTTGTAATAATTTATAATGAAAATGTCTTTAAAAGAACTAATTAAAATATAACTGTATTCTTTTTGTTGTTTTTTCTTCTTTTAAAGGAAGGGAATGTAACTCAATTCCACTGTCAATTCCAATGTCACTGCTTGTTACTGTTTATTTTTTTGGAGGAAATTAAAGAATGGATAACACTTTAGACATAATTTGGTTTAATACATAAATCATTAAATATATGAGGAATTTAATACTCTAGTCCACCCCTTCACATAGCCAAATCAGACCAAAGACATGTTTGGCGGTCAAAAAGGGTCAATGTCATAAAAAAAGGTTTTAACACTTCAAATTTAATGCAATTATATTGGCCAAATTAAAAATAATTATATAAACTTTTAAAAACTATTATCTTACTGGAAATAATGATATATATAGAAGTTATAACTTAAGATGCAATATTCTGCCTAAAGAGAAAGCCACAGTTTTGCAAAACATTGAATATTGGCCCTTCTTGCACCAAGACACAGGTAGTATATTTATTGAGAAATTAAAAGCAAAAATCAAATGAGAATGAAAAATTAATTGAAAATGAGAAATTAACCCAAAGAAATACAAACTGGTCAGAAACGATATACAGTGAAAACGGTAATTCTTGTGTTGCTGATGGGAATCCACAGTTAACATGAATATTGTGAGAGAAATTTAAAATACATTAATGATCCAACAAATCTCCATCAAATAATGTCTTCACACTGATTTTACCAACACCTCATTAGCCTGCTGCTCAGAGGATGATAAACCCACAGACCATTTTAGAACAAAAATATAAGAAAAAACAAAAAACAATCAGTCAAGGGGCATCTGCCTCTTTTTCTTATTTAAAATAATAAATGACACAGAGCGTACTTCATTTTGTCCTGCTTTTCTTGGCATTCTTAGATGTTGGTGCATTTTCTCGCTTGCTGGATTCTTGCCCTTGACAAGAAGATATGGTTTGTAAGCCAGTGATAAATACAATTTCAATATATTTAATACATCATTAATCAATTACAAAGATGTACGTCATACCTGATTTATTATTTTTATAAGCTTCTGACATACGTTTGATATTCTTCTTATAAACATCTTCATGGATCACAATCCTTTTAGGATAATCAACGCCGATAATACATTGGGCTTGTCTTTGTACTGAAAGAGGTGCATTCCATGGCTCATAAATGTATTCAGGAGGAAACTTTCTGAGCTGAGGCACATACTTCCTGGTAACAAAAAAAAACTTTTGGTGAAGAAATGTAAAATGCATGTTTGTTTTCTACTGATTCAGTGGTTAGTAAACAATAAATATCTTTTGTAATTTGGTTAGCAATACAAATATGTTTGAAATTATATGTTTTTATTATATGTTTGAAAATATTTGTTTTATTAGTGTAGTGTTGCAGAGGACCGCCCATTGCATTGGCCCAGTCTGCAAAATTGTCACTGTGGATGGTGTGATTCCAAATTCACCCCTTTGAGAGATTTAAGGACAGCCCCTTAGGCTAGAAAATACTTTTTCTATCTATTTCATTTATTTATTTTTAATATATCCTTGCTAAGGCTTTACTAATATCTATCTGAACCATCTTCACTAACCCGCTAAAGGTGTTACAGTACCTCCCCTTCCCAATCTCTTTTGACAGAATTGATGTGCAAATGGATTTGTTGGCAGTAGGAATATTTTGCACAAATTAAACAAAGGCATCTACTTGCTTTTTAAAATTTCCTCCATGAATGCAAGAGTAAGGTAAGTTTGCCAACAGTAACAGAACCTACATGGAGCAAGTGACATTGACATTAAAACCAGACAACAAACTGCAGTGGCGTAATGTTTGGGTCCGCAAGGCCCGCAATGCAGGTGGGCCCAGGTAAAAGAGGGCCCATTTTTAGGGGATATTTTAATTATTTAAGGTTCTAACACCACTTGCATTTACTATGCACTTGTATAAAGGGGGCCTGAATAAATGTTTTGCGGGCAGGTCCACACTCGTTTCATTACGCTACTGATGAACTTCAAAAGTGTTGAAAAAGGATTAGTATTTTCCACAGAAGAGCCACAACACTTAAAAAGCATCATATAGGTCTTATTTTATTTAACCATCAACCTGTGAATAAAACCTGAAAGTTATTTTAAAGTACATTAAAGTGAAGGTCTACCTGATATAATCCCCAGTTTTATCAGTCTTCTTCCCAAAGGCAACTGGACTGTACACTCTGAAGAATTGATGAAAAAATGCAGAGGCTGAGAGCCACATCCAATTTCCTGCATTTAGTGACCAATCAGCATCAAGCAATAGCTCCTCAAACACCTGAACAAGATGCAATAAACTGAATTGTCTTTTTTCATCATCAGAGAAATCATGGTACATAAATGCTAATTATAGGGTCTGTAAGCTTCTGGAATAGATGTCATAATGAACTGCCTAATACTAGGATGTATTTCTGATACCATGATGTTCTATGTTTTAACTTTCCTCCATTAATTATTTTTAGAAGTAACCAAATGAAAATAACAATGTATTAGCTGAAACACCAGACAGGGGCCGATCCAGAGATGAATATTGGGGAGGATTTGTTTGTGTGTGTGTGTATATGTGTGTACAGGGGAAGAAACATCAAAACTTTGCAAATAATCTCTTAAGACAATTTTAAGCATATTTTGTCTAATAAACTACTGGGATATTCTGAATGGTTGAACCATAAAATGCACTCAAAAGTTTGTTTGAAAAAATGTTTTCTAGGCAAAAATTAACTAGACAGAATCATAGAAACACTCCAGAAACATGTAAATTGTTTATTATTTACAAAAGAAAGAAAAAAAATTGTTCAGAAAGAAAAATTTACACAGAAATAAAAAAGACCTAATTTACAGAATTTGACTGCTTGTTTATTTCTTGCTTAATTTTTCTTTCTGAACAAATATTTTCATATTATTTTTGTAAATAATAAGCAATTTACATGTTTCTGGAGTGTTTCTATGCTTCTGTCATGCAAATTTTTGCCTATAAAGCATTTTTTCCAACCAACTTTAGAGTGTTTTTAGTGGGTTAGAAATATCCATATATTTGACAAAGTATGATTACAATTGCCTTAACAAGTTATTTTCGAAGTTTCTTCCCCAGACATGCTGTATATGTATGTATACATGAATATGTATATATATAAACAAAAATAATATAAATTATAAACAAAGTAAATTATTTATAATAAAGTGCTTTTAACAACATTAAAATATTGAATTTAATATTTAATGAATACTTTATGGTTTTAAATTAAAAATAGTAATAATTTGCTATTAAATTCGGATTCTGAGTTGCAAAATGACGAAGGTATAGGGTATTACATTTTTCATTCTACGATACAGATATGATCAGATAAAATTTAAATAAAAACGCATGATATTGATTTACAAATTAAATATCTGCTTACATACAAACATTACTGTCCAGGACTGAAGAAATTTGAAAGGATTTCAACACATTTGACTCAAATCTCTTCTTTTTCTTTCAATTAATTTCTCTCTTTTTTTCTTATTCTTTGTAGATATTTTCTCTCTCTTCTTAAGTACTTGTTAATGATTATCCGCAAATATTTTTAGGAAGTAGAGAGAAAGTTATGAAATGCTGCGCGAAAAAACAGCGAAATTTCTACAGTAAAAATCTTTATTACAGGGCCCTTGTAACAAAAATGTGGATAAATCCAATTGCTACATTTAGAAAAAAAATCTCTAACACTTGGTGTAGAAAGAATCTGTTTTGTGAGTCTTTGAACCAAAAAATCAAATGACGGCAAAATGTGTGTCAGTCTATGTTCCCCAATCAATCTGGCTGATGGTACGGTCCCTAGAATTTGAAACCGATAATTCAATTATCCTAGGTACTTTACATGAATGCCCTGGGAGAATTTTCAACTTAAAAAAAAAAAGGCTCTGTCAGTTTTCATTACATTTTTTCGTTAGTGTGAAAAACGTTTAAGAGATGGTGCAGGTCTCATGTTCGTTGAAAAACAAAATGATTTTTGGGAAATTGAAAATTTTTTTGGAGTCTTCCTACAGCTAAAATATTAGAGATAGAGATTTTTTCCCTTAGTGAAATCTGTTCCTCAAAGATAGATTTTAAAATAAGGTCAAGAAGAATTTTTTGAAAATTTGATTATACTTCGAGTAATTTTGCGTGAAAATACCGGTGAGAAAGTACTTGCTGATTAACCACCGTTTCTTATTTCAATGTTTCGTGAGAAGTTAAAATTATTAGTTACTGAAATTTTTTGGGGGGGAAGGGTGAGTTTCTCACCCCCCCCCCCTCTCCATGGATCTGTGTCTGCACCCGATAACCAAAAACCATTAAAAGGAGATATAAAATCAACAAAAAAATTAATTAGGTATTTCAAATTTTAACCTGAAACATTTTTGGGGAGTATATTCATACATTTTTTAAAAACTTAGTTATTTTTGCCAATTTTGTACTTTTGGACACATTTATAAGAGCTTCCATAGGAGATCAAGCCTAAATCAGCCACCTATGATGGATGGATTTGAAAGTTTCTTCGCATTTTTGGTGCGAATTCACATGTATCACTGTAGGTATACTTTGAACAATTTGCAATTTTTTCATACTTTTTGGAAAGGTAAAGAATTTTTCCCGTATTTCATTACATTTTTTATGTATTACATTTAATTTGATTTCATAAAGTTTAAAAAATGACATGTCAAAACACAATCTTTGTAACAAGTCTGTTATTTCTTGTGGAAATGAAAAAAATGCATGACTTTATAATTGCAAATTTCAAATGTCCAGATGCAATTTCATGTAATCCTTTCAAAAGTAAAATTTAAATAATCAAAAATATAAAGTATATTCAAAAGGTGTAATTGTATTGCATTTGGCAAATAAATACCATTTTTTGCAACAAAAAAATTGAAGTCACTCAAACAACACACAAAAATTAATTTTAATTGTTGCAAAATAGCTAGTCAATGAGTTAATCCACAATGATTGTATTAATAAATGTATTTATTGCTTTCTTGAATGTTATAAATAGTCGTCAGTGATTTGTAATGTAATGTTAAGTTGTAAATGAGATTTTGATTGTTTATTACCATGCAGTTGCAAAGCGATCTAAAATAAAAAATTAATTTAAAAAAATTAGTTAAAAAGAATTAGTTAATGACTAATCATGATATTTTGTAATATTTTTTGTAATATTGTGTGTAAAAGTGGGTAAAGATTATCAGCAAAAATTCTATTTCAAAAATTGGTACTACCTATGGATGTGAGAACTGGGTCCTTTACAGAATTGATAAGAGGAAACTTGCAGGTATTGAAATGAGATTTTTTAGATCATTAGCAGATGTTCAATACTACACTACAAACAGTGCCATTGCTAGGCATGGGCAGACTGGGCAAAGACCCCGCAATCAAAGGTCCTCATGGGACTGATGGAAATAACATTGCAAACAATTAAAAGTAAATTAGAACTCAAGAAAATCGCTATCATAATTTTAAATGTTGCGGTACAGTAGTACACTAATTCATATATTTTTCAGTTACTTTTTTACCTTAAATAGTTCATTATAGTCATTATATGACTCTATGAAATGAATCAAATGATGCTAACATTAATATAGGTTCTATTGAAATACAGATTTTTATTTCATGTTTTTAAGTAGTAATTTTACTAAACACTAACTAAATTCAACAAATTTTTTTAACGTATTATGCTTTTTGCATGCAACTCACCTTGGAAATAATATTATTTGATCACTAAATACTTTTACTTAAAAATATTATTTAATATATACTTTTTATAGCTTAACCATAATTTGTGTTATTTGTTGAAATAAAATAACTCGTATAGTTTCTTGATACAACTTTCACATTTTTAATTTTTTGGGGAGGAGGCTATATTTTAGTTTTGCTCCGGGGCCGAAAATTGTCTAACTTGAGCAATGACCACAAAAGAAACTCAGACCTGTGAGACAAAAAAATTCAACACAGCAAAAAAGACATACTAAAAGGAATTGGCGTAATCAATAAATGAGAATGTCAGAAGATGCTGGCATAGTTAGCCGAATTGCTCAATTATGCCTGTCTGGAAAACCCCATTATGCATTGACAGACTGTGACATGATGAGACAAAAACTTTATGTAGAATTACTCCTGAGATTAATACATTCAATGCCCACGAAGGGCTAAGAGATGTGTTGCAAAAAAGTCTCAACAAAAAAAGAAGAACAAGAAAGAGAAAAAACAAAAGAAAAGAATCAGATGAAGAAAAGAAGCAGAAGAAAAGAAGAAGAAGAAATGAAGAAGAAGAAGAAATTAAGAAGAAGAAGAAATGAAGAAGAAGAAGAAGAAATGAAGAAGAAGAAGAAATGAAGAAGAAGAAGAAATGAAGAAGAAGAAGAAGAAGAAGAAATGAAGAAGAAGAAATGAAGAAGAAAAAGGAATGAAGAAGAAGAAATGAAGAAGAAGAAGAAATGAAGAAGAAATGAAGAAGAAGAAGAAATGAAGAAGAAGAAGAAGAAGAAGAAGAAGAAGAAATGAAGAAGAAAAGAAGAAGAAAATAAGAAGAAAAGAAGAAGAAGAAAAGAAGAAGAAGAAAAGAAGAAGAAGAAAAGAAGAAGAAGAGAAAGAAGAAAAGAAGGGAGAGAAAAGAAGAAGATGAGGAGGACAAGTACCAAAAGCCCAATGAGGAAAAAGGTGGGGCAGGCCCATAGGGTGTTGGAAGGGCCTCTTGAAGACAGAGTGTGTCAATACGCTTTCAGTCTATGGTGATCAGATTGGGCAAAATACTTTAAAATTACTTTGTAAATAAGTATTTAAACACATACTCAAAATACATGAATTGCTAAATAATATACATACTTAAAATACTTCAAATACTCAAAATATAGTACAATATAAAAATTTTGAATTATGTCTTTATTCATTGCATCAATATATTGGAATTGTCTATACAATAAATGGTAATTGTCAGTCATAAATTTCTGAACAATAACTTAGTGAAATATACATGTATGTATAAACAATCCAAATATAAAAAAATTATATAAAAACATTTTACTGAAAATAAATGAAATTTCTACTTAAAACCACTAATTTTTAAAATACATCAGGCATAAAACTGCTAGTTGACGATTATATAATACTCAAAAAGAAAAACAGTTGTTCAAATGGAGCTGATGAACATAAACTAGTATTATAACAAATAAACACGTATTTTTATCATCAAATAATTGTTCAGTTATTTAGATTAATCATTTAAGAAATATTCTATTCATTTTATAAAAATGAATAGAATTTAAATTCAACAGCTGAAAGGAGCTTTTATTGTTCAATGAGACACATTCACTAGCAGAATCAAATAAAAAAAACAACAAACTATCATTGTTATCTTTTCCTTAATCTGTAATTAAAGTATTGCTTTATTTTAAAATCCACCTATTTTATGTATCTAAATACATATTCAAAAAAAAATGTCCAAAAACTCAAAATACAATGTTTCAAATACAAATTGTATTTCAAATACAAATATTTAAATACTGCCCAACCCGGATAATAATAAAATGAGGAAAAGTTGATGAAAAGATGATATAAAACGTATCAATGCTGCCTTGTTGGGTCAAGTCAAGCCCAGGGACCCCCATCCCCCACAAGCTTCACTGCCAAAGATGTCCTTGGGCCTCTCTTGCATCTTTGGCATGTGGTAAAATTTGAGCTGGACTTAGTGCTTCCAACTCACAATGCGAATAGGGAGACGTTTCCAACACCATTGCCACTGACTATAGCATAGCAAATATGTTTATATCATAATCATAAAACTAAGGCTAAGGGCAAAGGTTTTAAAGGTGCTACATGGAGTCTCAGAATCCCCATGCAACAATCACAAACATCACAGACAGACATGGATATAAACATCCTTTTCAGTCAATAAATTCTCGGCTATCCGGGAGACGCCGCGATGTTGGCTGAGAGGCCGACGTTTCGCCTGACGTGTCACAGGGCAGTGAGAATTTATGGATTCGAGCTGCGGAAGCTTACGTGTACATCCTTGTCAGTCACCACCACAGCTTTGGTGTATAATACTTGGATGCACCTGCCCTAAGTCCCTGCTCCACCACGGCAATTAGTGAAGTAAAATCCCTTTTGTCTTTAATTACAGACGGTTTTAAGCATTGTTAATTGTAGAATACCATATTAATTTTGTGAGCACTTCAAATTCACTGGTAGGTTTGCACTCGAACACAAATAAAATAAAAACTTTACATCAAATACATTATGTTGAATTAGATAATTATAAAATTTTAAAGAATATTCATGGCAGCACCTATCAATTTGTGAAATAGTTCACATTTTTTATTTTTTTATTTTGAAATTTATATTCTCTTTCATGCTCTGAGTTTCCAATAAAATCATGAAATTAAGATTTAAAGCACATATAATACATTATTTAGACCTTCTGGCCTTCTTCCCATGAAATCCAGAGGTCTCCTCTAGTAAGAAAGCAGGCTACAGCATGTCTAGCCAAATGATGGATCCATCCCTCCTGACGTAGCTGAGTCATTATTGCGTCAATGAAAGGGTAGCCTGTTTTAGCCTGAAAAGAAATACTACATTTGAAGAATTGCATTTAAATTCAAAATATGCAAACAAAAGCAGTTTGGAAATTTTCCCATTCAATTTTATTCTCAAATTTACCAGAGTCCATGCTTCAAGGTATTGTTCATTAGTGTCCCAAGGCACTTGACAGCAGACAGGATTTCCTTTCATTTTATCAAAATTTGGAGTTATACACCCAACTGTATAATAAAAATCTCTCCACATCAGCTGACCAATCAGTGATACTGGAGGTTTTGTATGGGCAGATGACCCAATTACCTGTTTATTTAAAATATTTAAAGCAAAGACATTAGTTATACTATTGAACTCAGCTTTTAAAAGTTCTTGTTCAAAATCACACTCAAAAGTATTAACTTTATTTTTTTTTATATTTCAAGGGCAATAAAATAATAATATATATATTGGATATCTATGATTAATATTGGATATACTTTCATTCTGTTAAATGTATTGAAATGTTTTAATGTCAATTAAAATTATCTTACATTTATGGTAAGTCTGAATGTCAATAACTGTAAATCAATATTTTTACTTGATACTTTATAATTCTTGAAAAATATTTATCTAAAAATTTATGACACTCTAATCAATATTTATTCTTAAGCACTACTCACTAGGATCAGCAAATTTAATAAAAATCTAACAAACCATTCAAAAGTGGGAGGTGCTCTATTTAGATTTCTCTGAGTATAATGCTCATAACTATTTTGTTTCTTATTATATGAACCTCAGTTGGGTCATAATCTACCTATGTCTCAAAATTCATTAAAATCAGGTGAGGCAACTGGGAGTAATTACCCATCTAATGTTGTTGATTGTACCCATGAAATGTACCCATGTTGTTGATTGACAATTGCATTTTTTAAACAAAATGAAACTGGAAACTGCACAGCGATAACCAACCATCAAAAAAGATCCTAAGTTGGACCACGATATTCTCATGTTCCAAAAAATAATTAAAATCAGATGGGCTATCGAAGAAAGGTTAGTTACTGAACAGCATTTTTTCTTTTTTGTACAATGTGGAGTTTTCATTTCAAAGTCAGAGCCTCATGTTAAACTGAATTTCCTCTTAAACTACCAGTGAGTAGAAAACTAGACTTTATTTTAAAAGTAACATTACTCCACAGGGTAACCAAATTTTTTCTTGTCGATAAAATTTTATTCTTACATTAAAATAAAAACATCACAATACTTACAATACAATTAGTTTGCAATTAGAAAGATCAAGAGTTATGAACTACTCCTTTCAAAATTTATTTTCTAAGGAACATTAACTGAAAATTTAACTAACTTAACTCCAGATATACATGCCTCCTTTAATTTATAATAAAATGTCCTGGCAGAAAGGCATCCAAACTTTAGATAAGGGCTAAGAACAGTTGTACTTGGTTCCAAGCTGTTGGGTGATGTCTGTGGTTTCTCAAACTTGCACACCCATGACTAAAGAAAAAAAGAACACAAAGTATTTCAAATAAATACTTAATTCAAGAACATTCAAAAGAATAAACCTTCAAAAATTTTACAACAAAACAATCAACACATTTAACCTTGTTTGTCATGTATTTTGCTAGTCTTTCCAGAGCTTTGCTTTCACCTCCAGGATACAGACATGGACCAAGAGAGGACTCATCAACACCCAACTCAACAAGTGTAGGAAAGTTGAACTGATCATCTTCAAGAACACTCTTTTCTGGTCGACATGACACATCCAGAAATTCTGGAGTTGCAACAGGTCGAGGAGGTGGTCCCAAAGAATTTGCTACATCAAGAAACTTCTGATATGTCAGTGGTGGTTTTCCTATGTTGGCCTTGATGATTCTAACAGCCACAAAATACAATTAATGGCATTTGAATGCAGTTCATAAATAAATTCAGCAAGAAAAAATCAGATAAAATATTATGAAAATAATAAAAAATTAACAATACCCCCAAAATTTTTCCAAAATAATAAAGAATGCCAAGATAACAACACCTAATAAACACCCTTTCAAAATTCTGTGTAAATAAAAACTTAAAATCAAATACTGTTCTAACTCTCTAGTCATCACTTACTATGATAATAAATCATTTTATGAGAACACTAACATTTATTATCTCATATCAATTTAATATAGGTAACAACCAAGTTATGCATACCTCTCTGAGTGGTAGAGGGTATGCGATACCCTCTGCTCAACAGGAACATGAGCATCTTTGGCAAGTTTTTCTATAGTTGCATCTCTTTCAATTGCATAAGGTTCTGTATCTACTTCAAATGTGAGTAGTTTCACTTTCCACTCTGAAAATAATTTTGGAAACACTTCTTCGGGTTTCCCTCTTAAAACAAACAACCTGAAAATATGTATATGATATAATAGCACTTACCAAAAATACCACTTTCCTTTAAGAATAATTACATGAAGTTTAAGTTAGTTAACTAATATTTTATATTTTCTAATGAGAATCATAAAAGGTAAAATATTAATGATTTTCAAAGCATAGCTTAAGTCACAAAAAGGAATTTTTCTTATTATTAACTTCATTTTTAATTCTTAATGTCATTCCTGGGGTTATGCTTCAATATTGTTATTTTGAAAGAAACCATTTCCTACAGAAGTGAGTTAATAATCTTAAGGTCAATGAGGTACATTAGTAAAACAAATTTAAATTCATTCATTTGAAACTAATTCTCACCATGTGGACAAAGTTTGTTCCCCAATCAACCCAATTTCAAATGGAAATAAATTGGAACTTATCTGAAGCTTGCTTTTTAATTGCTTAGAAATAATTGATTTACAATACATTCTCTAGAATACTTTATCAAAAGAATTCATCTTGATGATAATTTCTAAAGCAGAGCTGCTGTCAATTGATTCAACAAGCAAATGGCTTAACATCATGGTGAAGAAGCAAATGATTCAACATGACTTATGCTTCTCTCGGAATTAGATTTTTACTTGTAGAGATGAAATAAATCTGTTTTTAATGTTCATTACCTTTCAATTTTTTATCTTTTTGTTACAGAAAATTATTGACCCAACTCTCAGGTCAAAACATTAAAAAAAATAGATTAAAGAACCATAGAAACTCTACATTCATATATCATACAATAATAAATGTTACATGGCAAAAGGCAAAACATTATAAAGAAAAATTAGTTTTAAATACTTGCGACCCTTTCTTTCCATTACCTTGTTCCAATTGCACGTAACTGATTATCTAAGTCTTCTAATGATTCTTGCAAAAACCTCCAGCGGTTAGGCCCTACTTTCATTTTTTTTACAATCCAAGGATCCAATATAAATATAGGTCTGAGTTCATAATTGACTCCATCAACCTTTACACATCAAAACAATAAAATATAACACTGTATAGATCTATATAAAATAATAATAATTAGAAAATAGTGAAAAAGGTAATAATTTCATGAAACATGCTTTATTTGCATCAGAAAAATTGTATTTTAACCTTCTCAATAGCAGCCAAAAGTGCAGGATTATCATGGATTCGCAATCCCTTACGAAACCAATGAAGAATGCAACCTTTGCTCATGATTTATGAATTAAAAAATGTAAAAAAGAAAATTTCTCTGAATTCACAATATACTCAATAATTTAAAAACGTTAACTGCAGATTTATAAATAATTTATTAATATTTTAGAAAATTAATCGAATAACAAGGATTCTACAAGGAGTTTGACTGACACTGACAGTTTAATATAGTATCATAAGTTCATAACCTATGAAGAACAATATCGTTGGTAAACTTAATGGAGCTTAACAGAACAAACTAGATCCATTTGCACTGCTGGCAATTTTTTAAAGAACTAATAATGGTATAAAGTGTTACGCGAAAAACACAACGCTACTAAAGTATTTAAATCAATGTCATTCAACCGTGTTCGCGCACCGCGCGTCTACCATGTTGACTCGAAAGATGATTACGTCACACAAACGTATGAGAGATTTCACGGTCAAATTTCGATTGTAATATCACATTGTAAGTACCATTTTTCTAATTTTCTTACATTCTTATGTATTAATTTATATTTTAATACACGAAAATTAACATATCTTGTGTATTAATTAAATACTTTACGAAAAGAATCTATATTACGTTACATATTACATTTTGTTAATGTTTTTTTTAATCACGTATGTTTAGGAATTATTTCAGAAACCTTCTAGATTTTTACGAAAATGTTGGTAAAGTTTATAATGTATTTATTCTGTTTGGATAATTATAATTAATATTTATTTATTACCAGAGACGGGATGCATTGTGGCAAGGGGGGCAAGGGGGGAGGGCAACTCCCCCCCAATGTTGGGACAAATTTTAAAAAATTAGAGAGTGAGGAGAGATTTCATTATAAAAGATTTACCTTTTTATGTGATTTGAGAAAAAATTCCTATACAGTATTCGAGTAACTGTGCGTGAGTGCTTGTGTGCGGCTCCGTCACTCACGGTTTTGACCACTTCCCGTGTACCAATCGAAACGTATGACATGTCATTCGACGCGTCTAGGTCTCCTGGTCGGGAAGTGGAACCGACCTGAAGACAAGTTTTGTTCCACCCGAAGATTCTAAGAAATTTCCAAAAACGTGTTTTTGCATTTTTAACGCCGCCATCTTAGTGAATATGCCGAGAATTAAACCAACGCTACCAAAAGATCAATGCAGGTTATGTTGAATGCGACAAGTGAATTGCCGCGAGACAGATTTAATTTAATGCATCCCTATTAATGTATTTTTAAAACTACATGTGCAAAAACATACGAGCAGTATTTCGTTGGAACCTATTGAACTTTAAGAACATCAGGTAAATACGGCGAAAACCAAACTGAGTAATGCTACAGAAGCTTATTTACGTTCTTACGTTCGACTTCTCGCATTTACATTCTTAAACGTGCAAAAATTGTTTTTTAAATGAATGTGAGTAATAACTTATTGTTATTAAAACGTAACTAACACCTTATAAACACACAAAACAGTCGCCTTCTAATTTTTATATATATTCGCCTACAAATGATAAATAGAGCAACTGAAGAAGTAGAAGTGAACACAGTTTGACTTTGTGGAGTTTTAATCCCTTAAAACATTAGGGAACAAAAGTATGGAAGTGTTAAGCAAATCTGGGAAATAATAAAATGTAGTTGTAGAAGATATTGCGACAGAATTTTTGGAACTAATTTGGGACTAATGATCTTATTGTCTTATTGTTAATAATAACTCTGAAGCGCAGCTTACAGATGATTTTTTATGTTCATTTTTGTGCATATTAGCAAAAGAAGTAAAAATGTAGCTGTGCGGATCGGTCACTCACGATTAGACCTCTTCCCATACACCAATCGAGACATACGAGGTGTCATTCGAGGCGCCTCGGTCTCCTGGTGGAGAACAGATAATTTGTTTTCGGATTCAGCCAGAGGATTCTAAGAAATTTCCAAATACGTGGTTTGTTGGGTCAAACTTATTGAAGTTGAAGAACATCAAGTGAATACGGAGGAAACCAAACTGTGTGTAACAAATGTAGTAGCAAATGCAGTAACGCTACAAAATGGAAGTACGTACATTCAACTTATTACGTTTGACTTCTCACAGATACGTTCTTAGAAGTGCAAATACCGATTTTGATAATAATATGCCTAACAAAACATTCTTATTAAACTTAACACCTTATTCACATAAACATACACAAAGGTCTTTTTACTATTATTATTATTATTATTATTATTATTATTATTATTATTATTATTATTATTATTACTATTATTACTATTATTACTATTATTATTATTATCATCATCATCATCATCATAATTACTACCAGTAGTAGCTTAGTCGAAGTTGCAGCAACTTGCTGAATGACATTGCACAAGACAGAATATAAATTCTGAAGACATCGGACTGTTTATATGTATATTCTCCTGTAAAAAGGATTAATAGAGAAATTGCAGAAGTTAAAGTTAAAACAAATTATTCTGAGTTTGTGGAGTTTTAATCTTTTCAAAAATTAGGGAACAAAAATATGGAAGGGGAAAGCAAATCCGAGGAAGAATAAAATGTACGCGTAGATTTTGGGACAGAATTTTCGGAACTAATTGAAAATCATCTTATTAGAGAAAATAATGAAGAATAGCTTACGAGTGATACTTTATTTGCATTTTTGTGTATATTAGCAATAAAGCGAACAAAATGGGAGCTGTACAAAATTCTACCTATTCGCACCAACCATACCTGCCATACCTTAAATTGAATGTAATAGTCTGAAAGCATATTTTATTGAATTGTACCATATTACCTAGAATGGGAAGGAACATATTATAAATTAAATAAATCATTTCCATCACAAATTTCCTAGCGCTTTTAATACTTCGAATGCCGAAAAATAGGTGCTTCTCACGAAACAACGTTTCGTGGGTCTAGAGAGTATATGCGTGGGTCCGCGATGCGATAACAAATCATGTTTTCCACCATTACTGGTAATATATGGAAGCGTAGTCGGCAAACGGAAAACTTTAGGCCGTTGTCCATGTAAAACGATTTTTTATGTATCTTCAAAAGAAGAAATATGTCAACGCTGCGAAAAGTACTGATTCAAAAACGTCACCGAGTGACTACCTTGTCTGAGATCCAGTAGTTGTAGTGTGAACATAGTGTGTAAGAGACCAAAAACTGCGCGTTTACAATTTTTGAAAAAGTGAAAATGTACGAATGACGTTGTGTAAAACTATTTATTATATTATATTCAATGTTATTAGAGTAATTTCTTTTTCTTGTTATTATAAAATCCAATCTGTTATTTTAATCATAATGTACCATCATCCAAAAAGTGTTTGTTTATTTTTTTTACAGTACAACAATTTTCATTACAAAAGTATAATAAACACTCAAATAAATGAACAGAACTGAGGCAGCCATTTCACAGTGTGTGTGGTTCAAAATGGAAAAAAATGATTTTAATTTTTTTAAACTGCAGTTCAGTAATCCAAAAAAATTGAAAAATTCACGATTTGTGTTTTAAGAACTTTTCAGATTTTTTCAAGTCTTTTCCAGGGTTCTAAGACAGTAAAAATTATTTTTGTTGTTTAAAAAATGCTGTTAGAATTTGGTGCTGAGAAAATATTTTAAAAAATGTTTTTCAGATAGTATAAATTATTTTGTCATTTTTTATATTTTTTCAATCAGATAAAATAGTGTTAAGTTGTCGCAAAAATTAAAATTATAAAAAGCACGTTTCTGGCTGCAGAGGAGTGTGGATGGTAAAACGGGGGCTAAGAAATCTTACAAAAATATTATGTTTGTGTTAGAATTACAGTATAACTACTCATATGTCATTTGGTTTAGGGGAATTTTTACCATCTCATGCAGGGGGGAACCCTGAGGCCCCACAATAAAAGATTCAAATTCCCGCCTCTGTTTATTGCACTGAAATACGCACATGTGTGCAATCTCTTTACAGAGAGTAAGACAATAAAAGAACATTAATATCACAGTTAAAGACCATCACTAAGTCGCACAGTTACTGTTCATCCGTACGTACTGGTTGATTGACAGCCGTCTTTCATTTACACTGCTCGATGTGGTATCGATCGCAGGAGCTTCCGCCACCTTCGCACACGCAGGATTCCTTCAGATCATGGAAAGTCTTCAGTTTGTATAGCAGACGGTGAACTGCACTGTGGACCTCGTATAATTATTGTAAAAGAGGCTGAAGTGTACTTACGGGGAATCGACCGGCGGCGTGCGTATTTCATTTATTGAAATCTGTTGCTTATCTAACATAAGTCGTTGTGCCTTCATACGGCGATTGAGGTTCATTACATCAATGGCAATCAATTGAAGTTAGTAGAAGTTGTGAAAGGCGAAAATAAATGTTTAGAGATGTTTTACACCTCTTGTCGATATATACGATGGTTTTTGGAAATCCCGAAATCCGGGGTCTCCGAGTTACTTTGGAACTGCATTGGACTGATTCAAGGATGTTTTGTGTTAATCGCATAGGTGGATGATTTGTAAATATGATGCCTTTATACTTGTGAGTATTCATTGTACATGTTTACAAGTACATACTAGTTCTGATACGTTTGCTAAATCAATCCAAGCTTCATTTTAAAAGCGCATAAGGTTGGTACTGTGACAGTGCTAAATCTAAAATAGTACTTAAAAAGGTCTAAAAACTCTAAAACAATACATCAAAAACCCATTGGCATTTATCAAAAATATTGCGGTGCGGCCTAATCAAACAGCAAAAGAGCTCGATCTTTGTAATAACGGCAGCATGGAAGAATCTTAGCACTGTGAGAGCTGATCTTATTAATTCACAGGTGTGAATATTAAAGTTACTGTGAATCAGTAATGTAGTTACTGAATAATACAGTAGTTAATAGTAATTAAAATATAATATTGTAAATAATACATTACAGAATACATTAGAAAAATAATACATTAGAACACATTTAGAAACATTGATGTTCGTTACACTAGGCATAAAACAACCGACTTCTCTTACTTTTATTTAGAGAAAAAAATTAAGTAATTAATTACCTAATTAAATTGACTTAATAAATTATTTTTTATTTCCCTGTATTACGACCTTTATCTGTTGCAAGACATCGTTGATAATTGGGCGTTTTACGCACAAATGTCGACGTATTAGATTTTACAGCACGAATGATTGCTCATTACACATTCAGCCAATCGCAGTGAGAGAATTGATTGAAGTCTTATTTTATGTGGCGAAACTCTGGTCTTGAGGCCTCTTCCGTTTGACCACGCAAATTTCGCTACATTCCTTTCTCCAGCTAGCGGAGAAAGGAGGCATTTCTTGGGCGATGAAACCGACGATTTGAATTTAGCTCAGAGGCTTCATTTAGGCGTGAGGATCTTTTACATTCAGTAAATCTACAACATGGGACAGCCGGCTTTACTTCCCCTCCTCAGAAAGACATACGATTTCGCCTTTGAAAATCCACGGTTTCGATGGGGTTTGAACCCGTGCACTTGGGTATAACAGTCAGATATGCTAAACGTCACACTATCGCCGTTGCTATCATGGGACGGTAGAGGTAAACGGAACAACCGACCACCAATTTTTTGCACATAATATGTCAAAATACCCGAGACGTCACACGAAAGTTGTTTTGCAAAATTTTTATATTCTCTTATGAATTTATAATGCTGTTATACAAAAAATAGTGTATGCAACTCGTTTATAATGCACTCGTACGAATTTGCGCGTTCCTAACGTCGCTCATTTTCAAAACACTACTAATGCAATAAAGATTAATATAATCAACTATTTGATACTAGTGGTGCTATAGACTTTCTCGTATTAGTTTTTTTATTTTCTTTGATCTGGGCTAGCTATTCTGACTTGCTTCATCCTCTTGTTAATGCCATCTATCGCCGCCCAAAGTATGTTTTTGAAATTTTCTCAATTTTTCGTTTTCCTGATAATAAAACAGAATTATTATTTCAAGAATATTAAAGAAGAGTAAAACCTTGTTCTAAATGGCAATTTTCATTGAAAAATTTGGAGATTTAAAAAAATAGTGTTTAAGCGTTAGTGTCAATGCAAAAGTAAAACTTCTTTTCACATAAAACTAATCATTTAAAGCACTTCTAGTTAGAAATGCAATAGTGTTTACACATTGTTGGAAACGTACTGTGATGGTGTCTCGCGTACCGTCTTCGGTTTACCACATGATCACAATCGGGTGTGGTTCGTTTCCCCTGCTTACTCTGTTTTTACTAATTATTGATGCCAATTTCGAGGTCTGCCCGGCCGCTCTGCTTGGCTCACACACACACACACACACACACACACACACACTTATTAAAATTTATCCTTTCTCTTTACTAAGTACATGGATTGGATGCTATGGATTGGAATTTTGGAATTTCTTAGGTGGAGATGATAAACGGTATTACGATTAATAACTTAGGCCATTGATACATTGTTAGACCGAAACACTCTTATCAAAATTATCACTACTGCTACTACTATTGCTACTGCTACTACATTTAATGTCCAACTGATCTTTCTTCTAACTTGTTATGATGAATGAAATAATATAGTCTTTAGTCAATACCATAACATTCGTTGTTGCCTCACTTGACGCCATAGGGAGCGCTGACCTCACAACTGCTTAGAGGGTCAGCAAAACGGACGCTCGTCTTTGTATCATCGCAGCGTGTTGAAACCATCTGCATCCCCCTCTGCTCGGCGGATCTTGAAGGCTCCAAGGTCCCGATGAACGCTCGCCTCTCAGTTCTGATGTGTGCGATTCCATTCGACTGCATTTTCGTCCTTGCAACTAACGCGAATTACAACGCGCGTTACGATGACTACTTTTACGGTAACCGATTAGCATTTCGAGTTGCCGCCACGAGCTCAAACTGCGCGAGAGTAATACTTTCTGCCATAGAATAGCTTCTACTCATGGCCAATGTTAATGACTGTGCGAACATAACATTTTCGCGGTTTCCATCCTGGCTCGTATGACCGTTCTCGTTAACGTTCAAATCTCATGTGTCCACGACCACTCTCCTTAATGTCTCAATCTCTTCTCTCAATTTTCGTTCCTGCCTAACGCCATCAACTTACCTTCTTCGTAGATCCACTAAGACTCCGCCCTCTCGTCTCATGCACCAAAATGGTTCATTATTATTTTCTTATTTTTTACCAGATTTTTGGATTGGGTCGCAGGAAATTAGATCACAGAACTGCGCACTCCCGTCGCCCTCGCTCAGACATGTGCGCCGATCAGATTGCCTCGCTGCCACTGTCGTGAATCCCGAAGTATTTACGACACCTAATCGTGCTCGTGCGCTGGCATCGTTACGACTGCCCTACGGATTTCTCCAAGTGGCGATCATTGTGATCCGCCTTCCTTCTTTCGAGTCATAACTAGCAGTTGCAGCAATCGAAGGCTTTTTGTGTGTGTGTGTATGTGTGTGTGTGTGTGTGTAGGGCGCTCGCACTAACTCGCACGTGTGAAGTACGCTCATGTGGGATTCGGGATACTAGCCACCGAAGCCATACATATGTCCGCACTCTGTCGCCTCCTCGCGACCTTTCGCGATTCGGTACGGCTACACAAAAGGGTCCTCCGCACGTCCTCTCTGCGCACCCGTCCTACTCAACCTCATTTCTTTCCCTCGTCGGTTAGTTTTATAGTCAATTTTGTATTAAATAATTGATATATCACAGTACATAGTAAAGGCGTGAAAGATATTTCAAAAATATTATATTTGTGTAATTAAAAAAACAAAAAAGAATACAGGACAAATAATTCTTTATCATCTTAAACAGTTCAATTAGTACTATTCGTTGGCAAAGTCTGAAAAAAATTGGAGGCATTTTTTAGAAGATGGCGTTACAGAGTTACTGAAAATGTAGCATTTTGATCTCATTTTAAAAGAAAACTGTTGAGTCTTCGAGAAAATTTATATCACATTATTTAGAGAACATGTACTCATAAATGCAATAATATGAATACGTTGCCGCTAATGTAAATATTAACGAGTTAAGAGACCAGTAAAAATTTGGTTTTTGATTTTTTTGGAAAAACAAAAGTTTAGAGCAATATAGCATTTACGTCACCGTATAGAGTGCGTACAGAGGCAATATAGAGAACTCACTGCCAAACGTTTAAAGAAAGAAATTTCTGCTGGTTTTAGAAAATCTTGTTTTTGTAATTGCTACGTATATTACTCCGAATATATCTACGTATACGAGGAAGTAAAAACTATTATTAAAGGAATAAGATAAGAGAGTGTTCTCAAGGGAATTTGTTGAAATCGGTCGCGTTCGTTAAAATGGAAATTTTGCGAACTGAATTAGGCCCCTAACATTTTTACTTTCCTGTATATACAGAGTATTACACGTAGGGGAAGTTATGTACTGCCGCGGAAAATCGATTTAAAGATATCAACGGAAATACACGTTTTGAGGTCCCCTGATACCGGAAAAGCAATTACATCCAAAAAGTACATCTTGTCTGTCCGTCCGTCTGAACAATACTAGCGCCTAAACCAAGCGCAGGATTTTTTTCGAAATCGAAGAAATCCCTGTCGATTTGTCTCGAGTCAAATCTTTGAGATTTTGAAAATAATTCTCTAAATTTTGGGGGTACTTTACATGAAGCTCCATGGAAATTTTCAGAATTTTCTCCAAAAATCTATTTTTTTCTTTAAACTTCTCGTAAAAATAGGGTAAAATACACTTATAAAGGTGGCACAAGTCCGTTTTTCAGGTTTATCACTGAATTTTCAAAAATTTCAAATTTTTTGGGACGTCTTCTTACAAATACAAAATTGAAGATAGAGATTTTTCCTTCAAATAAAATTTGCTCTCAATAGTGAGTTTTTCATTAATGTCATGTAATTTTTTTAAAATTGCGAGCAATAAGTGCAATTTTAAATAATTACATAAACAAGATTTTCTCAAAAACGGCTCAATTTTTCCCCTTAAACTTTTAGTAGGGATAGTGCTAAGTGTACTGTATAATATATCTATTACTTTTTTTTTCAAAAATTACAAAAATTTTTTTTTTACTTGTCTCTAACATCGTTAATATTTTACGAGCGGTAATTTGTTCACATTGTTATATTTATAACTGCATGTGCTGTAAATAATCCAAATTAAGTTTCTCGACAGCTCAACAGTGTTATCTGAAAATGAGCTAAAATTCCGCATTTTCAGAAATGGTCAAATACCATTTTTTCAGAAATGGCTCCAAATTTTTTCTTCAAACTTTTCTAACGGATAGCGTTAATCGCTAATCTTTCATATGACGTGAAGTTCATTTCAGGTTTTTTTTTGTTTTTTCAGAAGGTTTACAAATGTATTTTTTTGAAAAATCTCTCGCGTCACGTGTATATTTCCCGCAATTTGTAAGCACTATTTTATTTGTGAGTTAATGTACATCAAATGACTTCGAATGAAGTTTTTGAAAACTCAAAACTTTTCTGTGAAAATATTGTTGTTATGACGAGGTTTTACTGTTCTTTAATACTCTTGAAATGATATTTCCGTTCTTCTATTAGGAAACCGAAAAAAAAATTAAACATTAAAAAAAGATGAACTTTGGGTGGCGATACATGGAAGTTGGCAAGAGTATGTAGCAAGTCCGAGTAGCTAGCCGAGACCAAAGAAAATGTAAAACTAATACGGGAAAGTCTGTGCCATTCTGTAGCACCACTAGTTCGTTATCAATTCGACAATAATCGTTTTCAGCTGAAAATCCGCCGTTTCTTCGCGCAGCATTACATAACTTTCCCTATACTACCTATAGTACTCCGTATATACGTACAGTAGGATTATTTTAGCGTGACCGCTGAAGGTGGAGGGCTCAGAGCTACCGGAAGAGGCCATTCCTTAAACTGATCGGTTTAGGGGGGGTCCGCGTCCTTTCCCAGCACGTTTTGACAGCCCTACTCCAGTTGTTTAAACATTGACTGTATTTTCGTATCCGCGGGGTGTAAGCTTGCCGGTGCGTTTTCTACTAGAGTGAAGCATTTGTAAGTGATACGTAAAGTTCTGTTTAAGTGATTATTGTTCTGTTCTGTACTCTCGTTATTTATTTATTTTTTTTACCGATAACAGCGCAAACGATAATAATGACAGTCACAGTAATGCAAGATATGATAGTGAGGAAACGCGTATCAGTGTCGGTGGAAAATATGTAGATGATGAGAGCAGAGCCGGGCCATCAGGTGAACTTTGTTTCTCCACTACCGAATGAAGACAATTAAAGCAAATGAATTTCCAAGTAAGTTCGCTGATGTTTTTGGTATGGGCAGACGCGAGCGTGCGCCCCCTCCTGATTCCCCCCATCCTACTACTTTTAGCTTCCCCCTCTACTCGCAAATCCCAGCGGCCACTCTAGAAAAAATCACTATGTATACAAGAATTTAAAACTTACAAAAACAAGATTATGCCAAAAACTGTTTGAAATGTTTTCTTAAATCTTTTGGTAGGGATAGTGATAAATGTACTCTATAAGATGACATAAACACTGAAATTGCTTTATTATTTTGTTTTCGAAAAATTACAAAAATGAAGTTTTTTGACTTGCATCTCACGTCATCAATGTTTATATTAGCGGCAATTTGTCCACATTAATGTCACGAAGTTTCACGAAAACCCAACCGCTTTCTGTGAAAACCAGCTCAAAATTCAGCATTTTCAGAAACGCTCAATCGCCATACTCTCAAATACAGCTCCTATTTTTTCTTCAAATTTTTCGAACCGGTAGTGCTGATCGTACTCTTCAATATGACGTAAAATTAATTTCGGTGTATTCTTTGTTTTTTCAAAAATTACACAAATGTAATTTGGAAAATGTAAACACTGTTGTATTTGTGAGTTAATGTGCTTCAAATAATTTCAAATGAAATTTTTCGAGCTTCAAATTTGGAATTTACAGTAGCGCTTAAACGCCATTTTCTTAAAAACGGCTCGAAGTTTTTCAAATAAAATTAAAATTTTGGACTAGGTTTTACTGTTCTTCAGTATCAACCTAAAGTAATACATCCGATGTACTATTAGGAAACCGAAAAATTTTGGCGGCGATAGATTGCAACAGGCAAGAGTATGTGGCAAGTTCGTATAGCTAGCCGAGACCAAACGAAATAGAAAACTGATACGGAAAAGTCTGTGCCATTCTGTATTACCGCCAGTTTAAAAAAGAGACCTTGGATTAAAACAAGTGACAAACGCGAGTTTTTTGATCTCGACTCAGGGGTGCGAGAAAGGGGCCGCGTGCCATTAGCATGGTTTTCAGGTTAGCTCCGCACATCCTTCTGCACCGAGAGATGTTGGGGCTCTCTCCGTTAGCCCTACGCCATCCGGGAGACACTTTCCCCCAGCCTCCTTCCAGTCCAGATCGCGGCCGATTGTGGGAGGACTCGGTTGGAACCGGAAATCGTCCCATCTCATCGCCTCCGAGGATCGTGAGCGCGAAAGAAGATCAACAATGCACAAGTAGGGCGCTCAACTTCTTGTTCAATCGGAGGATTAAAAGAGGGCCCGCGCGGCTTGGAAAGGTCGCACCGAAGGGTTGGAGGCACAGGTGCGGAGAACACACTTTAAAGTACCTAGTATTTGTTAAATGCAGAAAATATAATTTCATCTTCGTGGATAATGTGTATGACCATCAACAATTCAGTGAACGGATCAACCTTACGTACCGTAGATTGATCCATTCATGTTAAAAGAAGCCTAAGTATTTCGCAGGCTTTCGTATTCATTCATACATTCATTGTAACTACTTTTGACTTTAAATGAATGAATGAATGAATGAATGAATGACTAACTAACTAACTAACTAACTAACTAACTAACTAAATAAATAAATAAATTCAAAAATTAAGAGATTCAAAAATAATTTACAGTTGATATTTTGCAATTTGAATCCCAAGGGCAGCTCAAAAACAATAGAACTAATATTTTTTTTAAATTAATAGTTTGCTTTCATGTTTTGTATTTTGTATTACGTTCTTATCTTGTTTTGTTTTTTCATTTAAAAAGTAGTGATATAATAACATACTATTTCGTCTATGTATATATTGGGCACAACCTATTATATCTGGCGTTTATAGACTTTGAGAAAGCATTCGACTTTTAGAAAGCTTTAAAAGAAATTGGAATAGAAGACAAATACATAAGCATATTATCAAAAATATAAATGACAAATAAAGAAAGAACCAAAATCCAAAGATATGGATGAGAATTCAAAATAGAAAGAGGTGTCAAACAGGGTGACTCACGTTATTAATCTGTCTAATACTCGTAGAATATCTATTCCGTAAGATAAACACCAGAATGGGGTGAAAATCGACGCACGCAAACTATGTGATTTGAGATTGGCTGATGACATAGTATTATTAGGAAACACACATCCAGAAATACAAACTACACTTCAAGAACTAAATACACACGGCAAGAAAATTGGGCTAAAAATAAACTTTGGCAAAACAAAAATAATGACAAATAAAGATGAGAAAAAAATAACAATTCAGAACCAAATAATAGATTACGTTCAAGAATACATCTATCTTGAACAAACAATATACTTTAACAAGAAAAATGATAAAGAAATTAATAGACGCATTGCAGCAGCATGGAAAACGTTCTGGAGCTTGAAGTTTATTCTTTTAAACAAAAAAGCATAAAAATGAAATGAGTCATAATTGACACATGTATTCTAGCTGTTTTGACATACGGTGCACTAACCTGGTCTATGACAAGGAAAAACCAAAATGCTATTGGAGTATGTCAAAGAAGCATGGAAAGAAAAATTCTTCGAATATATTAATCAAATAAAATTTGAAATGAGGAAATAAAAAGAAGAACACAAATAAAAGATGTAATGCTGCCTTTTCATGTACTAAAATGGAAGTGTGGAGGCCACATCTCAAGACTCCAAAATGACAGATGGACACCCAGAACTACTTCCTTGGTCCCACGAATGGGAAAGAGGAACGTTGGTAGACAATATCCTAGAAGGACCGATGACTTCCGGGAACTTGTAGATAATCAATGGTCAAGAGTTGCAAAATACCATACAGAATGGAAATAATGAGAGAAATCCATTAAAAACAGTGTAAATGCACGTGTAAAGACGTAAAGACAAGAATAACGGAAAAGTGATATAAAAATGAGATACGTCACAAGTGAATAAAAGTGGTATAAAGAAAATTATAACAAATTATTAATATTGAATGTATTTATGTTAAGTAGAATAGTAAAAAATATTTATAAATTCTTTATCCACGTAAGGTTCCCGAGGTGGCTGCTTGAGGACGAACTTTATAACGTGAGGCCCCTTTCCCCGTCCAAAGTGGCCCTTGCCCTAATGGGGATTATTCGGAGAATAATAATAATAATAATAATAATATATTGGGCGATTGCCTGTTTAATAAACAAATAAATAAAGTATTGTATATAATAAGCAGATAATAATGACGGAACTGTTGGGTCAGAGTGGTCGATGACCGCTCCATTTTTTGCAGGTGCACGTGTTACTTATTTTCAACATATTTATATGCAATAATATATTTCAGACAAACAAAATGCACCTTACATATATTTCAAAATGAGACAATAACTTTAGTAGTAAATTCCCTTCCAGTTCTAACATGATTTGTTTCCTCTTGACCATAGTTTTATATTGAAATTTTATTACAATAATGCATTTCTTGTGACATTTTAATGCAGTAACGCATAATATGTGGATGTAATATTTCATGTATGTGCTTTGTACTTTGTGCAAAGTGCGATTCAATTCAAATGGTCACATTTAAGTTAGATGGGAGAGACCGTTAGTGACAGATGGTCACTTAGTAAGTGGTATTGTGACAACAATAAAAATTAAGAATTCTTGAAAAATGGCAAAATGTGTAAATATGACAACAAAAAACTTAATAACACTTAAAAAAGTTTTTAAGCCAATGTTTTCTCCGCCCTCACTTGAAATTTCGTTTCAATTTCCAGTTCGTATTAACATCAAACAGTGGCGCACCCAAGTTGGGGCTCATGGTGCTTCGGTTTTCCGCTTCCAGAAGCCAATATGTATTAAAAATATAGCTTTGCTATTTTTCTATACTAACGAAAGTAATTAAACATATCAATTGTTAACATTACTAATACTAACGGTCAGTCAACAAATAAAATTTCAGTTTATATTCAGCATAAATTATAAAGGGAACCATGAAGTTGGCTTGATACTCTACCTTAAGCCCCCCTCCCGCATGAGAAACATTCTGCGTGCACTGGTTAATACCTATTCTTACTGTGGTTTTCAGTTAGACCTCTTTTCATTCATTTCAGCTTTATCTCCCAAGTTTATCTGTAGATGATTCTCTGCTTCAACAACTTTTTAAAATGTTCAAGATTCAATGATAATTACAATTTTTACAAAACGGAATATTTGTTGTTCTTTCTTATTTCTTCACTTGTTCCAGACATCATTTTCTGCTCAATAATTGTAAGACACTTTCTTAAAGTTATTTATTTTGTGTTATTTTCATTGAAATTTAAACAATGTCTGGTTTATATAACGTCGATTCTATCGGTGTTCAGTTGATCACAAAGGTATTGTACAAATCGTATTACGTACACGAGGTAGTTATCGTTAGGTTTCAAAATCAAAGCACACCTAAAACTTCACGTACTATACTTGAACATTACTTTACAGATTACTTGTACTTTACTAGTTTTATATAAAATTATAAACTATTCTATCAAGAACTAAAATAATCTTTTTTTGGCTATAATGATATGATAATGATATGGGTTGGCTCTAATGATTCATTTATACAATTTTATTTTGAATAATTCTAAAAGACAGAACGAACCTGTTTCCGTTATTGAAAAGTTCTTTCATCTTGGTCGAGGTCTGAAGCCTCCCATCTTGATCGAATTTTCGTTTAGTTTTCCTCGATCCTTTAAATCAAAGCTGAGACATTCCTTTGATTTCCTTCTGGACACTGAATGCCCCCGTGAACGTCATACACTGATTTCACTGATTTTGGAGTCTTTGGTGTGCCGCCCTTTTGACGTGGGGGGGGGGGGTACTAGGAGCCCTCGAGTGACGGCGGGCCCGCGCTGCACGGCCCTACGTGCCATCCGCCCCCCACCCCGTCGTGCCGTCCGGTCCACTTTCCAAGAGGGCTGCAGTGAAATGCATTTCCAGGATGTACATGACATTAGATTTGCAAGTAGGCGAAGATAACTGTACTCCTGCCGAATCGTGACCGACGTATTTAAAAAAATCATTCACAAAACAAATGCACCGCTTGAAAATAAAAATTTAAATTACGATCCTCTCGATACGAAAGCGTTTTCCTCAGGTCGTTCGGGAGTTTGGTGGCAGATATTTTCGAGCTCCGATAGCAGAGGAAAGGCAATTCCAGACACAAACCTCTACGCGTTCTGAATGTGACATGTCATTTACTCTTAAAACCGAGTAAATATCGAAAAGAAACCTAACTGGAACGACTACACAAATTTCCTAAACTCTTATGTTCTTCCTATTTAAGTGCATACCAGAATAGTGGCAAGATTCCTTTAGGAGAGTCTCATTCAGATCCGTTAGCGAAGGAATTTCTAACCAGCTGCTCTTTCAGGGTTTTTGCACACGCTGGTCTGCATGTTTATTGCCAACTACCGGATTTTGGCTACCGTTTGAAACGTGGGACGAAGTTATAGGGACCAGATCGTATTCTCCAATACCGATTCCAGAAGCACCTAGACCGTTTCTCGCTGCCCTGCATCGATCATTCGGACGGCGACGAGGAGGAGCGGGCCGGCCAGGCAGGCAGGCAGGCAGACAGGCCTGCGCGCGAGCGCGGACGCGTTTCCAAGGGTGCCCAACCTGCATATCTCGGCAGAGCGGTCAACAACCTCTCGCGGACGACCTTGTTCTCGGAGGGGTTTGCGTTAGGTCAGTATCCATCAGGAGCCTAGTCTCGCTTTGAGGTCAGTCGAGGCTCAGGCCGCTGCCTGTCTGGCCCACTAAAACGTGGAGCGAACCGGAACTTTGGCTGAATCCGCGGCGTCCTTGCGGGCGGGAAGTATGCAGGTGTGCAGGCGCCGCCGCGGGAGGCATCCTGGGCGACGGCGTTGCGCAGCCTCTTGAAAGCCAGCACGAGCGGCTGCCGGAATGGGATGCGAGAACATCGGAAATCCTACACCAAGGGCTGTCAATTACGGGTTTTTGAAACGCACGAGAAATGTGAATGCAATTATTCGCACGGTATGCTTGGGAATATGGAAAGTGTCTGGCAGCTCTTTACAAAAAAAAAAAAAAAAAAAAAAAAAAAAAAAAGCTTTCGTTTACCATATTGTATGCATTTCGTTTACTATATTACCATATACTATGCATAATTTCATCTGTAATATTTTTCTTTGTTAAAGTAACAAATAGAACCAACAAAATAATTCAATTATATTCGTAATATCTCAAGCTTAAGCATATTAAGGACACAGTAACATTTTTGTACTTCTTGTTGTCTTTTAAATTGTCCTTATTGTTCGAATTTCCAATATTAATCGAGTATTGAAACGTGTAATGAGAATGGCAAGAGTTTTTCATTAGACGAATTCAAAAGAACTGACGAACGTCACAGAAACGGAAGTGCAATTTGAGCAGGTGAAAGAGCAAACGATTGCAAAATCAGACTACAGAAATAACTGCAAGCAAGTTCTTCGAAACCGAGCAGCTTTAATCAGCAACATTCTTCGTTGTCTCTAGTCTTTACGTCCACATGGATATCGGTAGCGGTTCAGTGTCTTCTATTTGGGAAATGTAGTTCATCGACCATAAAATTAGAAAAGAAACTAGCGACGGAAAGAAACGTTTGCGGCGTTTTCGCCCGAAGACCTTGCGACGGCTGCGCGGACGCGGCATATGGCCGCCGCTTTCTCGCATTGTTGTGAATGAAACGTCCATTCCGAGGCGCGTCCATTCAGGAGGAAATGTGTGCTCGCCGCCACCGCCTCACCAAAATCATTTTCTCCGGCTATTTTTAGACGGAATAGGTCATTTTGGTTACGTCACGCCAGATTTCGTGAAAGTGGCGATGACCGGGATTGCAAGCGGATGTGGCGGCGAATGGCCTTGGGTTCGTCTCTGGAATCTAGGTCAGGGTCTTTCACTCCACGTGGTACGTGGAGCGCTGCCACGGAACGGGTTGCTGCCGGCGGCGGCAGCGGAGGAGGAGGGTGCGGAGGAGGGAGAGGAGGAGGAGGAGGAGGAGGGAGAGGTGGAGGTAGAGGAAGAGGCGGCGGCGACGTCGAGGGATCGATGAACCCCGCCTGCCAACGGCATCTCCGTCGCGGCTCTAGGCGGCGCGAGGACTCAGTGCGGCGCGGCCCAGCGGCGCGCGGAAGACGGAGAGAGGGATCGCGAGCACGCGGCGGGCGGGAGGCGGCGCGGCGGCGCGCTCGGGGACTGCCGAGGCTCCGGCGCCCGGCCCTAGCCGCCCGCGCCGCGGGCCGCGCCGCTCGGCCCTCCGGCGCGGCTCGACCGCCGGGCGCTAATTTTTTATTGTCCGATTGCACATACGTAATTAAAAATGCGACGGCCGCCTTCGGCAGGGAAATTCTTCGAGTGAAGAGAAAACTGATTCGTGTCATGGGGGCGATTGGTCGGAGGTCGGCGAAGACGTTTCGCGATGGTGGGATCCGTAGTGCGGCGTTGCTTCGCGTGTATCACTTCATCGGATAGCGGCGAACTCACTGGGGTCATCAGGTTGGTGAGCTTAGTGGGTCGGGCGGGCCAGTGGCGGCGCGGAGGCGAGGGTGGGTGGTGGCGGGCGGCGGCGGCGGCGGCGGGGCGGCGGCGGCGGCGGCGGCGCGGGCGCAAGCGGGCCGACGGCTTCGCGAAGCGAGCTGCAAGAGTCGTGTCAGTGAGCGGCGGCCGGCCGGCGGGCTTTCTGGCAGGCGGGGAGGGCGGGGCGGGGTTGGCGGGTGAGGAACGAGTCGGCGGCCAGTGCTGGCGAAGCAGATCGGCGCGGTCCCTGTCTGACGAGGTAAGCACGCGTCCTGGCGGCGACGCGACGGCGACGCGAGGAGCGATGGGCCCGGACACGCACGCGCGCCGCCCTCCGCGTGCTCGCCCCGAGCCCGCGCGGGCCGGCGGAACGTGGTCAAGAGTCTTGTTAAAAATAGTGCTAGACTGCTACATCACAAGAGCGGAGTGCGATCCGCGCGCGCCCGCTAGCTATTCCGTTGTTCGCGAGACCCTTGTGCCGACGTTCCACACAGACACTCGCCCGCCTTCCTCGCTCTTTCGCCCAGGAAATCACCCGCGATAAGACCGCGGCGAAGGCGCGCGGGGCTATCGCCGGCCCGGCGACGAGGGCCTGGCGTTCCGTTGCCCGTGGGACGTCAACGCAGCCCTCCGCGGCCGCAAAGGACACCTGGGGTGTGCGAGCAGGCACCCCGAGCAATCCTCACCAGCGACGTTAAATCGCCGCCCATTCCCACACAAAAACTCGCCCGTCTATTTATGGACGATGGCTGCATGAAAGAGGTATGCTAAGACGTCGTAAAATTTTAAACACCAGTTCTGTTGAAGTCGAAGAGATGGCTTCAAATACCAAATCAACCTCCGCGGAGCAACCTTTAGACCTACGTGATGAGTGGAATGCGGCGCTTGGAAGAAATAGAAGCAAACAACCAGCTGACGAAGAAACATTAAATGTGGTCCATGACCTCACTGAATCGTGAATCACGCGCCCGCAACGGGCTGCAGGGCCGCAGCCGCCGCATTCCTCACCGCTAATTCACGTTTCCGCGTGCCCTGGCCGCTGCAGAATCACCGCGCAGGAGGCGCGCAGGGCCCCTGGGGACGCCGATCCTCGGAGGGGAACCGCGAGGGGGTCGTTGACGGAATAAAACTGCCTGCTTTCGATGGCATTTCGCCTAACTACTGCGGTGAGATAATTTTCAATTAGTTCACTCATGCAGATAGTTCTTTACGGTGTAGCGCGCTTGTTTTAATACCTTTCTTATACAGAAGAAAAAATATCTTTCTTGCAGTTCTGAATAGTTTTTACAAAATTTAACGCGGAATTAAATTGGTGTCAGACCCTTGAATACCTTGTTAGTGTCCGCCATATTGGATTGTAAGTAACTTAACACATCATGTCACTCCCAACTTGGTAATAGAATTTGATTCTGATGCGACCACCATCTCCAATCTCTCTTGACTGCCCAAACGTAAGGGTAGCGAAATGAAACGTAGGACGCAGACGTTTAAAAACAACCATTTTTTTCTTTGCGCTGTGGGTCCATATTTATTATTATTATTATTATTATTATTATTATTATTATTATTATTATTATTATTATTATTATTATTATCATCGTCGTTGTACTGTGAAATCTACATTATCAAGGGTTGGACTATCCCGGAATCCAATTACTCGCGGTCTATTTCAGAATGAAAATTATTAAATAGATTAATTGAAAAAATGTGGATGAAGCCCTTAACCTGCAACCTCGGGATGAATCTGTTAATTTAATTAATAGATTTAGCAATGAATTTAGAGATAATATTGGGAAATGACAAAAATAAGGAAGGTATTCTAAAAACTTTTATTTCTGTAAGTACATAAATCGATATTTACATTTCAACACAATAAATTACAATATATTTACTAGTTTATTCTAAATTTAGGTTTTAATTAACACATTTGAATCTATAATAAATATTTCGATTATTGGCAGGGGGGTCGATTTTCACTGGACACCGTACTTTCTAAAACCCCGAATAATGGAGGTCCTATGCTGTATAAACTTTACGGTTGCTGATAATTGCATTATGTGAAAACCATAATTTAACATTTTCTTTGGATATCAAAAGATATCAAAAAATTACTCGTGCCATAAAATTAAAATTCGATGCTTAAAAGCTACTCGTCATCTAAAGTAATTTGATAAACGTGATAATACAAAACGTAAATTTTGAAATGAAACTAAAAATTCGCTTATCTTACTTTGCTACCAACTTTTTCTGGAAATGGGAAAGCCACCCGCGCGTTCCTCGCTTTGGCAACCTGATTGTGCTAATTCGTTTCTAGACATCAGACCGCTTTCTCTGGCTTTCTGAAACGAACAATATACTTTATTACATTAGCACGTGAGGGGTGTTGTCGGGGAAACTCTCCTAATAGAACACAGTTGGGTTCTGAAATTTCTGCTTAATTTTAATGTTGATACCATTTTTTAATATTATTTATTATGGCGATAGTGCCCAAGACGTTTGGCTTTCCTAAAATAGGTGAATGATTTGATGGATATGATTATGAAGATAGTACATGAATGATATTGTGCAATGATGATGAATAAGAGTCAGAGGAAATGGGGAAACATTGGAAACTTGTCGCAAACGCTGGTTGACTACAACGGATTCCACATACATCGAATTGAATTTCAGCCATAGCTGTGGAAAGCAAGCGCATCATGTCGGATCACCTCCCCCTCCTTGAGGGAGGGGAGTTCAATGTTTTGTTCCTTTTTGGAATTGGCACGCCCTGCTTCAGCACTATATTTTCATTCAGCACATTCTGCTATATTTTTATTTCGTTTAGTTTGTCACAATATTTAACACCTATTAATCCCGCGTGCACAATGATTGTACTTTCATGGCGTTACTTTTCTACTCTTCCGTTTATTCTTCGCACAACATCTAGCGATTTGTCTGGTGAGCCCGGGCGGCTTCGTCTGTTTTAATCACGGAATAAGCAGCGCTGGATTGACGGAAACATCTGCTCGCGAAGCCAGCGCATTCCGTTCGCGCCGCGGCCCTTATAAGTAGTTCAGCGGCAGCGGCGGCAGCTCCTGCTGACGACGGCGGGCAGGCAGAGGAGGGGGCACAATGGCCCAAACACCCAGGAGAAAGAGCATAAGAAACGAAAAAGAATTCGATCAAAAAAAGACCGCAAAACTGGTACGCAAATCTATAGTATGAACTACTGGAAAATCCATAAATATTGTTGTAGAGAGCTGCTTCATGGTTGTTCAATTTCAACTTTCTATTGACCAATGCCCATGAACGAGCCTCCTCTGCGTTGAAACTATTGATATTTATTGAGCAGAGTCTTGGGAAATAAGTACAGTCAGTTAATCAGGAAATGATTGATGAAAATGGGAAATGGATAACTATTCTAGAGAAAATAATGCGGCCCAACGTCCAGATCTTTATATAACACTCGCTCGCGTCGCGTTTTCCCTTCCTGATTCTACACACTATGACAATCGACCAACCTTCGAGACTCCGCAAATAAAGAGGGAAATACGAGATTTTTGCCAGAGAGTAGACTATAGTGGGCAAGGGACCCACGTAAATAAATTGGCTCCACTAAAGTATGTATGTTGTGAACTGGTTACTTCAAAAATCGAGTAATAATTTAAAAAGAATGGGAAACAATTGGGTTTTGGCACTGATGTAATGAATAGAACTGACTCAAGTCAGCCACAGCCGATTTTGTGGGCTTCGCGGCGGATGACAGAACACAGGTGATTAGGAAGAGTTTGGCAATGGATTCCAATGCAAATAAGAAGGAGATACCGAAAACATGGCATTAAAGGGTCTATGATTAGAAGAGAATTAACTAAATAGGAAAGGCAAACACAGAAACTAAAGTAAATAGGACGGGACCAGCGTAAAAAAACAGTCGCACTTTTACTTTTTTTTAAATGCCGTCGAGACGTTCGACTTCTCAAATTCTGCCTATTTGGGAATGTTTTGGCGCCTTTTTCGCCAATGAATTTTTTCGATTTATTACTTAATGTTTATAAGTCTCTTTACTTCGTGTTCTCCGTTTTAGTCTTCCGTCTTCTCACATATCTATGCTGCAATGCACATACAAAGGGATAAAACCTACAAAGCAATTAAGTCTCTGAAAATTACCTCCTTGTACAGTCACCTGAATTCATTAATTACCAGTGAAATCATTATATGGTGAATCAGAAAGGTTCGAGAGTGTTGAGAAGTTTCAGGAGTCGGGTTCGTCTTTGCAATCGAGATAATTTAGGATTCGCCCCTCTTGGTGTAACCTCATCAACTTCAAACTCCAAGCCTTTTCTTTGGGGCCTTAGGTTTTCATTCTCCCACTCATGAAAACAAGAGGAACGTCCCATATCATCAACCATGCTTTTGAGAAAACATTCCCTGGGCAGGTCTCTGAACGGGCCAACGGTTTGAACGGTCGAATGAATTTTTATTTGACCTTTTCAATTTTCATTAGAACCCGTCGTAAATTCGAATGCCTTAAAATGCATGACTTTTCGGAGAGCGAGGTCAAATGAATACTATGTAAGAATATCTTAATTACAAGTGATAAAATATTCCAATTTTTAGCAGTAATAACTGTTGCTATTTAAACTTAAAAACTAATGTTATTATTCCAATCATAATTCTACATTAAAATTTTAATTTCATCGTGAAACTTTATAAAAGGAAAGCTTTCAAAGAGGATGCAAATTTTTAATGTCTATACTCCGATCTGGTAATTCCGGCATTATTCTTTATTCTATTAGTGGCGTCTTACTTTTCTCCCTATTAAAAATAATCTATGCAATAATATCAAACCTCGAAGCAGTTGAGAAATATCTTGTTATTGTTGCCTGAACACTTGTACGTTTCTGGTTTCTGAAATCAAGACTAAACTAACAATACCGACTTTTATGTAGTTCATTCAGAAACAATTTTCCAACGGGACATATCCCGCCAAAACATACTCATTACTAGAAACAACGTGAAAAAACTTAAAGGTATTCTAGGCAATGCGTTTTATTTCTTTGTGTGTTTTCACCGCGATTCTTTTCCTTAGCAGTTAATTCGTACATTACCGTATTCTTCAACTCATAGACCGACCGGTTGCTACTTCTGTGAATCCAAATTCTATCCAAGGATCCTAAACATGGATCTAGAAATACCAGAGATATCTACACAGGAAGTAAACTTTGTCCATATCTGTTGCAGTTAGTATGCTAGGCTAGCATTAAAGTCTAGGGTTCTGAAATATTTCATTAGATATTTGGGTGTGGCTTCTACGGTCCGAATTACTACTGGAACGTGATTTTCCGTTCTCGGAGTCTTTCCGATTCTATCTGAAGATCACTAAACTTCATTGTAGTTAATTATATTTTATTACAACAAGGGTCTCTCCGATCGTTAATCGAAATTATTAAACTACGGATTTTTCATTAGTTACTGAAGCAAGGCTAATGCAAGTTTGGGACCTTCACCCCAATAAGTGGCCTAGTGTGTTACCACGGTTTCTCTCCTGTATCCTCCATGGGTAAATAACACGAAGACGAAGGATCCATGACCCTTCTCGTTGTACTTACTTCCCACTGTAGATGTAGCCGTTTCTAACATGGAGACTGTCGCTGTTTGCAGCTGTTTGAAGCAGGTCAGACGCTGCTCTCAGTCGCTGTTAGGCTCTTCTGGATTCCTCTTTCAACTTCACCACGTCTCCAAATTTTCTTCCTCATCTAGAGTACTTCTTCACCTAACCCCTCCTATTCGCCAAGGAGGCCCTACCCAGTAGCTATGCTATCATCGACAGCAGGCACGCGAGATACGAGTTTCTGTAACCTCACCTACTACCTTCTATGAGGTCACGGGTCTTCGAATTATTTTACTACTGCTGTTTATAGTTGACTTCGGGTAAGGTTTAGTATTCAAGACAGATCATCACGTTCGTCGCATTTAAAAGGTTTTCACGATAACAGATTTAAACATGTGTTCACGATAACAGATTTTTGCACAGTTTTGAAAGTACTTTCGATATTTCAATAAGTTTCAATGTGTTTCAATGTCAGTGAATGTTGTTTGGTAAAAATTCCATGCAAAGGATAACTCAAATGAATCTATTATTATTTATATTTTAATTTTTATTGAATATTATTATTATATTATTATTATTATTATTATTATTTAGTGTTTGGCGAAATGTTAGGTAAAAATGATTCACATGCAAGCGGGCTCTTCATTTGAATGTCCATGTGTCAAGACGTCCCCCTCCCCCCCCAAAAAAAAACCTAGCCAGCTGCGGGTGGCAGAGGCAGAGGTGGCTGGTGCGCGGGCCGCTTCGACCCACTGACCCCGGCGGCGGCGAGGCGCGGAGGGCGCGCGAAGGGCTAAATAAAACGGGCGGCGCCACTTGCGCGCGCAGATCGCCATCTTTTGTCAGCAAACCTCTGCTCCGCCGGCCTTAATAGGTCTATTTTCGTCCTTTAATCACTCCGGACAGCTGGCCGGGGCCAAAACAGCAGCACGGCGCAGCGCGATCAGCGATGCGCGGGCCGGGCGCTCGCGTCGAGTGCGCCGTGCGCGAGGGGACGGCCAAATGCGTTTGTAGGCGGTTTGCTTTGAAGAGGTGCACGCCCACGTGCGAATAATGGATTCGCGATGAAGGGTGCGTTACTGACAGTTCTGTCAATGGTGTCTTTGTTCTAACAATATGATCCTTTAAGAATATATGAAAGAACAATTCCGAAATCGCTTCGAATGGGTGTTTCTGGGCGCATCAAGTGATTTGGTCAACAGTCCCGTAAGTGTAGTGCATGCTATACTACATCGAGAGATGCGAAAGTTCTTTCCCTGTTAGAATGTCAGATCTTGCGCCGACCTATACGTCGGTATGTTAGTGGCAACATGTTGTCATGAGCTACCTCAGACTCTGCGTTGTTTGTGTGAACTTCACGAATGAATATTTCTTCCAGTACATTATGGCAACGAAAATGTCAGGCAAGTTTTAAATTCCTCAGTTTTCCACAAAGGAGCTCTCGAAAACTTCAAAGAACTTTCGAAAATTGTAATAGAAGAAGCAATCGAACGCCAATATTACAATTAATGGGGTGCTCTTAATACCAACGAGATATCTTTTTAAAACATCAATTTTTTTTGTAGAAACATTGATATTTGATGTTTTCTTCGGATCTATTTATGCAGAAACATCGATGTTTAAGAAAAATTCTCAAGATGTAAATAAGATATGCAGTACCTCTATTATTTGTGAATTGCTCACAATCAATAGCCATTGACAACTATCACTATTGTCGATCCCCAGGCAGCACAAAACAATTTGCTAATCGCAATTTTTGTCAGGCGTTGTTACCTTTTTTATTATTTTGTACGTGGTAATATCGCTAAACGGCAATTTGAAACTTCACTATATAGAGCATGTATTACAAAATTAAGATGACAGTTAAATTTGAGGCAGAATATGTTTTTCTACTGTTGACATTTTATGTATCATAATATAATCAGGATATTTTACTTCTAAATATTTCATCGTATTTAAAACATCGATATTTTAAACATCAATGATTTTTGTCGACATCCCCAACCTTTTGGTGATGTATGGAAGTATCGGTAGGTACCGATGTGTTGCTCAACTTTGCCATCGCTAGGCTCAGGTGCATGCTGTCGTTTGCCCTGGGCTTGAGTGGGTCCGTGCTCCAATGCCGAGCGCTTTGCTTTGGGCGCGTAGGCAGCGCTGCCTCGCCGTCGCAGTGCAAACTCCCCCGCCCGCTCGCTCGCGCCGCCGCGCCGTGCCGCGCCGCCCCGCGCCCTGCAAGCAGGTGAAATACCACTGGCTGTTATCGCGTCGTCCTGCCCGCTGACCTGCTTCCAGCCGAACGGAACCGTTAGCAACCGCATGCCGCCGCCGCCCCCGCCTCCGCCACCACCCGCCTCCCCCAATTAAAGATTTATTATGCAGCAACGCCGACATCAATCTGTAAAGCTGTGAACTGGAGTTTTCGTTCATCGGGAGGTTCTAAGCTAAACTTCAATTTTTATATTGGAGGAAACATAGAAATGCTCCAAAATGTCTATTAGTTTTTCGAATAATTGGCATTTAGTGATTACGTCGAAGTGCCGTTTTGATTAATCATATGCCTGACGAAGCTTGTCTTTCAAAGAGCAGGAAAAGTGGCCATGCTTTGTATCCAATATTATTATATTTGCATCGCGTTTGATTTAAAATAATAGTTGATATCGAAAGAAACGACAAAAAATATAGATGTATCTAAAACTTCAAACTTTAAGAACCTCATTTACCTTCATAACAGACCCCAAGATCAGCGAAAGGCATTGTAGCAATGCATAAGGCGATAATCTCAAAATTTTACTATCACTGCTGCTTTGGTTTCGATATCAGAATATTACTGATTCAACAAAATCGCAAGCAGTAGTTATAACATTGAAATAGCTTACCTCGAGGAGATTGTGTATGGCATAGCCTATACTGCACAACAATCGACTGCAATGTTGATCTTCTGCGCATGTGCAAATGCACAAAAGCGATGCGAAAGTCGAACTGAAGATCCATAGTGCTAGATTACTGTAACGTTTCGGTGTGCAAATACTCACAGTTGAAAACATGTCAATATCGTTAGCAGTATTGAAAACATTGAAGTAAGTAATCGAAAACATCGTATGTTCGGAAGTTTAAGTGATGCGTCTGCGATGCCCAACTGCGGTACGGAACAATGTGCGGTCCGTCTTCAACAGTGCTGGAACTGGCGGGACAAGCCTAGGCGAAATGATGCAGGTATATTGAAATGCGGAGTTGCGGCTGATTTTCACAGCTCCAAGTAAACATTATTTGACTTCAAGTGAAAGAGAGAAGAACGAAATTCAAATGAATATGTTCATCTCGCAGTTTATACAGCTTCTACATTTTCTTTGATTCATATATTCATAGAATATGCTTATAGATAGTAATATACGCTATGTCATTTTCATAAGTAGTGTAGTGAAAATAGTATTTCCCTGACAATTCCAGGACTTTAAGGCTCGTCGTCAAAAAGGAGATAAGGGCCGGAAGGCGAAGGGGATATGGGAATATGTTAAGTTCGAATCCAACTGAACATACACTATGTGATCAAAAGTATCCAGACACGTGGCTGAAAATGACTTACCAGTTCGTGGCGCCTTCCATCGGTAATGCTGGAATTCAATAGGGTGTTGGCCCAACCTTAGCCTTGAGGACAGCTTCCACTCTCGCAGTCATACTTTCAATCAGGTGCTGGAAGGTTTCTTGGGGAATGGCAGCCCATTCTTCACGGAATGCTGCACTGAGGAGAGGTATGGATGTAGGTCGGCGAGACCTGGCACGAAGTCGGCGTACCAAAACATCCTAAAGGTGTTCGATAGGATTCAAGTCAGGACTCTGTGCAGGCCAGTTCATTACAGGAATGTTCTTGTCTTGTAACCACACAGCTACAGGCCGTGCAGTATGAACAGGTGCTCGTTCGTGTTGAAAGATGCAAGCGCCATCCCTGATTTGCTCTTCAACAGTGGGAAGCAAGAATGTGTTTAAAACATCAACGTAGGCCTGTGCCGTGAAAGTACCACACAAAATAATAAGAAAAATGATTACTGATTCAACAATATCGATAGCGGTTGAGATTACATTGAAATAACGTACATTGGGAAGATTTTTCACGGCGTAGCGTACATGTGCAAATACACGGAGGTGATGCTCAATTGAAAAAAAAATGGTGACTTTTTGAAAAAAAATTGAAAATGTCTGGAGGGCTTCGTGATAAGTACGCCCACATTTTGAAGAAAGTTTTTTTTTTTAAATCGTGAAAGCTTCTAGTGGAATCAGATAGACCGGGGAATACCCGTTTTGAAAAAAATCGTACGTATGGTTTAGTCGCTAGTGGTGTTCACAGACTGACGGACGGACGTTTTGAAAACAAAAACAACACTTTTTCGGTATCAGGGGACCCCAAATCGTGTATTTTTCTTGAAATCTCGAAATCTATTTCTCACAGTATTACATAACATTCTATACTATGTATATTTCTCCGAATGTACGTATGTATACGGGAAAGTAAAAAGATCGGACCTGTTTTAGAGAAAATCCTGTTAGAGCATTTTTGGAAAATTGTCAGTATCTGATTATGAATTACGCGAAAACTACTCCCAGTTCTGATAAATCGATTTCACTCAGAAAGATATCTCTTGCTTCTTTAATGTTGGCGCAGATCAGTTTAGAAGAAAAGTTGACCTTTTACAGTTTTTGAACATTCAGAGGTTTTAATGAAAATTAGCATATAACCATGTATAATTCGTAGTCCTGTATTCAACTATTTTTTCTAGAAAGTTTTGAACCGTCCTACAGGTGTCATGTGAAGAATTCCTTAAAATTAAAATACCTTAAAAATCTTTGGAACGGCAATATCAGCCAGCTGCAACGTATGTACGTAATTTGTGCCCAAAAGCTGTAATCTTCGGTTCATGTTACATATGAAATTTTCTCCCGAATGGTTGGCAAGATACCTACCAACATGCCCTAATGTTTGGCGAGTCACATTTTGACGCAGTTGGAGAGATATCGTGTATCGCAAAAAGCCAGTGCATAATTTATCCACCAATCAGGCGCACAAGTCACATGGGGAACTTCCTTACATGAAATTTCCCTGCACATATTCATTGGTAATAAGTGCTCATTTTTGACCTCCTTACATGCCGTAGGAATGTGTACTATTTAATCTGAGACACTTAATGTTTCGAAGTACCACTTGTAGATTACGTTATTATTGCAGACGTCAAAAGGACGCAGTACATTACTAGTTTCTGCATGAATGAGCCACATTTTCCAATGTTTCTTCTCAAAAGCAATGGTGTAACCAAGAGTGATTAATTTTCAAGTTTATATTATCAAAAGATCTTACGTACCTGAATAGGTTTGCAAGAAGATTTCAAGGAACATTCATTGTTGCAAAACTTCAGAATGTTTTCCTATCCATTTTTTATCAGTCAGTTATTTTTATTTTATTCAAAATCAAACCTCCCGAGAAAGTTGTCAATAAATCTGTATGTATGATTTTGTTGTTGCTTTCTTAGAATTAACAGGTTGCATACATACTACAATTACATTACGTTGTTGAGGTTAGGATGCTTTTGTGCAAAACCCGTGTTTATTTCATTGCTTAATCGTTTTATTTTATACTTTTTTCACACACATGCGAGAAAATTGAATGAAATGATACTGTATGAATCTAAAAATGTACGCTTTGCTACTGCACTACATAAAAAAGATATTCAGGGTAGCAGCATTGTATATGCAGTGTAGATTATTATTAATTTTCTCAAAGGTTTGTATTTGTAGATTTCTCAAAATTTGAGATCTCTATATTTTTCCTATTGTACCTGCTCTGACAAGACTAATGACATCATGCTTTTGTTTGCATCACTCTTTAAAAGTCCTTCTCGATACAATATTTTGCCTACTGCTTTGAGTATTTATACTTGTATGGACTTTAATTTCGTTTGCAATTTTATTTTTTATAATTTTTTGAATAAAACATTCTAATGTATGCAACATTATTTTCTTTTTATTGTACTTCTATCGGCCGTAAAATAACATTTTAATCTGATTTTTTAAATACCTATTCTTAGTAGCGGTTTCAAAGTTAGCCGTACATTCCTCACGTGCTATAATCCCTCAGGTTGCGACTTCCCCCCTCCCCGCCAAAAAAGACAAATTTCCCATGTAGAAAAATTCTTAACTTATAAAAAAAGATAAAATAGGAATATTTTATCTTCGCTCAGTTTTGTTATTTTCGAATTTCACTTTAGAGTTGGATCTATGAATTATTCTAGGTATTTAATGACTTCAGTTCCATTTATGTATTCACATTCATGTATCTATTGGCATTCAATTATAGTCCAATTAGTTTTGAGTAGGCAAATTACACATACATATTTCCCAGCGTAACTGAAGATGAGATCACTTGCAGTGTAGTTGTTATTTTTTATAAGTAAATTACGGTCCAAGATCAGAAGCAATGGGCACTGCAGCATGAAGGAAAAGAATGAGTAAGTTCTCACACTTGTACTTCACAACTTGCTTAGTTTTCAGCAAGAAAACTTTTTGTAGTTGATGACTGAAGATGGCAAGGGCCTGGAGGAAAGCATAGTCGAATCAATAGTCTTTTCCCCGCTGTGTGTGACCGCTGTCTCCACTTAACCGCCTCCGACAATCCTTCTCGGGACGGGCGCCGTCGGCCGCGCAGCAGCTTACATAAATCTGAAAGAATACGGACGAACGCGGGTTTGTGGGGCAGAGTTGATTTATTCCAGACAATACGCGGTCTCTTGGCTCCACGGGGCGGGCGGGAGCGCGCTGTGCCAGGCGCCGCCCACCACTTCCACTCTCC
>BOPP01000008.1:7316552-7372770 GCA_017312745.1 Gryllus bimaculatus
GGGTAAGGCAGAACTTCAGGCCATAAATACTGCGGTATAAGTCGCCAAGGAGCGCCACATATCAAGAGAAAGGTGCTTGAAAATACAAGATTTGAGCGTTTTACTTTATTATTCTTTTTAAGAAAAATCCATTAATGAAATCCTGAAATGAATCTCTAGTCGCTCACTCTTCAGTGCAGATGGCGATGATTTTAACTTTAGTGGGTCTTCTGACCCTCCACACGCATTATAGCTACGCAGAACCAGATAGCTGACAATCACATAATTAAAATGCGGCTTGATACAAACGTAGTAGATAACGATGAAGTATTACTACCCTTGTAAGGAAGTAACAGCTTCACACACACCCGCCCAGACTTGAAATGAAGTGCTTAAATTTGTCTTTCCCTTTAATAATAATTTCTGGAGTACAGTCAAACTTTGACCACTTTCAAAACTTCCTCTCCCACCTGGACCACACGTGCTGAAGTAGTCCGTGAGTGCTGTCCTGGGAGACGCGAAATGCTGCTGTATTGCTCGCAACGTGGCCGCGCAGTGGGCGAGCGGGCGCGGGCGCGGGCAACAGCACGTTACGCCTCTTTGCGGCACTTTGCGGCTCTTTGTGGCCCGTCGCCGCCTCACGCCCACTCCGGCGGCGCGGGAAGGAGTTGTCGCCTAGAGCAACCGCAAACCGCTTGACCCGCGAACCGCGCGCCCTTCAACTGTAGCCTGTGGGCCTTGGGCGGCGCTGCGCCCTGATAAGATATTGCCCCGGCGGAGGGTAATTTTAGAGCGGGCGCCAGGGGCAGTCGATCGCGGACGAGGAGCGTCACTCGCGGACTCTGCCCTCGCGCGACGCGACGCGCGGCGCCGCGCGGCGCCGCGCAGCCGGCCATTCCGCTCTGCCGCTCCCTCCGCTTCTGCATCCCCCGTCGTTATCACTTGCCACCTTTCTCGTTCTCTGGCTGTCTTCCTATCATTCCATTTCTCTTCCACCAACTACCTCTGCATTCTCCGCCATTCTTACTTTCCCCTTCCTCTTTTCTACCTCTTTTTCTTTCATTCCCTCTCTCTGTCTCTTCCTCCCTCCCTCTACATCGTCATTCCTCATGTCTTTACCCCTTTTCCACCTCTTTCTCTCTCACTCCATCACTCGGTCTGTACTGGTCTCTCTCTGTTGGCATCAAAAACCTGTCAGTTCCCACTTGAATACAGGGCAACCCGGACAACAAAGCATCAATGGCGTACTCGCAGCTATAAGCGTTTCAGATGGCGATCAACATTATCAGAAATTGTTGTTGTTTCAATTCGAAATATTGCCACTTAATAAGATTTTCCTGAGGGAGTAATAATGTAGTCTGAATTCCGTAAAACTAGATATATAAAAAAATAGTATTCATAATATCAAAACTAGATATATCAAGAAATAGTGTAACTAATATTTCAAGATAAATGACTTTATCTTTAAAAGACTACAATTAGTAAAGGATAAGTTCGAAAACATTTTGTATTTCCAATACAAGCACAATATAATGTTAAAAAACGTGAGAGATCTGTTGTTTAACACTTTGAAATTAGCGTAACAAATAATTTAATAAATAATACTACAAAGCTTTAAAGTTTGTTATATAGAACAACAGATACGACACAAAACGTAAGGAGTAAATACATTTGAGATGACATCTTAGTGCATAAAGAGCTAAGCGCCTAATGTTACCTACCTTTTCTAGGACGTCCCCGCACTCCCTACAGACGTGGTTCATCCCAACCCATATTTTTTGGCAGTCCACAAGGCATTCAGGTTCGGCTGATTGCGGCACAGCGGTGATGGGGGGGGGGCGAGGCAAGGTGATGGAGGAGTCGGGGAGGAACTGGGCAGAGTCGGAATGGGGAGCGAGCGGAGCCGAGCAGGAGAAGACGAAGCAGAGCAGGGGATTTAAATAAAATTACTTCCACTACACAGTAGATGAAATTCTTTTCTGCCTCTAATACGAGTATGTTGATGATTGTCATAAAAAATACGCAACCTCGGGTATTCTTGAAATAATCTCATGTAAGGCTTGACTAGCTGAAGTAATACTGCGTTGCGCGGCATTGAATTATGCCCAACCTGCTCGGTAACTCGCAGCAACATTGCCGCCACACAACAAATGTGCTTCCTGTGGCAAATTTCAAGTAAGACAAATTACCAGTAATAAACAAATTTAAATTAACATTTTCGTTCTCTTGTCTTTTTTCTCTACCGCTCAAAATTATTCGAGCAAATTTGAAAAGAATCGCATCTGTGACTCGAAAGCTCTTGTGGAAACCATCGATCCATTTATAAATATTCAGATTGCTGTATGTAGTATTTTGCTTCATTTCTTTCCACAGTACATGTAGGCGGACGTTTTTCCTAATTATTTCCCTCGCTTATGCGAAGCGTCTGGCTCCTCTGCGCGAGGCGTGCGATGCCACGAACAAACACCCTCTTCATCAGAGCAAGCGAGCGCTCATCTCGCCGTATCGGACACGGAAGTGAAATGCACTCGCCAGCGCCTGGTGGCGTGAATCATGTGGATCTGGGCGCGGCGCGGGCGGCGCGGGCGGCGAGGGCGACGGAGCGTCTTGGCATCGAATCACGCGGCGCTGACTGCCCACTGCAGTTCCAGCGCGCACTCGTCACGTGCCGCTCCCGCAGGCGCCGACGTGCCTTCACGCCCCGCCCCGCTTTACCCCGCCCTTACCCGCACCGTCGCTCCACACCTCCCACCAGCCACGTTGACTTTGTCAGGTTGCCTAGACTGCTTCGCGACTGATCCCCGCCCCCGCCCCGCCCCCGGCCTCGCCTCGCCCTTCCGCCCTGGTCGCCGCCTCCGCCACACTCTTCCACCTCGTCGCTCCACACTCTTTCTTAGTTGTCTGGTCGTACTTCGCGACCTCTCCCCGCGCCGCCCACTGCCTCACCCCGCTATCCGTGCTGCTTCACACCGCTTCCACAAGCCCCACGTTGTATTTTGATAGTTGCTTAACCGTGCTTCGCGACTCCTCCCCGAGCCGCCCCGCTCCACCCCGCTTCGCTTCGCCCCGCCACCCCGTCCCGTCCCCGACTTCCGCGCTGACTTACACCAGTTGTACGACTTACTTTGTCGGCTGCCTAGACCCGCTTCGCAACTCCTCCCCGCGCCGCTCCGCTATTCCCGCTCCACCTCGCTCCATCTCGCCTCGCCGCACGCAGGAGCCCCTCGCAATTTCCACATTCGGGTTGCCATTTCTGCCCGCTGAAACGCTGTGAATACATCTCGTACTTACGTCGTCGCGTAAGAAGGAAGTGGATTGATAAACAGTTCGTAAATGAGACGCATCGTGGTAGATGTGTCTCTTTTTCATTTTAAATTCCATTTCTGCTTTGGTCATCTTATCTCACGTCTCATCTCAGGATATCCTTCGAGATTCTCGTCCTTCCAAGTGAAAATCTTGCCTGGTGTAATGGAGCGGATTATTGTTGTTATTTTTCTCTGCCTAGCAACGGGTTATCATTTTAGAAGACTAGATACACATGGTGAACGCTTCTGGAGGTCGTTAGCTTCTCAAATCCACGAATTGTGGGTTTTAGGCAACAGTGTGCATGGTTTTCTAAAGGTATTGGCAGTGATACCTTTTTAGTGTTTGGAGAAGTGGATAGTACTTGATGTAAGTGTTGGATCTGTAATATGGGAGTCTTGTTATTAAATTGTTATTTTTGTTCTTGAAGCTGTTTTAATAAGAAACAGCGGCCGGGTAGTCGATGGACTATCTGTGACGATTGAGACGTTACACTGGGCGTAAACCTGGCCTCGCGGCCTGTCGATTTGGACCAGCCCGTGCGACACGACCCGCCGCTGCGCGCACCTCGTATGATGTATGAATCTCTCGTACCAAATACTCATCCAACCCCTTTCTGCATCCTATTCATTCAACCCTTGGGTTCCGCGATGATCGTTCACATCCTGCCACACACGTTATAGTAAAAATTGAATGGATTATTTAGAGATGGTGGATGGTTTAGATTAGACTGGACAGGATGAGGAAAGAAGACTCGCGCGTGGTCCTTGACCTGTTGTAGAAAATGTTTCTATTTCATCCGCGTGGAATTGATAAGGGAAAACCTAGATCAGCCAACATTCAGAATCCGTATCCAGGTTGTAGCATCGACCGACTCAGCTACTTAGCCGAAATCATCCAATCGTATCAATCTACCAATCGTCGGGAGTCTATCAATGGTCGGGAGGACCTGGAGTCTAGGGATCTACAAATAAACAAACCCTATTTCCGCGTGGAAACAGTAAGTGTGTGGATGATCGTGGCAGCTCAGGCGGTCGAGCAGGCGGGGCGCGGCTGGGAGAGGAGGACAGAGGAGGGGCGGGGCGGAGCGGGGCGGGCAGAGTGCGGCGGACGGCCGCTGGGTTGACGTCCTCTGCGCGGCGCGGCGCCGGGAAGTGGAGCAGCGCACCCGCTCGCTGGAATGCGCGCCCGCTCGCCGCTCTCCGCCCACGCGCCCGCTGCCCGCCCCGGAGCGCTGAAGGTACGAGGCGACAGGCCCGCCCGCACTCACGCCCCAAACCGCCGCTCTGCGCCCGACGGGTCACCGGACGCGATTCACATCATTGCTCCCGCACCATCGGTGACCCAACATCCTTGAGTTCTAGACCCGACGGTGGCGGACGTGCGACACTACCGACAGACCTGCGTGTAATGCACTCATTGTCTAGAGGAAACTTCTTGCCGCCCGCAGCTCTCACCAGTAGTTTTCCGTGATTTCTTTCGTCAGCGCCAGGCGAATGACGGAGCAGAATCCCAACAAATGGGCCACGGTCCTCAGCACGAGATCTACCTTACCTTCTTGTTTTCCGTCCTATCCCTTACAAACGAACTTGCACATGAACTACATCATCACACATGTCGGGAGATCGAAAGGGGGCTTAGAACGTGTCCTGGCCCAGAGTCCCCTGGGGGAAATACCTAGAGGCGACGAAATCCCGCGAGACGATATGAAAGTCCGGAGGTGCCGGATCTTACTAGGTCGCAAGTCATTCTTTAGCGGGAAAAAGACTACCACCTTCTCGGATGTAACATGTACTACACCCACGGGACTAATGACCTTGTTAGTTGACGCGCCTGGAAACAAAAAAACTCACTCGTTCCCAACGGGATTTGCCTCCGTCCCTTCCGCTTCATGTGTTCCAGAAGGCACAGACAGGTGGCCTGGTTTTCAAAAATAGATTCTACTTCAAGGACAATTCTCTTCATCAAAATTATGAACAGAATAGTGTATATAAACAGAAGAGTTCATATGATCAGAATAGTGTACATGAACAGAAACGTGAATTGATAAACATCGAGAGAAACGTCCAAAAGGAATTTGCAGCATAACTATTTCATGTTTTGAAAATACAGTGTGAGCGAAGTCGCAAATGCATTAGTAGAGATAAATTAAAAATTCAGTTAACTCAAACGTCTATATAAAAGCACGTTAGCAGTTGAACAGTCACCTAAATCATCTTCCCTTCAAATAAATTAGACAATAGGGAAACCTGACGAAGACTAAAGAGATACCACCCGCTAGATTTAGAAACAAAGACACAGATATAATAGGCAAAAAACAAAGAAAATAATTAAGAAAAATTTCCGAAGGTAAAGGTCCATTCTCAAGAAATTTTGTAGTAATGAAAAGTTCATCGATTGATCAAATGTAAACGTAAATTACGAATAAAATGTATTCTAAAAAATAAAATAAAATTCGGTGTTGTTAGGAATAGCGTTTCGCTTTTGACAACGCATGTCATATCAGTTAGTTATGATAAATAGATGAATTGTTAAATGAATAAAATAAAAGTATGAAATTTAATGTTTCAAAAGGCCGTAACCTTATCATTGGAAGTCACGCAACCGTTTCCAGTAGTGAAATTATCATGCTTGAGAAACCACTTTTTGTTGTTAAGATCTTCCGATATAACCATTAAAAATGTTCACCTTACAAGTATTCTGCTCTTTGAGAAAAGGGCAGAATCACTTACAACATGTCTCAACATACACCCTTCTCCTGTTTCTATTTACGCCCGCACATTTTGTATTTTAATTGGATGTTCTTCTTACCAGAGAATTTCTATTAAAATACAGCTCGAAGAGTCCGTTCCTCTTTCGAGGCAAACTGGGCTTTCCACTGGTCTATCCACTCTAACCTGCAAGAGGAGGGGGCGTGTAGGTAAGGGTTGCGGGAGTGAGACTATTGGTCCGGCTATTGCCTAGACGAGGCCAAAGGGCGTTGTTTAGGGTGAGGACCAGTGGCGGCTGGTGCTCCAACAGACTGGACGTTGCTCCTCCATCGAATGGCGAAAATGTGTAGTTTCCAAAATTCGAAATTTGAATATGTAATAAAACGTAAACCATTCAAATAAATTAAAACTAAGTAAAATTAAAGTCTATAATGAAATATTACTTACATAATTGTTGTCGTGTCCGTTCAGGTATATACACCTCCCGCGCTTGTGGTTTTGAGTTTAATTTTTCCTGGGAATTTCTGTTGGACTCCAGCACGACAACCATTGCACGACACGTTTCACACAAATAAAATTTTTTGATGAAAATTTCACTACCCTGGCATATTTTGTAATAAAGATCCTTCCCCCCCACACACACACACATACATACGCTAGTATTCCCACCAGCGCTCGTGTTTAATGATGTTTAGTAACTTAATGCTACTGCAAACGGAAATATTATCTCTCGAGAAAGGGACTGCCTTACAGAACGACCAACTTTACACAGAGAATTCATCAAGGGTACATTTTAAATCAATAAATCCGATATCAAGTGAAAACAAATGATCTAAACAGAATAAATAATGCCTTAAATGCCGTCAATAACTGACTGAATTTGTGTACTTTCAATAAGAAGCAAAATTCATACACTTACGTTGCAGATTGTCAGACGAAGACAGAATGTTGGGATTCCCCTGTGACTCCCTCGGTCCCCGCGCAGCGCTAGACAGCGCCACCCCCTGGTTGCCCAACCAAAAAGGCCTATGTTTGCCATGTTAAATCGAAGGTTCAAAGAGTAAATACAGTGAATTCAGTAACATATCCAAGAACCAAGAGCATGGTGAAATACCAAGAGCAAGGCAACAGGCACAGGAGAGAGCAGCAGTAGGACGCACTTTGGTTTCGAAATGATTTCACATACGTCGATATTGCTGAAATACCTTGAATATTGAACGTCATTAAAAGGAAAATGTCTATTCTTAAGATAGTATGGGATCTTATTGGATTATCTGGGGGTTGTGTAATCGTGCAACCTAAATACGGGCTTCCCCTGGTGAGGGCGATGACAAGTGCTAGGACCATAACGAGGGCGGGGACGATGATGAGGGCGTGGGCGGGGACGACAGAGGAGATGATGAGGACGAGAGCAAGGGCGACAGCGAGTAATGATGATTCATCCGATTTTAACTCTCAATTATGTCCGAGTCATTTCAAAACTTCCGATAATCGTTACTAACAAGGTCTCCTAAAAGAGCGTATTGAATATGCAAAAAATGAGAGTTAAAAACAGCTCATCTCATTACTCGCATCGCATTACTCGTTCCAATAATCCTGCAGGAGCTTCAAAGAAATTAACCGATCTCAAAATCAAACTGAAGCGTGAGTTTTTTGGATTAGCTGTAAAAATCTCAATGAAACTTGAGATATAAAACTAATGACGTTGGCATCTAGTTCGCAAATTCAGTTTCAAAACATTTATATTATTTCCTGTTTGCATTATTATTGCTGAATGTACGTGTGAAATAGAGAAAACTGTCCTTGGCAGTAACTCATGTAACACAAACAAAATTTGGGTCTCGGCAAAGAAACGTACTAGTAGGAATATGAATAGGTATATGCATGTATTTATATATACGTATATAATAGGATTACTCGAATTTTATTAACCCGAATCGCAATTATTTCATTTCCTTGAAATTTAGGTTAACTAGGGATTACTGTACTTTCTTCTTTCATAATTATATTACATATGGAAATTTGATCAATGTGAACGTATGTTACCGTCTTTCCTAAGCTTACACGCTGAATTATCTTCAGTTACTTATTTTTCAAGTCGTAGGTTATAGCGTAGTGATTCAAGGGTAGAAAAGTGATGTTTTCTCAGGCAATACCTGGCAATACCAGGCAATACCTGGTAATAAATAATTTCTGGTAAAAAGTGGCGACGCCGACGCTGTTAACTGTTTTAAAAATAGTTTCACGTGCTCAAAGTTTCTTTTATACATAATTTCTTCCAATCCTAGCTTTGTTCGAATATGTTCTTTCAGTATCTAACATTGACCTTACCAATGAATCGTAGTAGCTGATAATGTTACACTTCATCAGTTCAAAAGTTCCCAATGCCCAATGGCCTTGTATGTTACCTCCATACGGGATATGAACTGGTCTTATTAAAGCTTCAAAATTATAATTGCCATAACAAATACTTACAGGTTTTGACGATGCTATTAGTTACATTTTAGTCCTTACATGTTTACGCTTTTTGGTAATATTAACATACCAAATTTGCTTTAGCACAAATTCTAAATGCAAAAATGCAGATCCCTCCCAATTATTTCTGAAAATTCTGTCGCAACATCTTTTACAACTTTATTTGATTCTTACCCGGATTTCCTTAACACTTCCATATTTTTCTTCCTTATTTTTGAAGAGATTAAAACTTCACAATCTCAGTCTAATTTGTGTTCACTTCTACTTCTGCAATTGCTCTATTAATTGTTTTGTTGCGAATGTATATAAACATTAAAAGGCGACTGTTTCGTATGTTTCTGTGACTAAGGTGTTAAGTTTAATAATAATAAGTTGTGGGTCACATTCATTTGAAAATCGGTATTTGCACATTTGCAAGAACGTAAAACTGAATCGAGCCCAAGAACGTTCATTTACTCTCTAACAGAACTCACAGTTTTGTTTTCCCCGTATTCACTAGCAACTCTTCACGTTTAATAAGTTCCGTGGCAATACTGTTAGTAGGTTTTCGCAAATGTATTTTTTAAAGAACAATAATTCGAATGAAAATTGAAATGAAATATATTCAGCGCGATTCCCTTGGTAATTCAATTGTGCACTTACAGATGTCAGCATCACTGTTGCCAACGTCTTGAAAGAAAATCATGTCTTGAGCGAAAAATGAGTTTGGAGTTACATCAATGCCACCTACATAGATCTATTTAGGAGGCGTTGGTTTAATTTCTGTCATTATAAAGATCGAAGCGCCAAAACCCGCAAAAACACGTTTTTAGAAATTTCTTTGAATCTTAGGGCCGGATCCGAAAACAAAAGATCAATTCTCAGTCAGGAGACCGAGACGCGTCGATGTCTCGAGTGGTTTACGGGAAGTGGACTAGCTATGACTGACAGTTCCGCACATCCATCCACTCCAAGTTGCTCATATACTGTGTAGGATGAATAGCAGGATTAGCGGGCACACAAATATATCAAAAATCCTTATTCAGAGTTCCAATGCTCTTGTCTACACTCTTGATCTGAAATCTCACACACTTTCACTTTCCAACAGGAGAAACAAGGAACCTCTTACAACGAAACTACCTTTCCCAGGTATTAGAACCTTCTCTTATACGTATTGCTCTGATTACAGAAGTACAACATTCCTTCACTCGGTGTTACCGTAATATACGATCCAGTTCATTTCTATTTAATTTTATTTCTGCGTCATCAGTCGGAATCAAAATTTACTTACAGATTGTGTTCAAAATTACAAAAGACGACGCCACATTCAATTTTGCTGTTGAGGTCAATCAACACAACAGGAAAACTTTACAAACAGCATATGCTGAAATAACTAACACGTTTTCTTTATTCTGTTCGTTTTGTATACTCGATTCAGTATGCAGACAAGAAACACAGACAGACATTATACATATGCACGATGGCTTGGCGTGGTTGCTTCTAACCTGTCTGCAAGCTTTACATAAAGAAATGCACAGAGGAGGAAAACAACAGAAAACGCATCTCTTGGCGAAGATCTTGGAGGTTGTTTTTTTCGTACTTTCTCTCTTAGAAAATAAAATTGGTTAGCGTGCGCCAGAATCATATTGCGATGCGCTGCGTTGTGAAACAAAATATCCCTCTGCCTGAAAAAACAGTTTTTGCGTCAAAACAAAACAATGCACGGTCGATTCCTTCAGCCATCGATTTCAATTCAAAATAAGATGCCATACTTTCAAGCAAGATCAAGTACATTTCTTAGATCTGAAGCATAGAATTTAATATCAAATTATATAAATATGGTGTCCATCGAAGTTCAAGTTTTAGCGATTCAGCCTGAATTTTGAGTTTAACTCTCTGCATTTTCAAAATTGCAGAAGTTAGAAATAATACGAGAAATTATGTACTTCTGAAGCACCACTAGTTATTTTCTGTTCCAATTCTCGAGACAGATTTCTGAAAATTGTCATATGCGCGGTGCTGCAATGCCTGTGACAAATCTTTCCTTGTTTTCTCTTTAAGTGTCTTATTTTCGTCTTACCTTGAAATATTTCGGGTAATTACTTTTTAGAAACCTAAACGGAACACTTTTTTCAAAGCTTTTTCAAGTATTTCTAAACGATGTCCATAGTTCATCCATACTCCCTCCGTTCTTAGAAAATCTATGTATTGTTCGCTTAAGTTTCCAGGAACCTCTTTAATACTTATTTTCCTGTTTTCCATGTACTTTGCTTCACGTTTCCTCTTTTATTTTTTTAAAGTCTATACGCAACTTTAACAAGACAGATTTGTGGTTGCTTTTGCCTTCGAACACGTCGCATGAAAATAACATTTCTGCGGGTTGACAAGGAAAACATATAGCACGACGTCCTGCCTGGTCGGTTGGCCTACTACGTGAGATAATCCGACATTCCATAGCAGCATAGTGTTTAAGTTCTGGACTCGACTATCGTACACCTCTCTTTATCAATTAACTTTACGAAATTATAGATACAACTCTCTGCTCTGGAGCGATTGCTTCCAAAATATCATAACTGTCGTTCGGTGGTCGACAGCATACAATAATTTCCATTGAACTTCCCGAAACATCAATCTCAAAAACTAGCATTTCAAATTAATTTTCTATCCAAATGTTCCTAACATTGATAGATACCTTTACACCAAGAAAAAGTTTCCACCCCTAGTTTTCTTCTTCACCCCTTGTTATCTTCGGTACACTTAATAATTTAACCGTGATAATTCTGGATTCGAAACGTCTTCATTTCGATGATTCTGTTTTTATGACAATACCGGAACCAATCAATCAAATTCCAAAGTAAAATTTCTTTATTTATCATAATTCGACAGTTTACCTACAGCAAAGAAAACCATTCCTCACCTGTAAATTGTCATTCATCATTGCAATCGACCCGATAACGCAGCCACCCTTTGAGCAATCGCCTCGATATTCAGCCCCTTCACCGCAGACTAATATTTACATTTAATCTACATAATCCCGAAGGCATGTCATTACAAGCTCACTTAAACACCTCATATAAAAATTAATTCAAATTGTGAAGTTTTCATTCGCCGTACTACTAGACATTTCTTCCCATTCACGGACTTCATTCCCAAATAGACCAGCAGATGTAGTTCTCAGCCTAAGGACATTTCAGATCATTAATAAAAAGTATTTATTGACAGTTCAAAACAAATTAATCACTCTTCAAAACCAGCACCTCCTGAATCACTTTTCTACGTAATCTCACATTGCATCACTACGCACAAAGATATTGAATTAACAGTAATAGCCACTGATTTCCTGCTATTTGCAGCATTTCGAATAATAAAAAGTAACTAACTTGTCAGCAAGTTGTAATACAGAAGTATATACGAAATAATACATAAGTACTCTACGAAAATTAATATACTTTGCGTGGTCCCTGACTACTACGACTGCTACGACCCTGACTACTACTACCTGAACAACGTGATCTCCTAGTATCTGTTATTTACATGTGTCTGGAAAACGCAATGATTTCACGAAAAGAAATCCATTAATGAAGGTGACCGCTTAATTGAGATGATCGTTTCAATACGGTTCTATGTATTTATTTTATGTAATATGCACACGTTTCCACATTTCTCGTTGAGAATTTATTCCCATTTTCCCATAAATCTGACTCTGCTGTGCCTTCCACATAGTTAACTCCAGTAGATGAAGTAGGTCACAATCACACAGGCCTTTGAGGCGTGCCGTAAGACCGTATCGGCATGTCGCATGGCCAGAAGGCACAGATTACGACGGGCGGCCTTGCAGACAACGGGGAACAGCCGCGCCAGTGGGTAAAAGACCTGTTTTCTCGTGCCTGTGTATGTATGTCACATTATCATTTCCGCCCCGCCGTGCCGACTGCCGCTTGGAGGCGTGCCGGCTCACACAGTGGCTCGCAGGAGATGCAAAGCGGAAAGAGAGCCTTGAACTGGAGGGACCATTTTCCAAATATTAAACCCCAAATTCACAATTTCAATCTGAAACGATTCTGAAGATTAAAAAGATTCTCAAATTTTACGTATTTACGTACGGAATAATTAAACTTTTGGTAAGAATAATTATTCTTGATATTTTAAACAATTTTTGTCTCTATTTTAGTGGATTGTTATTTACATAGTACTAATTTGAATAGCATATGATGTGCGATTCTTGGATCGTATTGACATACTATTTAAGAAAATAAACTCTAAGTAATGCTTGGGCCTTGATCGAAGGATTGCAAACGGAAAACTGAATGTAACTGGAATCGAATTATTTATAATGAATGAAGAAAGCAAAAATAAGTTTCCTCAAATTTAGGTACCATTAAATTTCTTTGAAAAATTCCATTAACCTGTGAAACAGCACATTTACTATTTATTTATGATCCCACGTTATCGACTGTGTCATAACAGAAGTGATGATAATGTGGTGAGTGAATGGTGGCAACAGTGTAACATTACGGGGATCGATCGGCGGAAAAGAAAGGGGAGAATCTGTAAAAATTCTCGAAACCTACGCAGTCAGACTTCAGAAGCGAAATTGAAGTACTGTGCCAATGTGTGTGGTAGGGGTTTGAAGGTTCCTGGTCTGATATCGAATTTTAAAAATAAGTGATGAAAATATAAACTCAAGTACTGATTAATGATTTTAAATTACAAATGGTATTAAGAATTAGGTGACCAGTGTTCTTAAATCAGCTTCATCATAAATTCCGTATATCCGAACTGAGCCGGTCCCAGTTTTTATCCGATAATAATTGAAGTTCCACTAATCTAGAAAAAAATGACAAAGCAACAGGTTACAACATACAATGTTACTTATTTTATAGGCCAAAGTTTCGAAACTTAAAAGCAGATTTATTCCCAAAATATATTTAAATATAATCTACTCTTTCCTGTAACTTTTGTCAGCTATTTTTTAAGATATACATCGTTTCAGAGAAAATTTTATTATGCGTTGTTATTTTAGGATAAAAAAATTACAGTCGGTTATGTTCATATCTCTCGGTGGTACATTTTAAAATATTCGAATTTCTATTGATTTAATGTTAATTCAGCAATATAAAAAACTTAATTAATAATTTCAAGTTAATACAATTTTAATTTTTTTCAATAATTAATTCAAAAAATTAATAATTTTGTATTTTCAATATTGAACGTCACAACAAAAACCAGCGCCCACGGAACCTTACGCCAGAAATCCTGGGAACCCATTTCAAGCGTCGCCTCGCCAAGGTGAAACCCAAACATAGTCGCCGTTGCTTTCGGCCTCTGCCTCCCGGTAAAATCCTTCTCACCACGTGGAACGGAATGTACAGGTGCCCGTGGGTTTCCTGTGAGTCACAACTTCATTTTTCTCACTATCCTAACAAAGATATTTCTCATACGTTATTACAAAATGTATTTATTTTGCCTATTTCATTCACGTGCGGAGTGTTCATTGGTGAGAAAGATTTCACTCAAACTTCAACCAATCACAACTTACTATAAGCAGAAAATCAATTTTTACTGACAATGTAATTCAGACAACGTTCACTTGTTTTTCATTCATTAATCAAATATATTTACTCCGTGAATGTGAACATCATGGAGCTATGGCATTTTGAAACAGAGCCAGCGGGTCTACTAAGAAAGACATTGTGAACATCCATCACTAACCGCAAATGAAGACATGCCAAACGTTTTGAATAACTAAGGAAGTGGTAATTGTTTTTATAAATATTGTTCATTTAATTGATTCTCTTTTTTGTTTCTCGTAATGTTGTGTGTTATTTTTTTAATATACTGTTTGCTGATGTACTGATTTTTAATATACTGATAGGTATTTTAAAATGTAAACGAATAATTTTATATGTATTTTCATAGTACAACTTCCACGCCTTACATGAAATCATTCAAGAAGGCAGAGATAGTCATTTCTTAACAAACTGGTATCGTAAAATTACAGAATATATATGTATGTATACATGTATAACTATCTTTATTATATATTTTTATTTTTTATTTAAGAAACTAACCGAAATTGCCATACTAAATGCCATTCGAGTTTAGTTACTTCTTGATAAATCCGATCGACGCTTGACGACATATTAATTACGACAGTTTTTTAACAAAATAATAAAACAACAAAGTGTGATTAATTGTAATATATGCACAACAATACAATGTTCATTTTTTATTTTTTTCTCATTTGGAAAAACATTTATTGTTCTTTAAAGATCTTGCAACATGACTGACAAAATATTTTGTCATACTTTGTCTTCGAATTCATTCCTGAAGACACAACATATCAAATCTAGTTTTGGCTTCTTTTCTGCAGATTTCAGCTGTCTCCCTTCCTTTATTTTATTCATTGGTAAGCATTTATTATTTCTCCATTATTATTCATATATTTCAATATTAAATACTCCTCTACTGCATGAATGAATGAAATTAATTGAATTACTTGAATTTTCTTGTCATTAGATACGATCATCGTAATCTTTTCGAATCCTCCTAAACAAACTCCCCTGAGGCGGCGGCTTTGTTTAGTACTGTCAGATCGGTCATATATTAGTAGTCATCGTAAATAATTATTTTATCTCATTTCTTTTTAACTCCATGCATTTACTCATTTTCCATGAATAAACATTTTATTTTATACCATACATTACATCACTACACTTTTTTCAGTTTAATATATCATTTTCCAAGCTTCATTTCCTCCATTTAAGATGATAGACGAGTTAATTGCAGTGAAATCCATCCTTAATTATTAATATTATTATTAAATATTATTCCTTAAATAAATACATCGTAGCGTATTTCTTTGCTGTACAGCGTTGACTCTAGGTAGTTATCATAAGTGACTAATTGGAATGATTCTAAATTTCAAGTACTCGAGAGAGTTAGATTGAGACTCGTGCAAATGCGATGCGCAAGAGATACCTTCTACCTCTAGTAAGTATATTTGTATTCATTCATTATTTATTTTTTATTTCCGTTTCGTGTTACATTCATTCTGAGCCACGTTGAGCGTAGTGGAGGGGGGTGAGCCGTATGCCCCGTCGTGGCGGTGTGAGCCAGCTGGTTGGCTGGCGGCAGATGAGGCGATAAGCGAATGAATGAACGCCGGCTTCCGGTGGAACGCGTTCTTTTCAATTAGCATCGGCTATGATTGAAACAGGTTTGCCAATTTATGAGTCAATGATTCGCCCCTGCGCCCTTACGCGCTGCGGGCTCGCAGACGATGCTCAAACAGCGTAGTTTCATCATGAATAAATGCAAGCTGTTCCCTCATGAACATCTCTTTTAAATTTGAGAAGTGTCAACCTTTATCTTCTAGGGATCTAAACTCCCCATGAAGGAACACAATTTAGGAGGAATTAACAAATGATATAGTACGGTGAAACCTGTCTTAAGCATTTATGGTTCTCCAGAAAAACGTCCTTTAACTCAAGTGGCAATACAATGAAGATTGATAATATGAGAAGCCGACTTCTGGCCTAATTTTACTCTTTAAAATAAAGTTAGCATGCATTATTTACACATTTTTTATTTATACTCGATCTACATAATCCTTTTAAGCTCCGTAATAAAGCTTGTTTGCACGTGTGCAGTTAAACAGCTATTTTATAAATTAATTCATGGTACTTGCACTCTTCTTTTTGAAACCGCTGTTTATTTATTCCCATTAAAGAGCTATATTCTCGACAAGACTTTAAGCTGCAATTCTCACTGTAAGGGAATTTCTGAGCTTTCTTGAAAAATCAGTTATCCATATTTGAAACCTCATTGAATCATCCCGTAAAATAATCAAGTCTAAATATAATTGTTTTCCTTAATCTGATATTACGCCACGATGCCCAATGATACTGAGTAGACAGTAATATTCACTAGTCCTCAGCTTTTTAGAAAGTTATGGATGCAAATCTCAAATTCGGCAGGAAGTGAAGGCGGGTCTAGAAATCCACTTAAAAGAAATACTATTTACACTGTCTTATGAGAAGACCAATTGGTTCCCCTAGATTGACGTTTCAGCAGGTTTCACTGCAATTCAACGTAGAATTTGCAACCAACCCACACCTGCACCTGCACAAATGAGAAATGACTAGAGAAAAACTTCTTAAGAAAAGAGAAACTCTGAAAAAACATCTCGAAATTTCCTGAGTGTTTTCAATCACTGTCATATCCGTATTTCGCACTTGCTAAACAACAAAGCAAAAGAATTTGAATCGATTTCAGTTTTGCTAATTTTTAAGCCATAACGATACCTTATGTAACAGTTTTCAATTAATTTGGTCGTTAGTTTTATTACTCCCCACACTGCCTTTCATTGAATCGCTTTTCAAAGATTTACATGACAGTAACTTAAGGCAATGGCGTTCTATAGAAACGTAACACCTCTATTCAGAAATCAACGAACTGATTTAACACGTAAATATTCGGATGCATACAGACAGGAAGGCATTGCCCGCTTAAACGCCACCTCATAAAAGCAGTCATAATATTTCGACTTCCTGGCCTCCTGTAATGAATGCGGCGGCATGTGCTTCTCATTAAAACGTAAATGCAGTCCCGGTGGCCGCTGGCGCGGCTGGCGCGACCGCACGCAAGTGTTCACGCGGCGCTCCCCATCGCTCGCTCAGGAGAGCGCCCGCCCACCTGTTACCAGCCACGCCAACGGCCGCAGCGGAACAGCGCTTCTTTCCAAAATCCCATTCTTCTCAAATATATCGTCATATTGGCATCAACCCCTTAGTTTCGATATACTAAAATATTTTTTTTTTAAATAACGAATTTTGGCAAAATGGTATTAAATGCAATCCATCCGAAGTTCCGACGTTAATTACATTGTCTACCTTGAACCATAGTTTTGAAAACTGTCATCAAATTTCCGCCCGCTCTACAAGCCCGCTCCGCCCGCTCTACAAGCCCGCTCCGCCCGCTCTACAAGCCCGCTCCGCCCGCTCTACAACCCCGCTCCGCCCGCTCTACAGCCCCGCTCCGCCCGCTCTACAAACCCGCACCGGCATCGTCGCCAATCTTTCATGTCTCCGCCCGCCTTGTCCAGCCACGCCCAATCCCACCTCGGGTAGCACGCTGCTCCAAAGATGTATTGCGGGTTGCATCATTTCCCGAAACAAAACTTGAGATTCCGACCCCCCAATATTTTTCTTAGGGACCAAAATATGTTCTTGCAAAATTTGGTAGCAATCGTTCCAGAAGTTAATTTGTTTTGTTGGAAAATTTACACACATATATCCAACTTTAAGCATGAGTAGTAATGTTTTAGAGCTGGAAACCTACACTTCGTCGTAAATGTACATAATACATTATTTACAAAATACATTAATGTAATGTGTTTTCACTTTCTTGAATTTGTAGTGTAGAGAAATAATCATAATTCATGAGGAAAAAGTGTCGAATTCTCGACAGAAAACTAATTTTGTGGGCCTCATGTACCGAAAACTTTTTTTTGTTGTTCCCATTATGACGAGGACTAATGGGAGAATTGAATTAAATTAGAGCATAGGTTTCCAGGTCGACGTCAGTAACTAGGGTATAAAATTACTTTCTCGAATTCATAGTATAGTCAGAATCAACGTTTTTTCGGTCCTTGATATCAAAAAGCAGTGTAAAAACGGCTTACATTTGATTTTCACCAACATTTGCGACCCTTCGGATTTGAAACGAATATTTCAATTTTTTGGAGGTATTTTTTATGAAATACCAATAATATTTTATATTAATTTTTATAGACATATTTTTCTTTATAGATTTTTTCTACAAAATTAATTTGTTAAATAATGTAATGTATATTTTTTGAATTGTCGCGTATAGGACCAGGACCCTCTTTTGTAATACTTATTTTTAAAGTCATATTTCAATTGTACAATTAATGGACTTAAAATATAATAAAATGTGAAAGAAAAGGTATTTTAAGCGAATAAAGGTAGCAGATGAGAAGAAGGTAGGGCAATCTCCAAACGCTAGGAAACTAACTAAAACATAAAGTCTGTGTCATTCTGTAGTTTCACTAGATTAAAATATGTATAGTATTCTTGTAATTTTGAGAGGATTAAAGATAATTTTTAAACAAGAGGGCGACAAGATTTTCTTAAAAAGATTTTCTCGATTTTTTTTTTTTTTTACATTTTATTTGATGAATCTCATTATACCGAAACACATGGCTTCAGTGAGAATGTGAAAGACGTTTGATGTTTTTTAATAACGCATAAGATAGAAAATGAAAACTTTGTTACAGTATTATAATTAAATAGTGGTTAATGAGTTCGTTAATAGCAATGAAGTGAAAAGCTCCGTCAAAGAGTTACTTCTAAATAAATATTTATGAATGAGTTTGCGTATCATTGACTTCAACACAAATTTTTACCCCAGCTGTGGAAGTACGAAATATGACAAATGAGAAACGACGTGGCGATAATTGATTCCTTATGGTAGCGATACCATCAAGTAAAGAAGATATCGGTACATTAAAATAATCGAACATGATATATCGATATTTTAAATAACGTCAATTAATTTTTAAAAAGAAAATCGTACATTTTACTTACCATTCCACGATTTATTTTACCTTCATACAACCAAAAAGATACTAAAATTCACATTTATTTTTCATAACATACATCATGTTATCGATTTAACTTTACAAAAGCAAATATTATTTCCACCATCATCATTATCTCTTCCATCACCATCATAATGCGTTTCGACGCTGCTTCACCGTTCGGTTTGTCGTCCTGTTGCTCCGTTGCCGCCTCTCCCAAGCCCCCTTCCCCGGCCCCCGCCGCTTCCGGTTTCGCCACGATCGCCAAGGCAGTCGCTACTGCCACCGCATATTCCGCGGCACGCCCCACCTCTGCCGCCTCCGCCTCGTCCCTTTCGTCTCCGGCTCTGCCACCTACCTCTCTACCAACGTCTCGGCCTCAGAACCGGCTGATTTGGCTCAGAGGCAGCATCAATTCTGCAGCGCATCTGCTCCAGAAAATTTAGGATTCAAGTACTAACACTGACGGATTTTTGGTACTAGCTAGAGTTAGGTGGAATTCAGCCTCTTTCTGGAGGAGAATTCCAGCGGCCGGCTGCTTTGCTCAGTGGTTTTTCGGGGTTTCTCCGATCAATACCAGGCGAATGCCGGAACAATATTTTAACGAACAAACTAACGACCGCGCGCGATCTTTCCTTCCCCATCCTTCCTCCATCTCTCCCGTTATACATACAGATACACTTATAGGCACTACACTACCTAATATATCGAGAGATCAGTCGGAAGCTTAGAGGTTGGCCCGATTGGAGCGGTGCCCCGCTGAGAACCTGAAGGAGGAAATCTACAAACCGACATATAGGGCGGATGTCATACACCATCGGGGGAAAACTGTTACCTCGCCGTAACCAGCACAACACTCATGGGGCTAGTGACCATAGCAGTTGACACGTCTGGAAACACCAATCACTCAGCGAGTCAATCAATCCGCCCCCCTCGCCGCTATTCCGCCCGGACTGCCTCCCGTCTCCGCGGAGTGGGCTGCTTCCGGCGAGCAAGTTCCCGGGTGGGGGCGGGGGGGGGCGGAATGCGGGAGAGGGGTGGACGCGCGCGGTGGGCGGATATGAACGGAATGCAAGTAAAGCGCTACGCAGCTGACGAAGAATCACATAGAGCATCTCTTCTGTTCGCATTCCTGCATTCCTTTCTGGGATAGAAAACGCTTTCTGATTCCTGTCCCTGAATCATTAGATTACGATATGCTTCGAAGTGTGTGAATCGCCTACTCTAATGTGAGTGTCTCTCAGTGGTGATTCACGGCTGCGATTCACGATCGTAGGGCTGGCATATTGCCGAGCCATAGTTTCAATTAAACCAAGCCATGAGAGGTTCTGTCGAATCTTTTTTATTTCCATGAACAGATTTTTGTGTATGGAATTCACAGATGCTACTTCATTCTGACTCCGACGCCTGTTGGACACTTCCTCGATCATGAGAGGATGGGGCATCCATGCAATTTTAATATCTTTAGGGCGCCTTCTTCTTAGGCGTTTTAAGTAAAACGGATAAAGGCTCCTCCTGCCCCTTTTTACTTTTCAGCGGTAAGGATATGAAAACTGAAGCTTTCTGCCCTGAATGCTTACATTAGTAGGCAGAGGCGTAAAGTGTTGCGGTCATGAGTTGCGAGGACGATACAGCCACAAACTGACTTTCAGAGCGCCGCATGGCAACTGGCGGAAGATTCCGTGGGTGATGAGCGTCACGGTCATGACTGGGATCCAGAATCCCCAGGGATATTCTTTTCAATATCAAGCGTCTAAAGGAAAAACATAAGCAAACTGATTACGCGCTATCAAGAAATAAAAAGAGATGTGGTATTTCATTTCGAAGAAACTTCGTGAAAAAATAATGATGCTTCATTACATTCTTCTTCTTTTTATTCACTTTTTAAGGTTCCATCTTTTTGCCGGTGCCGGCTGATCCTATTATATATTTATCAAGCCTCATTTGATTTTATTCATTTATAAATTCAAGGGCTACATTAGTTGATTTAATTGTAATGAAAACAATTGTGAAATTCGTACTTATGAATTATTCCATCTTACCATATTTTTTCGCAGGATCCTATATGTCTTTTATATCTAAAATATTTTTTTAAATATTGGTATTATAAGACGAATGCTAAAGGCTTTGAATTAACCTCATCGCTAAAATTGAAAATGACATCGCCAAGTCGCATTACTACTATTTCAAAATATCTCTCCAGCAGATCAGTAGGCAACTTCAATACATAGTGTCTCTCTTTAATTTTAATAAAATAATTATCTAATTTTAATGCTTACTTTTTACGTAATGCAGCGGCTCTAATGCTTACTTTTCCCGTAAGATACTTCGTATGAAGCAGTGTGGATTATCGTCGCCAACCTGAAGTTCTTAGTTCCTTTCGACATCTCGTTCTCGGGAAAAGCGCGCTCCCCGGATTCGGCGTGACCTTGATTCGCTGCGTGAGCGAGGCGCGAGGCGCGGGGCGTGAGCTCGCGAGCTGCCCGTGGTGCAATCAATCCAACGCGGCCGGCGCTCATAAAGGCATTATTCCGACAGAGGGCCTTGGAGAGTTCGCAGCTGTCAAATCTCCGCCGAAATGTTGCGTTCTCTCAGGCGACACGACGCGCTCACAAAGCGGGGAGCGCAACGCCGAGTTGAAGTGTGGGACAAGCAGCGCCTACTCCCTGAGTCAGCCGGAACAAGGAAAGGAGCGGAGGTGGGCGAAAACTCAGTTTCTTCAATCTGAATACCAGTTTTAAAACGCTCTACAGTATTTCCAATTTCTTCATAGAGAATTAGGTTGCTTTGCACAATTCAAAGTTCTTACAGATGACACCTTAAATCGAACAAAACGAATATTTTATCGCTATACATATTACAAATTTCTCTCAAAACTACAAAATAAATAAGAAAAGCGAGTCAAATAAATAGAATTTGCGTAGAGATTTGAATAAAATATCCCGGGACCCTTTTTAAGAAGCAAGTCTAGAAATATGGATTGATTGTGAAGAAATCGTTGAATTAAGATAGGATTTTCACTGCAAATTAACTTTACATTATACGTCTTTTATGATCTTAATGTAAAAGTGAGCTAAGGAACGTATTATTTTGTAATAATTTATATTATTTTAATCTCTAAAAATAATAGAAAAATAAAAGACACAAAGACAAAATAAACGAAAGGGTTTCGTATAATGAAGAATGATCACACAATCAGACTGTTTTATTTTACAAAAAATAAAACATTGTTCATCTAATCGCTTTCAATATATGAAATTTTAACTGACAGAAGAAATAGTATATAGAAAAGGAAATAAAATATTTATAAATATATGATTTGGAAGATAACAATGAAGTAAATACCGCGAAGATTTCAGTGTTAGAATCGTTTTCACAATTGGGTGAGTTCGAGGTTTAAATATCCCTATTCCCAGAAAGAAGATTCAATCAGTTGTTTTCTCTCTATTGCATAAGCGTATCAATGTAACTGAAAAATGTGTAGAACCATCGAAGTGAGTCAACTAGGCCCGTTCCTAAGACGAGTAAAACAGAACTCAGAAATATTTGGTAATACATTTAAAATAAATGTAATTCAGCAAATAATCAGTAATTAAAAGAAGTGAAATAGTGAATCTACACGTTTGCGTATCTTTAAGAGTGAATTAAAATCGCTTTATACAAATTTTCTTGGTGCTTTGCATGCTCAATTTAAAAATGCTATAAAAGCAACTCCATTCGCGGTTCATAATATGCTACATTCACAGTTTTCTTCAAAACATGATAAAACAAACAAAAATCAGTGGTGTATTTCCCACAAAGTTTTAACGATACCCAAGCTGTTTCTTAAGCAAGCTAAGGTATAGAGCCAGTGAGCCATCCTCTGACACGTCGTACTTCAAGAAGGTGCCAAATTTCAGAAGGTGGGCGTCAAAATAAATCTTGATAATTACTTGGTGCAAATGAAACAAGCATTAACACTAGCGATACTTTCAATTTATGTTGCAATAAAAATTAAATTGATCCATATACATTCTATTTTTGTTTAACTAACAACTCACGCTATATATTACTGTACTAAAGATCAAGAATCATAGGTACAAAAATGACATCATTATACGCTGTCATGCTAATAGTCCAATTTCTTAACTCCACTTTCCTACTTCATTTACGGTTCAAATCTGCACACTATATTACTGCAAAAGCATAAATAGTAATAAATAAAAATAACGAGCTAATCGCGTATCTTCACTTGAGTTTTCTAGTATGTTAGTTATGAGTTCCACGAAAATGGAAACTAAAATTTAGTTAAAGTGCACTGTTTTTTTCCTTCCAGTGCAAAACTGATCAAATTGGAGTTTCGAGGTACGATTATTAGTATGACGATTCCCTATGCACGTGTTTCAAATTACCATCGTCCCTGAGACGTTTCTGTTGTCTTTGCAGGAAGGAGCACCCTGCTGAGCTCCTGCACATCGCCGCGAAGGCTTTGGCGCGCGCCGGCCAACCGGATGCAGATGGCATTTCCGTGGACGAAGCGGAGCGGACCTACATTGTTGAGACTTTCCACTGGTTTGTCCTCGTTTGATCGGGTGAGAGTCTCCTTCGGGCGCCGGCGGCGGAGGGCGCGGGGCACATCCGCCAGCAGGCATGCAAATGGCCGCGAGCGCCCGCCCCCCCCCGCCCCCCCCCCCCACCCCTTTCACCCATCCCTCCTTTTCCGCACCGCACACCCATTGCATTTCCTCCCTCCTTCTGTCTTCCGTTCCATCTCGCATCGCCCAACCTCCCAGCCCACTCTTTTCGTCCCTTGCCACCCCGTTCCGCTCCCTCCTCCCGTTCGTCCCAACTTGCGCCGCCCACCCCCGCTGCGGTGCATTTCATTCCTTACATTGACTCTCGGCTCCGTTCCCTTATCGGCCGGCCCTCCCTTCTTTCCCATTATAATTCATATCACCCAGCTACACCATATCCCGTTCTGCCGCGCAACCACCCTCGCCTCCCGTCTCGCTCAGACCCGCAATGCCACACGTTCCAACACCTCCCACGCTCTGCACCATCTCATCTCGTACCGTCTCGTCCCACTGGCCCAGCCTCGCTCCGTTCAGTCCCAGGAAACTCTTTCCTTTACAGTTCCCACCCCACCTTTCAACCCGTCTCACTCCGTCGCATACTCTTACATGTCACTCCTTCTTTCCCACACGTCCCATTTCGTCCCACAACCCTTCGCACCGTTTCGCCACGTCCTCCCGACATGTCTCTTCTCGCCTCGTCACACTTCTCGTCCCATCCGCTCCGGCCCGTCCCCGGCGTGCTACTCCACGGTAGCCTTACGCCATCATTGTCATTGCGCATTGTGGACCATGTTACGTTTTCGGTTTTGACGCCACATTTCACGTAACCCACCCAGTCGCCATGACATAGGCATTACGTATGTGATGCCAATGTGTTCTTTTTAACCAGAAATCTCATTTGCGAAAGAAACTGGCTAGACCTTGCGGTACAGTTTAGGCGAGGGAGGTGTGCCTGACGTGGGACATTATTACGCGTGGCGGTTCACAAAGAGTTCTAGTGTTAATCAAGCGTCCTAGTACAGCCACATGTGCTTCGCGTTATGTGTTTTCACCCCTCTGCTGTTTTTAAAGCAATACTATGGTCTAATGCTCTTGAAGCATTTTTACCACAAGTATGTGGTACTATTTCTAACGAAACCGTTCGATATAAAATACAAATTAATCATCTTCTACTCGCGAAATTTATTTTTGTGCATCTTAGTTTTTAAATTTAGAATTATAATTTCATGAAATGTAATTTTACATCAAATAGCCTACGTATAGATATATTTTCCTTCGAAACTAGAAAGTTGAAATATTATGTTTTCAACTAAACTTTGACAATTTTTGTACGACTCTCATGTCGTCATTGACACGAAACTCTGTATGTTCTACTACTGGATTAGGAATTAGGCACCCGTGGGGTGCAGTAGGCAGACATGACGAAACATTAGAAGATCAGATTTTAAATTTAATTATTACGTAAATAAATAAGCAGGCGCATATGTAATTTGCATCACGTGTTGGGATATTACATTCTCTTTAATTTACTATAACGTATAATTACGAACGTAAAATTCGAAAACTATGCGTCCTAGACTCTTAAAACATGGTGCTCGTGTCCAGGAAGGGTACTATGTTTCTGATACCCTAATTTACAAAATTAGACCTTTATGGCTCTTTGTTACATTTTTGGAGGGGTAGCACTTCTGGGTCGTACGCTCACTCTGTAGCACGAGTTGGGAAAAATTTTTGGTTAAATTTCAGAATTACGTAATTTTGGTTTTAAATCATACTTTAAATGTTCAGAATGTTCGCTTGGGTCAAAGAAATAATCTTAAATTTAAATTCTGCTTCCAAAAGGGAAGAAAGAAGTGGCATCCTCTGTGTAAGTAAAGTTGAAACCCAAGTGATGAGCCTCGGGGGAGATAGACTCAGATGTTTTCCTAGTTTCAGTTTTTTCATAGAGTAAATTCCCGCGCAGATCGAAATGAAAGTATGCTATAATTCGTCACGGCTTTTGAATGTTAGTTATATTGAACCATTCCGTACTTCAACCCTTCAACTTCTTATTTTGTGTAGATTGACTGTTTTTAGTGGTACATTAAAACTGAATAAACGGCTATTTCGGCTATTCAGCATGCGTCCCCAATACCGGCAGTGACTATTTGGCAAACTGCAAACCGATTACTTGTGAACCCTTCAGGGTCTGCCCTAAAATTGCTTCATTGACACGTGAAGGTCCGTGGTTTGAGACCTCTTACCGATAATAAGGGAAATTTTGAAATGAAAACAAACTTAAATTTAGTATTAACGAAATTAAATTGTGTTCTACTATACATTAAAATGAATTATTAATAGGTAGTTTGATTTCGTCCCACCATTTTTGACTGGTTGCCTAATTCATTAGAAAATGAAAAGTAGAAATAGGCTCAATTTATTATTTTTAATTATATTAAATTGATGTTCTGCGTTGAGGAATTAACCTTAATTGAAACCAATGTGTTCTTAGCCTCCAATTTACGAAACCTTGATTGTTATCTGTTGACAAATGACCTAAAAATGAGCACAGCTTCCGCAGAAAGTGTACAATCAACTACGTTAGATATACCAAAAGAAAAAAGACTATCGTTCCCAAACTGTCTGTGGTATCTATCTCCGAAAGAGTAATGAAACGCCCATGTACATCCTTCCAATGCCTTGGAGCAGGCAGAAGTTTCCGGGATAAAAGGAAGTTGAAAGCATTTATGTTCTTCAAACGAACGAAGAAGGAAATGCCCAGTCACAGATGAACACCTATATAAAATTTGAAAATTTCCTGTAAATATGTGGCGTGTTAAACAAAGAATGTCGAGGAGTAGTACTATAACAACGTAAGTAGACACATGCGTAGTATTTAATAACTGAAAGTAACGGAAAACTTTAAAATTCGTTTGTGGATAAATTATGAAATGAAAGGGCAGATATTGAGGTCATGGGTAGAGAGTGTCATGTCAGTAGTTAGGCAGTTAATTCTAAGGAACTGACTTTATACAATTAAGTTATACAATTAAGTAGCGAAGGTTGAGAATTCGCATTTACAAGTAAGCATGTTTAAAATACTGTAAAGGTATTTTAAACGTAATGCAACTGCATGTTAGCACCTCTTTGCTTGTTTCAGATATTTAAAGTGATAACGAACAGAGAAAAGTTAAGTTGATTGTCAACATTTCATTTAATGCAATAAATATTATTTATTCTAAATTAATGATTAAATTAATACAATTGAATACAACATGATATATGTGACACAGAACGATTTTCGTTACTGGGGTATGAAAATTAAAATGAACTTCTTGACTATAACCTTGCGTGACCAGAGCCGTCGAATTTTACTATTCCTGAACCTATGGTCAGGCTTGGATTTAAGGAGTTTACCTTATTTCTCGCGAACTCTCCTAACGTTAAGGTTTTCCAAGTTTAACTAACTCAACAACTACTTTAAGTTGGGGAACAATTTTTACTGCTCGTATCAGTTAACACAATTATTTTGTTAACCTTCATGTCACACTTATTTTGCAGAAATAGTTAAACTAACATGACCTTTTTTCATTTTCTTCATTTATCCCTCTCGTTACTATAGAATGAAAATATAACTTTGAGAATATCACAGACGAGAAAAAACCTGGTTCCGTTTGCAAATTTGCGTTGTAAGATTTGCCTTTATTTTTGGGAAAATGACGTTTAAGCATCTGAAAAATGAGCAACGTTCAGCAACAGAAAACTGTTAGGTTTTCTAGAAACTTTATGAAAAATCAATCTAAACGCTTGTACTCACAATTCAATAATGTACTTAAAATGTCTTTAATGTGAGTGAAATTTCAAATAAATTACATTTGAGTATTTTTTGGAAAGTTAAAAAGATACACCAAAATGGCGTTAATATCAGGATATTCTGTTCACTTGGCACTATGCGTACAAACATTTAAAGAAAAAACGAGTATTTTTTGAGAATTTTTTTTTAATTGCCCATGTTTGACTCAAAATGCGCGAAAATGAATAATATTTTTTTAATGTACCTGCCACTAATTTAAGTGTAATTAAACTAATAATTACTGTGAAGAACACATTTCATTAAGAGAAAAAATCTTCAATGATGTAGTTGTATGAGATAGTTAATTGATTATAAGTTTGTGTAAAATTATAATCTATAAAATTATAAAAGTAACCTTAAAATGTAAAGATATATTTTCCAAATCACATTGTCCTGAGTCCGACCAGATCGAACAGGGAATATTCATTTGAGAAAATTCCTAAGAATGGTTTAGACGCTAGTGTTGCTCACGGATGGACAGACGAACGGGCGCATGTTTTGAAATTAGTTGTGCTACCCAATGGCATAGACATTCTCGTAAGATGCCAGAGACCTCATGTAAAGCACCCTTCACATTTAGAAATATTTTCAAAATCGCGGGGCTTTCAATAGGGTATTATCGATCGGGGAATATTCATTTTGGCAAAATTCCTACGAATAGTGTAGGCGCCAGAGTTTTTCACACACAAGACACAGGCGGCAGACACGAGGACGGACGCTATGCCGCAAACCAATTTTGTTCAGTAACCTTTGACCTTGCCTACCCAGAGAGCGCGAGGCGATGCAGAAAGAGAGCAAACGACAGCGCGGCCTTGCGCAATTCTTGAACTGAAAATATGGCACGTTCAGTAATAATGAAATGTTATTCTATGCATTTCCTGATGAAAAATACCAGCCCTAACTATAAGAGTATGTAATTCAAAATGTATTACGTCTTAAATAATCATTTTAATGTAGTTTTTCCAAATTCGCTTTTCTCAGACAGTAAATTATTTACAACTCTCTTTCCATGAGATGTGAAAATGTAATTTTATTTTGCACTTCTACTAAGAAGTTATTTAAATCTGCTAGCTAAACTTGTTAAAAAGTCATTCCGTACTTTGAACGGAATTAAGTTGGGCCTAAGTAAAGCTCACTTTCTACCTTCTTGCACATTACATACGCAGTATAAAGAAAGTGACGTAATTTTGCAGCGAAAAAACGGCGAATTTGCACAAGAATTCTTTTTATAGATCCCTAATTTTTCGCGAAAAACGTTTGTCCGTCTACCCGTCTCACTATGGTTTTTAAGACCCGATTCTGTGGCCAAAATGTAATTTTTCAACTTTTGTAAATAAACACTGTGCACTATTATGAGAAGTAAACACTCCAACATTACCTGTTTTGCACCCATTTTGGTGGTTGCTGGCTCTCCTATCGCGAGGCGCGCTCGAGAAATCGGTACCTCCTCGTTCGGTCTCTGCGCCAAAGTGCGAGCCGTCGAGCCTAGGTGAAGCTGTGAAGTGTGCTGTCTTTCCATGTTTATTATTTTTTCTTTGAAATTGGTCATTCTTTTATCATTCATTAAAGTGTTGCTCATAGCAATTGGTTTTAATGCACAATTCAATTCACAGTTCTTAAAAAAAATACCACTTTATCCATTGCTGTGAATTTTAGTTCTATTGGCGATAAATTCAAAATCTGAATTGACTTTTAAAAAATTGATGGAGTTTGATGGACTTGGGGCACGGCTTATTCTATTATTAGGTTATTATCAATCATGTTTAAACACGTTCCAGCTATCAATCATGTTCCAACATGTTCCACAAAAGGCAACTCTTGATGGGTTTTTTTTCATTAGACATACACCATTTCAGAAGTGAAGACTTATTCGATTTGTAGTGTGCAGTTCATGATAGAGATGAACAGATAACGCTAATTATTATCGACTACATAATTAATAAAAATAAAAATAAAGCAAATTCATAGAATAAAAAGAAAATTTGGTTCAAAATTTACCGTTTATAATAAATTTTTCAAAATGATGGTATAAAGATAAACGTCGATAATATTTTTTTAGTTAAATTTTGTTTTGGCTCAAGGCTAACTTCATAATCAAGATAAAACCATTGCCATCGTTTGCATCAACTGGTTAACATCGCCATTTTAGCGAAAAATGAATTAGGACAAAAAGGCGGGAACCTTCACAGTGGTCACACAGAAGTGACACGAATCAATATTATTGTACAAGCGGTAAGTATTGCAGTACACTATGAAAGGAAGGGAGAAAACAGTAGTTTTAAAAGAATATACACTATCAAAAAAGTGAGGAGACTTATGTTTCAAGAGAAAAAAATGTTTTTTGTTAATACCTGAAGAAGCACTGGAGCTTATTTTAGAAAGCATCGATTTTGAGTATAAGAATAATTTACTTTAGACAATAATTTAAGAATGCATAATATTTGAAGCGCAACACAATGTAGTATTTATCCAGAGTAAGCGACGATTTGGGATTGTACATCTACCTGCAGATAATCTACATATAGAACGTTATTACAAACGACAAAATTGGAACTTCCTTTGAAATATATTTTAGGACTTCGAAACGAATAGTGTTTTTACAAGACGCCATTCAGCTTATGAACTGTATGCTAAATGTTAGCAGTTTTAATGCGGAAATTATTCGTTGTTGTAGTTTGGGGCATTTTGGGATTATCAATGTATATGCAAAAATTCGATAATTCTGACAATAATTCCAATTGCTTCGTTTGCAGCCACTTGGATATCACTCCGTTTGCAGACAAAAGATGATGTGAAAATACAAAATTACCATTAGGTTATTTCGGAGAAGAGATATTTAAAGTAAAAAATAAAACATTCAAATAACATTTCTAATGAAGTTTCTCGAGTACGCAATACTTTTCTATGAAAATGAGATCAAAATTCCGCATTTCAGAAATATCTGCAAGACATTTTCTCAAAGCGGCTCCAATTTTACTTTCTCGCTATGAAGTAGAAAGAAGGTAATGCAATGCTGCGCGAAAAAACTGCGATTTTTCGACTGAAAAATTCTTATTACAAGACCCTGGTAACGAAAAAATGGATAAATTCAGTGAATAAGTTTAGAAAAAAATCATGTAACACGTGATGTAGCCAGAATCCATGTTTTGTGGGTCCCTTTTAGTGAAAAATTGAATGACGGAAAAACGTCTGTCAGTCCGTCTGTCTGCCCGTCCGTCTGTGACCAACGCTAGCGGCTAAACCGTTCAGCCGATTTTCTCCAAAATTGATATTCCCCAATTGATCTGCCTGATGTTGCGGCCCCTTGTAATTGAACCCGATATTTTAATTTCGAGGAGTACTTAACATGAAGTCCCTGGGACATTTTCAAAAATTTCAAGAAATGGCTTCGTTGGTTTTGATTAGATTTTTTGTTGGATAGTGTGAAGAACGTTTAAGAGGATGGTCCAGGCCTCATGTTCGTTGAAAACCTTCATTTTTTGAAAATTGCAAAAATTCATTTTTTTCGGAGTCTTCCTACAACTACTTTATTCGTTTGATTTTTTTAAATACGTGTAGCAATAGTAATATGTGTTTAAACGTGTAAAAACATATTACGGCAATTTTTGGTCCCAAATGCCAACATCCCAATATTCTGTGGAACTAAGACCGGAAGAAGTAGGAGTGTGTAGTAGTTATAAGGAGAACGGGAAGGTTAAAAATTACAAAAATGTAATTTTTTGAAATAATCTCTGGTCTTTAATATTTACATTAGAGTAATTTTCTTTGCATTATTGCATTTATGAGTAGAAGTGCTTTAAATGATTTCTTTTGACCTTTCTCGAATACTGTAACCTTTTCAGTGAAAATGAGCTGAAAGTTGCTTATTTTTAGAAACGTTCGAACGACTAGTCTCCTGAAGTTTTACTTAAGGTGCATTGACTTAAGATTTGATAAGACATTCGCTCATCGAATGTAGACGTCAAATGCAATTTAGGGCATCTAGATACATTTTTAATTAACTAATATTACATAGTACTAGTAATACATGCTATAGATACTAATAATTCATAACTAATAGTACATTATTAACTATAATAACTATTTTAACTATATCTCTATCATGTTCATTCTTTCGTATTTTGTTTTAAAAATATTTTGTTTAAATGTTTTGTTTTAAAAATATCTGACACGTTAATAATCCTAGATTTAAGAGTTACTCGTTTACTCTAAAGATGAAGTATAATTTGCGACACGACTCCCTAATTGATAATAACAGTCTTACAAGTGTATACCTCTCCACAGACATCTTTATTTTGGCGACAAGAGAATCTTTATCTGACGCTAAAGGGATTTATCTGAGTTTAGTTTGAGAAAAACTATATTTGGGCAACATAATGTAGTGGACTCGTGTTTCCGCATGTGTGACTCAATGACTTTGCAGTTTTTCGGGAGGAGAGTTTAATACACGATAGTTTGAATAGACAGAGAACACTTCAGGTACGCAACCAACTCCAGAATATGTTTTGTAAAAATTGTATTTCCAGAATCTGTGCTCACATGCAACCACAAGATAGGGTGTCTTTATAGCCCTGAAGTTGGCCAAATAAATGATCGAAACTTCAGCTTTGTAGTAGAAGAGATTCAAGATTTTATTGACCTGCACTTGTGAATTTCCTTACTGATACATGTAATTATTGTTTCTAAGTGCATGCTCCCTTCTTGATAGTCAGTAAATTTTCAGGTGTGTCAGTCAGTAAATTTTCAATTCAAAATATTGCTAAACTATCCTACGGAAGGGCACCACACAGATGATAAGTTAGGTTTTGTATAACGATAGAGCAAAACGTGCTGAACTAAATAGCCATTGATTAGCTCCTGCATATTTCATTTGTAAATCAAGCCTTATATTTGTCATTCCAATAGCATCAATACATCTCTTGAGCTAAGAGTAATGAGATCACGATGTTATACAATTGAACCCAATAAATAAACGCTCTATCAAGATCGGTCTATATTTCTTTCAGCGTACATTCAAAGTATCTTCTCAAGTATTTATATGTTTTTATCATTAAACCAAAAATATTAAATTGTTTAAAATGAAATATGTATATTGCGAAATTTAAACGAGAAACTTAAAATTTCCTCTTTAAAAATGATGGTCCTCAAGCAAAAATGCTTGTGATCTAACATTTAATCCTCGTAACTAGTGCTCACCGTCCTAATTAGTCTAAGACTCGACCCGAAACTTAGTGGACACAAATGAGAGAAACCGCAGAGGAAACATCAAAGCCGGTTAATTGAAGCTCGAGATAGCATCTCGACGTAGGTACTAACGATGATTCGCTCCATAGGTAAATTCGCTCCACCGGTGGGTCGAACCCGCATGTTTCGTTCTTGCCACTTGAACGGCGACGGTGCATCTAACGCTTTCTTGCCTTAAAAGTCCCGGCACAAAACGCAAAATTTATGGAAGTGAACACGAGGTTCCGCTCATTTTTATTCTTTATCCATTAACTAACACCCGTTTATACGGCTTATGACTATCCACTCCCAATGGATTGGTTCCGGCTCAGGGTATCAACTGTTGATACTTCAGGGCCTCTGTGTGTTATTCTTGGATTTAAACATAAATGCCCTTGACATAAATCAGCCGAAGGTGGTTGAACGTCACCATAGTGACGTGTAAGCTCCCAATTGTATGACAACCTGCCAGATGCAGCTCTAAATAAATCGAAGTATAGGGTTCAAATAGCGACGGTAGCAGGATTTTCAACACTGGCTACATATAGTCTGGGAGAGTTCAGACGCTGTCTGGAGAATGCTAGCGGCCGGCTGCTCTGATCGGGAGGTTTCCGTGGTTTCTCCTATCAACACCAGGCGAACACCAGAGCAGTACCCTAGGAAACTGGTCTCGGACCTCACGCGATCTTTCCTTTCGCTTTCTTGTCTCATCCTCACTCTCATGCACTACACTACCACACATGTCGGGAGGTCAGACCTTGTCCCGGCAGGGGCGATGCCACGCTGGTGGGAGACATCTGGAAGGGGAAAACTCTGTAAGTCGTCGTGAAGGCGGGCGCCGATGAACCATCATCCCATCCATAATCGTTCGTCTCCCTGATGAGAGATAACATTTACGCCTCAAATCACCTAATATCTCAGTGGAAAAATCTGTCATTGTGGAAGACATAGACAAAGGCACAATGGTCGCCAGGCCAGAAAAAGGGACGAAAGACATCGGCCTCCTCCCTCACCTGCCCCTGAGTTTGGTAATGGTGAGTTAAAACAAGGAATGGCTTCTCGCTGGAAGAAGGATGGAGTGATGGTGTTAATACGTCCAGTTTAGACGCAGAGTATCATAGGAGTGACTCGGTAGGGGGACTCCTCTTATATTTAGAACTTTTTAATTCTTAGAATCACACCTGTTTATATACATAATAATATAAAATGTTAAATACTATTTCGTATATTTCCATAACCTGAATAAATACTATAAATAATTGTATTGTATAAATTATTATTATTATTATTATTATTATTATTATTATTATTATTATTATTATTATTATTAAGACTAGTAATGCGGAAGAAGACACCTTTTCATTCCACGGAAATATCTTGAATTACTTTTCGGAAGCAGCACATCTGACCCTGCACCGTGGGAGCGAAGTAGAGCCACTGGGATGGCAACTTACCGCAGAGAACGTAACGACCCGTGGGCGGAAACAGTTTGGTTCCTGTGAATATCTTTTACATAGGAAGTGCTTTCGTGAACTTCTGGAGGGTAACTTCCTTTCCCCATCTGAAGTGCTGAAATGTCTGTGACTGTTTCTCCAGTGAGAATTTTATACGGATTATACACCTTTTAAATAGTTATTTCATTTTAAATCGGATTGAATGAATGTTTGTTGCCTCCCCTCAGAGATGGATTCAGCGGCGGGCTTGTGTGCTCCGTTCCGTCTGTACACGTGCAGCCATCCCCCCCTCCTCCCCGGTGACTCAACTGCTGCGCATTGCCGCTGCGTCCGGATGATCGTTCCCCGCCGGCCGGAAATAAACGGGTCGGTGGGACTTTCGTCCGTTTGCAACGTCTTTCCTTCGTCTCAGCAGCTGCCACCTGCCCCTCTGCGCTGCGCGCCCAGCATCGATTGTGGCGCCACTTCGGCGGGAAGAAAAGAAGGAGCGAAGAACCCACAGGATATAACTGACAAGCAACCTTTTGTTTTGGTTTGCTCCCCTCCCCCTCCCCCAATTATAACCGTTTTAAAGCCAATATCGGGACAAATTTGGTTTTGAAAGAGAGAAAGAAATTAGTATTCAATGAGAATTTTTTAATGTGGTTAAATTGGCAACACTGTGTTAAACAAAGGTCATACCAAAGGGCCTAGTAGTGTTTAGTTTGTAGAGTATTTTACTGTTTTGTAACATACCTACATGTGATAATCAAAAAGTTACAGAGTGTTACAATGTGTAAAATTGTGTTTGTATTACCAATTTATCAAAATAAACGATATTGCTTCTGTAACTATGTAAATAATACTTTGTGTATAAACGTTTTCTTTCCGAACTAATTTACCTACTAAAGCACAAACTATCTCGAATTATTGGGAATTCCCCCGTCATGAGCGTGACCATGCCGGGGGGAATTTATTGCCGTCCCTAAATCTTCTAAATTCTATTCTCTCTTATAAAAAACACGTATACCATAAAGTAGACTTAACCCGTTTTTAAAATTTACTCTTATAATATTCATTCCAAGGCAACATTTCTCTTATTTCTCTTGCTCTACCTGTTGTAGTTTATAGTGGTCATTCACATCCTAGCGTAAGGTAAAAACCTGATTAAGATCAACAATGACAGGAGAAAGACTCATATGTTTGTTGAGTATACACATACTTCTTGTTTCAGAAAAGGAGGAAGAAAATAATAATAAAATCTTTAAGATATTACATTCTGAAAATTCACGGAACGTTCAATTCGAAAGGGAGCCATATCACATACTTCCTCGCATTGTTTGTAACGGTTACACAATATAAAGACGAATTATTATAAAGACGAATAATTTGAATGATCTCAAGAATGTAGCCCGGTGGTGCTCTGGTAATCACATGATTTTGAACAGTTGATGAATCAAAAATTTTGTTTTCAAAAATCCAAAAACATTTTTATTTCAATATTTGCGCAATAACTTAGAGCACGTTCAACTATTTTTTATTGAGATTTATTTTGATTCATTATTTTGATAAATTTAAATTTGATTCGCAAGTTGACTACATACTGAAACGCAGTCTTAAATTGCTCGGATTTTTCAATAAGCATAGTAAAGATTTGTTGTACAGTGCTGTCACTGTATAACACGAACAAAACCTGAATTGATGTATACTTCAAACACACGTACACGTTTTTAATTTCTCCAATGATGAACATTTTAAAATCCCCAATGATGCTTTTCGTGATAACTTCAATTATAAGCCAATTATGATAACGTGGTCTGTATTTAAATTCATACAGGACATCATATGGGTCCTATTCATAACTTCCTTGGCTTTCTAGTTATTTGTGCCATCTTCTGGATACGATACCTTAAAACGAGAGATATGATATTTAATAAATTATATAGACACACAGTATTATCAATTGTTAAGCCTCCCAAATTGTCATCAGCATTGTTTACAGCAGAGCAGTAAGATGAAATTTGTCACATCACCTGTAGTGTCCTATAGCGATAAGGGTTCCTGGAATATTACATTTATGTTGCCAGCACACGCAAGCGTTAGAAGATGTTTACAAACACTAGATATATCAAGAACAATATTGTACATTCACACATTCTTATTGAACCTCTGCGTGGACTCAGTCAGATATTATCTGCACACGTTTTTCCAAAGCCCGAGAGTAAAAAATGAAAGACCTTAGACGGTATTTGTATCAAGAAGAAATTATAATTGTTTATTAGATGTTAGGCGCCAAAATTTAAAGAAAATTCGAATGCAAAGTGTTAAGAGCTACGGAGTTATGTACTTTTACTTTCTCGCACTTACTTACGTAAGAAGAGAAAGTAATGTGATCGTGCGCCGAAAACCGGCGAATTTTCGACACAAACTTTTATTGCTGGGCACTGGTCAGAAAAAACTGGATACATCCAGTTGCTAAATGTAAAAAAAAACCTCTAACACGTGGTGTAGGCAGAATCCATGTTTTGTGGGTCCTTCATACCGAAAAATCTATTGACGGCAAAACGTCTGTCCGTCAGTCTGTCTGTGCCCAACGCTAGCGCATAAACCGTTCAGCCGATTTTCTCCAAAATTTATATTCCCCAATCGTTCTAGCTGATGTCTCGGATCCTGGAATTTGAAACCGAATTTTTTTTATTTTGGGGGTACTTTACATGAAGTACCTGGGACATTTTCAAAATTCTCAAAAAACATTTGCTGTTGAGTAGTGCAAAGGACGTTTAAGAGAATGGTGCAGGACTCATTTTCAAGTCCTAATCCTACTGACATTGTTGTTTCTGTGAAAAGTTTATGACATAACCTATATTAATCATGCACTTGGAATGGTATTATCCGCGCACTTTTTCTTGAGCCCTTACTTCGCTAGTTGCGTGAGGAGTGGGGAGTCTGGTTATTTTGACAAAACGAGTTTTATGTCAAATTTGTAGATTGCTTTTCGATAAAAATAGTTTCTATTAAATGGGAGCATTCTGGTGATCAGATTTTGTCTACAACTTTCGTTGCTATCATTTATTCTCAACTTAACTAATATTGACAAAGGACTGGGGGTAGGTATTTCGAAGCTCAAGAAAACGTGCGCATATAATACCATCATATGCATGTAATAAACACTAAACGTTCATATTATTCTTATTCAAAATCTATTTGTATACTTTTATTGCTCATCCCTCAAATTTCACACTCTGCTCTCACTCAACTCAAACTCTAAATCAATGTACATTCATGTACAAGACAGTTCAAGAGGGTAAATTAATACTTTTGAAAACAAGAATTCACTAGTGGTGTTACAGAATGGCAAGACTTCTCGTATTAGTTTTATATTTCCTTTGGTCTCGGCTAGCTATACGAACTTGCCACATACTCTTGCCAGCTGTCATCTATCGCCGCCCAAAGCACATTTTTAAAAAAATGTTCGGTTTCGTAATAGCAGAACGCAAACATTATTTTATGAATATTAAAAAAACAGATAAACTTCTTCCTAAATGGCAATTTTCATGTAAAAATTGGAGTCATTTGATGTACCTTAACTCAAAATACGGTAGTGTTTACAAATTGCTAGAAATGTGAATCTCATCGGCGCGAGAGATCTAAAAAAATTACATTTTTGTAATTATTGAAAAAACAAAAGTACCTCGAAATTAACTTTACCTCGTATTAAAGAGTGCAACTATCTTATTGAAAAGTGTGAAGAAAAAATTTGGAACCTTTTCTAATATTTTTTTGACTGTCAAGGAAAGTGAAAAGCTGTCAAGCTAGGTTGTCTAATAGCTTCAAACATTTTTGAGGAATTGCTGTGAATTATTCCAAGAAAATATGTCAATAACTGAATAAACCTTCATTCAAAATTTGTTTCAAAAATCAATTTTATTGTTTTTTTTTATTTGATAATCTATAAGTGCATTTATACTTTATTACCTTTATACTTTTTTAAAACAAATAAATACGTTTGTCTAACAACCTTACCATTTAATATGGAAATGGAAGGATCGAGAAGAGGGTGGAGTTTAACATGCCAGAGTTCTCGCACAGGTACGCTAGTAAGAAATAAATCTCTCTTCAATAATGTAGTTGATGTTGGGGCTCGGAATTACTACTTAACTTTGGCAAATTTTAAAAATTCAGATGTTTGAATGATAATTAGATTTTAGTCATTGTCTTAGCCTCCTTTGTTTTAGATGAGGATAAAAATTACATTAAAAACGTGGAGCCATTTTTTAAATAATTTCGAAAATGTCATTGGGGTTATAGCAAAAAAAACTACAAATTTTGAAAAAAATCCGGTGAACGGTTTAGGGGCTAATGTCCACATATGGATGGGTAGACGGATGTTATGAAAAAAAAACATATTTTCGATATCACGTTGGAAAAGCACAAAATGTGGATTATGACTACACTGCATATTCTGTAACGTAGGAGGAAGGAAGAAGGGAAGAGCAGGAACTTGGAAAACAGAGTTATTTCTACCAACAAAATCGTATTTTTCCCTCTTCAACATTGTAATACTTTCTCTATTTTACGTATACCAGAAGAGAAAAACAAATCTTTATATGTTAAAGGTCTCCGTAACAAACAATTCCGTAAAAAACTCTACAGCTTTTTTTTGCAATATTACATAAATTTCTACGTCCAGCTAGGAATACTAACAAAAGTTTAAAATGTTCAATAACCTGTTATTTTGGTCAGTTAAAATTGTTAGCTTACATATAAGGTGGAGAATCGGAATAACCTAAAACACGTTATTGTTGTGAAAAGCCCATTCTAGTGAGGCCTTGGCGTCTGGACGATCGGCCTTCGCTATGGCGTTTCATCTTCCCGGATATGGAGACACGCGAGAGGCGCTCATTTTAGTCATCGTTTTAAGTCCATTGCCCCGTTTCATATGAGTCATGAGCTGGAGTGTTCGGCATCAGCACATCTGGTTACACGGAACAGAGGTCATCAGGTCCCTCAGCTGATTCGTAAGTCGCATGATAGTTTAGCATCACCACTAGAAATATTTAGTCGTTGCTTGTCGGCTTCCCTCAGCGAATGCAATACTTGCTTGATATTACTAAGAAATTACGAATCAGTCACTAAAAATGTTGTCGTGCAATCTTGTGTATATTTATCATGAAATTTAAAGAAAAGATTTAACTGATTTATTGCAAACTAATCTCTCCAAGAAGTGACAATAATACAAAGAAGAGCGAAAAATGTCAGTAAAAACGAGGAGTAACTGCTCTCTGTTTTGTGTTTTTCTCACAGTCGTTCGAAAAATAACAGTTCGAAATTATTAATTTTGAAACGTGTATGAATTAGATACCTTTCATAAAAAAATCAACTTCAACTTCCACTTGATCCCATAATTGAAATCCATTAGTAGTAACGGACCCAAAACCAAAGTTGCTAGTAATTTAACTTAATGTATTCCAAACAATTACCATATAATGATTACATTACACCCACGAGAGTGTAATGAATATGATTCTTTTTTTTATTTCTTGCTAAAAATTAGAAACATTTTTTCAAAAGTTTTTGGGAGATGGTGTACAAACTGATATTTCTGCCACCCCCCCACACACATACACCTAGAATTTTTTCCAGAATTTTTCTTCAGACAGCGGCTGATTGTAAGTGGGCTTAGCTCTTTAGCTAGTGACCGCCACCGTCGGGACTCGAATCCTAGGCCCTCTGGTCAGAGACGTTGAATATGCAGCGGCAATGCTGACTGAGATAAACTTAGCAGGTAAGTAGAACATTAATAATTATTGAAAATACATAATAAAATTGTATAAAACGAATCAGTAATTTAAGTAATCTATACATGATCTTATTTTAAAATCTGGCTTTAAAGAACAGACTCTGAAATAATGTCATGTACAATTTTTCGACAATTTAAATAGTTTTCGCGAAATTTTGCGTGAAATATACGAAATTATTTTTTTAAACAATTTTTTCTCCTTGTGTGATCAAAGAATGGTAAAAAGTAAAAAAAAAAAAAATAATGCTGAAAAATCAGCTCTTTAAAAATGGTTATGTACATTTTTTTAAAATGTAGTTTTGCGACATTTGTGCTTGACATGTAACCAATTAATAAAAAAATATTTTCTCAAAAACTGCTCCAAAGTTTTTCTACAATTTATTTTTCAGGAATATAACAAGGAACGCCTAAAATGGCGCAGGTTTCATTTTCGTTCAACTCTGTAATTTCAAAAATTGTGACCTTTTAAAATTACAAAATAAAGGTAGATATGTTAGCCTTAAGCAAAATATGTTTAAAAAAATCACTAAAGAGAAGCATGTATGATTTTTTGGAAAAAAAAGAAGAAATTTTCTGCTTGAAATTAATAAAGTGTATCCCACCAACTATGTGCCACGAGAAAAATGTCTCAGAAAAGAGTATTAAATCAAAAGGATTTGACAAAAATTGATGAAAAAATATTCCCAAGCATATATGCCAAAGGAATCGTACATTGTTGGTTTAACAACCCTGCACTGGTAACAACGGGCTCTAGCGACAGCCGCCACTGTCGCCGTCGATGCCGCTAGGTCATATTATTAATTTATAATTATTTAAATCTAAAATACGCATTTATTTGTGCATTTTTTGTTGACATATTGCCTTTAAAAGAATTAAGTTTCGTGCCTAATGTTCTGCGATTTGTAATGAATTTTAAAAGTTATGACTGAAATATATAAATATGAAACGAAATTGCTATTATAATATTTCGTCACCGTTACTAAGTGCGAGAAAGTACGTGATGCTGTAGCTCCAGAAATAACACAAATGTATTCTTTTATATACTTCCCACGTCGCGTCATTAACATTTACATTACGAACGTTTTATACATTATAGCATTTGTGCTTCAAATGGTTTCGAATGAAGTTTCTAGAAAACTCAAATGTTTTCTGTTAATTTGAGCTCAATATCATAGAATTTTCAGAAACGCTGAAACATTTTCTCACAAGCGGCTTACAATTTTTCAACGAAAATTTGGATATAGGATCCGGTTTTACTCTTCTATAATATTCTTGAAGTCACCTTTCAGTTCTATCATAAAGGGATCAAAATCGATAACATATCGATAACATAAACAATGACCTTTAGGCGGTAATAGATGACAGCTGGGAAGAGGGTGGGACAAAAGAAAAAAACTAACTCAGAATAAAAAGATTCAAATATTAAACAGTACGTGAAAGTCTGTGCCATTTGTACCATCACTAGTTACTTTCTCGTATATGTTCAAGTATAAACGTATAATATTCGTAGTGTAAAGAAAATGATGTAATGCTGCGGCGAAAAGGGCCATTTTAAATACGTATACGAGAAAGTAAGATTGCTTTGCAAAAGTAAGATTGGTCAGCAAAACGTCTGTAGGTCTGTGGACAACGCTAGCATTTGAACCGTAGGCACAATTTTCACCAAAATTCATATTCCTCGAGCGATCTGGCTGTTGCTGCAGACCGTGGGATTTGAAAAGGATATTTTAATTTTCGGGAGTACTTACATGAATCTCAACATTATCATAAGTTTTTAAAAAATACTCCATTTTTTGTTTATTATTTTTCTCGAATATACATATATACCACGTAAAAACGGTACCCGACTTATTTTTGTTGAATTCTTTGAATTTTCGAAAATTGCAAAAATTCAATTTTTTTACTGCTGACAATACTAAATACATAATATTTTATTGAAACAAAATTTGTTCTTCACCATTTGTTCTTAATAAATGTCAAGATCATTTTTTGGGAAATAGTAGTTTTGGTTGAAATATGGGCAATTTTAAAAATAAGATGTTCTTAAAAACGTCTCCAAATTTTTACTCCCCTCTACAGTTCTGGTTAATCTTTTTGCAACGTGGAACGTAGTTTCCTCATTTCTCTCCAGCTATTCGCGAAACAAACTTTTGATACTCGGCGTTCGTTGCATTCATCGCGTCGGCCGCCAGGACTGCTGCCAAGGTCGTGCACTCTGGCGCCGTAGACCCCTCGACCACACAGCTGCAGTGCGCGAAGTCAAGATCCCGCTCCTCCCAGCGTCGCCTTCGGTCCTCGTTCTCGTCCAGCCGCCTTCCGACCACGTCCTCTTCCGGTCTTCGTCTGCTCTCCGTCCCCTTCCTGTCTTCTCACGCTTGTCTCTTCCGCTCCCCGACCGTAGCAGCAACACTTCTAGAGCGATCTATTCACGATTCAGGCGTTCGTGAAATTTAAATAAAGCTCGTACGATTGTAAATGCGATACACGTTTGCACACCGTACCTCCATTAAAACTCCCTTTACGTGCGAAATAACAGATCGTAATTTCTTATGGGATGTTTTTCGTCTTTTACTGTTGTAAACTTGATTAATAAAACATACAATTAATTCACTGTTCATGCAAAATACTGCCTTCCAAAAATTTTGCATTTTGTCTAATAAAACTGCGCAATGATTGCTTCTTACTCGCGAATCACTCGCACCTTCTCTCGACCCAAGTAAAAAATACGTGTCCTATTATCCCTGCCTAGGTCCAACAAGGCCTTTTCACACCGCTGTCAAGATAAGAAAAAGGAGTTTGTAACCGCTGCCCTCTCGTCACCGCTTCCTCACTCGCCATCTCCTCTCTGGGCTTCCTCCTCTTTCCCTCTGGTCAGTCTGCAACGCCGTCTCGAATGCGCCCTATTTTGCAATTTAAACGTGTGCAACTCTAAACATGCTCACCGCATTCACATTTATCAGTTAGGTCTTAATATATTATTGCATTTGTGAATACTAGTGCTTCAAAAGACTTCGATGTCACTGCACACCCTCTGACCGGGAGGTGCTAGGTTCGAGTCCCGACGGTGGCAGGATTTTCTACATTAGCTTGTTAGCTAGTCGCTGTCTAGAGGAGAATTCTAGCAGCTAGCTGCTTCGATCGGTAGTTTTCCGTGGTTTCTCCGATCAACGCAGGGCGAATGCCGGAGCAGTACCCTAACAAACAGCGGACAGCGGACAGCGGCCACGGACAGCGCGCGGTCTCACCTTCCTCTTCCTTGTCCTATCCTCATCCATTACACACACATACATACACTTGCATGCACTACGCTACCACACATGCCAGGTGACCCGTTATGAGCTGAGAGCTTGTCCCAGCTGGGGCAATGACCCGCTGGTGGGAGATACCTTATTGGGGAAAACTCCGCTAGCCGGCGGTAGGTTGGCGCCGGATCTCGCCATACAGGGGGGAAAGATCACCTATCTCCCGTGCAAAAAACATGCATTACTCCTAGGAATTAATGACCCTGGTAGTTAACGTGCTCGGAATAACTAATCAAATGACTTCAAATAAAGTTTCTCGACAACTAAAACGTTTTTTGTGGAAATGAGCTCAAATTTGCGCATTTTCGCAAACGCTCAAACGACTTGCAAAAACACGGCCTCAAAATTTTCGATGAAAATTTGCATGTAGTATCTGGTTTTACTCTTTTATATTATTCTTAAACTCATTTCAGTTCTACTAATACGGTACCGAGAGATTGAGAAAGTGTGATAAAATCTCGTAGGCACCAAAAGATAGCAGCTGAGAAAAGGATGAAGAAAACTCGAAAAGCTAGACCAGATTGATGAAATTAGGAAACTAGCTAGTGCAAGAAAATCTGTCCCATTTTGTAGCACCGCTTTTGTACACGATATTTACCGAAATCTGGACGACTGTTTTCGTACTTTCGGGTCAATTGTTTTCATTGTATTTATACACTAGGCGTATGCGGGAGCAGTATCCAAACAAACGGGCCACGGACCACGCGCAATCTTTTCTTCCTCTTCTTTGTTATTTCCTTAGCCCTTTCTTACCCACATATACTCTCATGAGCACTATACTGCTACACATGTCGGGAAACCAGTCGGGAGCTGAGCTTGTCCTTGCTGGGGCGGTGCCACGCTGGTGGGAGATAATGGGTTGAGGAAAATCCCCGCAAGCCGACCTAGGTCGGCGCCGAATCTCGCCAGCCAGAGGGGGGAGATCACACTATTTATCCCGAGATAAAAAGATGCACTACACTTATGGAACTAACGCCTTAGCCGTTCACATGACCGGAATCACTAATCAAACAATCACACCGAATAGTGTGGTAAAATTTGACTTTACGTAACAAAATTGGATAATAGTTATTCACACGCCAATCTTTAAACATAACGTACTCACGCTCATATACGAGGCCTATTCAAAATATGCGCGGAATGACGTCATAAAACGAATTTAACTTTACAAGTGAGAAATCTAGATCCCCTTGAAAGTACTCTCCTCCCCAACTCACACACTTCTTTCCTCACAACTCACACACGGTGTTGCCACTTGTTGAAACAGTCCTGGTACGCTTATTTTGTAATGTCCCTGAGCTCCTTCATCGCATTTGCCGTAATCTCGAGAATCGTCTCAAGATTATCTTCGTCATCTTCCTTTCAAGGAAGGGTCTTTTGAGTTTTAGGAACAAGAAAAGGGATCAGATCACAAGGAGCAGCTCAGGTGAGTAGGGAGGGTGGGGAAGAACAGTGATCATGTATTTGGCCGAAAATTTACGAGTTCTGAGGGCTGAATGGGCTGAAGCGTTCTCATGATGGAAAAAACAGTCACCACTCTTCCACATTTGTGGCCTTCTCCGGCGAATGGCGTCTCTCACGTTTCAGAACTTCAATATAATAATTTTGGTTCACTGTGGAGCCGTCTGTGAGATACTCGTGGTGAACAATACCATTAGAATTTAAAAAAATGTCAGTAACATCTTGACCTTGGACCGAACATGGCGAGTTTTTTTGTGTCTGAGGGATGTTTCACCCGTCCTCTGGGACGACTGGACCTTTGTTTCAATGTCATGCTTCATCAACGGTTATGATCATTGACAAGTTTTTATCTTCTGAACGATGAAGCAGTTCCTGGCCGAGCTGAACACGATGGGCTTTTTGTTCCCCCGTCATCAGACGTGGTACAAATTTCGCAGCAAAGCGGTTCATCATCATTTTCTCAGACAAAACCTCGTGACAAGATCCAGCTGATACCCCATACTCTTCAGAAAGCTCCCTGACAGTCAGTCATCGATTTTCCCGCACCAGGGTGTTGATTTTCTCAACGTGTGCTTCGTCAGTTGACATGGAAGGATGTCATCTTCAATGAACTGTCGACCATTTTTAAAACGTTCATGCCACTTGAAAAATGCCGTACGTTTTATAGCAACATCTCCGTAAGCCATGTAAGTATAGCGAACGTTTGTGAGGCAGATTTTTCTAGTGTAAACACAAACTTTCACAGCAACTCTTTGCTCTTTCAGGTCATTCATTTTGAATCCGACAAAAGAAAAAAATCGCACTTCACTAAAAAACAATTAGCTAAAACAAATGAAGATATCAATAATCGGAAAATGGCGTCATAATCAGCAGATCTGGGTGTACCTAGCGACATCAAGCGAATTCCTCTGAAACTTTGGAGACACGGTACGCGTTTTTTAACAGACTATGTACTTTTCTTGCATTTTGTGAAATTAATGCAGTATTTCTTACTGCAATTTTGATATCTTAATAACAACTGTCATTCATTCTGAAAAGAATGCGTCAAGCATATTTCAACAGTCATATTTCCTTTTTGAGAACCGTTTCGCCAGCTACTCACAGAAACAAGTTATGCTAAATAATATATATTTTCCCGCATTATTTCTAATTTTGCAATTTTCAAAAATCCAGTTCAACAAAAATAAAAACTACGCTATTTTTAAGTGCCCTTCACTCTATCGAGGAAAAAATTAAGAAAACATTTCGAGCCTATTTTGAGAAGAAAAAAATATAAATTATCTGAACTTCAAGGAAAAATTACTCTTAAAAAATGTTTACGACCTTATTTTAAGAATTATATTTTTAGTACAGATTACAATAAGATAAGATGGCTTTCCAAATTGTCCAGTTCGCTTCATCTGTCACTTTTCATTTTTTGCTTCCCTGGCACTTAAAAAGTCCATGATATAGTTTCTAAAGATAGACCTAGTTCATGAAAAAATTAGCTTACTGACTTTTAAAACTAATGCATGTTAATGAAAGTGTAGCCAGTAAATTATATTTTAACAGATAGAATATTGTTTACTTTCATAACTAGCAAAAAAGCACAAGGGTTAAGAAGTTTTCTTTATATCTTGCCACAAAATATTCAAACTTGCCCGTGATCAGTTCTTCACACGACTTAATCCAATTCTCCTAATCCATTTGTAAAATTTCCTGTTAAGTGCTTCAGGATATTTTCTTACATTACTATTGAGTTTTACTAGATGATAACTCGGCTGATGTAAAAAAAATTAAGATAGTCATAGTTCAGAAATGTTGATAATTTATGAGGCACACGCATCGAAGATTTAAAACTGGTACTATCACTGGTACTATTTAAAACTGGTACAACATCACTAATAACAAACTTTTATATTTGAACGATTTGAAATGATGAACGCAAAGTACAGCTTCATCATTCACTGAAAAGCCGCTAGCGTTATTGACAAATATTTTTCAACCAAACTTTCCAACCATTGCGATTCCTCTTTAGGGAAATTTAAACGCTGACGCGCATTGCAATTTTGACACTGCATATTGAGACGATTGAATACGTCAATGCATACTTATATCTGGGACAAACAATGTCATTTGAAAACAGATAAGAGAAAGAAATAAAAACTACAATCTCAAAGGCTTCGAAGAAATTTTTGGGCCTAAATTTTATTCTGGACAATAAAAAAGAAAACATAAAGAACAAGAAAGCAATATTTGATTTCTATATACTGCCAGTTCTACTATACAGAACTCAGATATGGTCCCTAAACGCCAAACCAATTATATACAACTTTTGGCAAATAAAAATAGAAAGAAAAATGCTAGGGGTCACGCTTAGAGACAGAATAAGAAATTAAGATCTCCGCAATAGAACGAAATTAAAAGATGTATGCAGAGAGGCAAAGAAGATCAAATGGAGATGGACAGGTCACATAATGTGTATCCGAAGAGGTGGGCACATCGAGCTACTCGTATACGAGAAACAAGAATTGACAAAAGAAAAGTGGGTCGTCAAAGAACTCGCTGGTGCGATGAAATAAGAGCTGTAGCCGGCAAACGGTGGTCAAGAAAAGCGACAGATAGACGTTAGTGGAAACGTCTTACGCATAGTGAAGGCAATACGCACGACAACTGTAGCGGGTTCAGCTGCCAGCAAGGTCAGAAGTACGGTCAACAGTGAACAACATCGAACAAAATGGACAGCGCAATAAGTGAACAGACGACAATGATGGTGATGCAGTCAGTGGACAGTGGACAAGTGAAACAATAATATGGCCAGTGACAACAATATGGACAGTAGACAACAACAATATAGACAGTGCGTAACAGGGAAAATAGTCAATATTATGGACAGTGGACAATAAGCTTTATCAAAACGCTCTCCAGGGTTAGCTCACCTGAAAGCGAATTTAATATTGAGTCACCCCACTGCTGTGGGAGGCCTTGCCCAACACTGGGATCAATGGCTTTATTATTATTATTATTATTATTATTATTATTATTATTATTATTATTATTATTATTATATTAAGACGCATTGTAATCTTTACTTTTGCAACGAAGAGTCACACGAAACCATTTCAGTTATAAAAATATTCTAATACACTTGAAAGACAGTCTCTATGCAGTCGACTACCACGTCAGACATTCTACACTATTCTTTCAATATTCCACACCTGAATCACTTTATTCTCTACATTATATAATCCTCATGTCTGAAACTAGATTATTAATGGTTCATGCCGCCAGGTTCTTATATTTGCTATGGTCAAAATAAACACATTGTTTATCGAAGATTCTTGCCGAGGTAACCTATTCCTTTAACGCATTCCACATGCTAAATCCGAAGCGCGCGAAGGCACTCCTCGTTTTCCTTAATATTTACAATTTTTTTTACAAAATGTTACCAAACAAAATATTTAGAAAACATTTCAATTAACGCGAAGGTTTAATTTTCATTTCTGTACAATATTTTTGTATACTCTGCTTGATTGCGAGTAAAAAACACATACATTATTTTAGTATCTTTTTTTTATATACGGGCCTCAAATATCTTGTTCTGACTTTAAAAAAATTATTAGAGATACTTTGAAGCTTCTATATACACAAACATATTAAACAATTAAATACATATTATATAATGTGTATTTTTAACGATGTGTGAGAGAGATAAAACCAGACTGCTACAACAGTCATCTTAACAGGATGTCGCACGACAGAATAGTGAACTAGATTTTCAGCTGGAATCCAGGGAGCCCAGGGAGAAGAGGAAGGACAACAAATATATGGAAAGGTGATGTCAAAGACATCAGGAAAATGAAGATTGAAAATTGGATTGAGCACTCGAAGAACGGAAAAATGGAAAAGGATAGTTGAGCAGGCCAAAAACATACATTTGAAGGAAGAGCCGAGGAGGAGGAGAAGAAGAAGAAGCAGAAGAATAAGAAGAAGAAGAAGAATTGGCATACAACAGCACGTACTTTCTCGCGATATTGTTAATGGCTATGTAATATTATAATTTGTCAATTCCTATCTTACTACCATTCGAAAACTTCTTAAACAAACAAAGCGTGAAAAATACATATATTTGTTTATATTCAAATCCTTAAACAGCTTTTCGCCACTGAATTCAGTGCATTCACGTTCTACGTAAATCTACCAACGATGTACGATACGTAATCTAGCCGTAAATAAAATTATTAATTTATATTACCGCGAACGAAAGGCAGCCGTCATTATCAGCCAATTATTTAAAACCATTTTAAATTGCATCCTTTAATTGAGTTAAATGTTAAAACGAATAGATGATTTCTCTTTGCTAAGATGTGGGAATGAAGAGTAATGCATGTAAAAGCCGAGTAATTTTTATTAATATAAAAATATTATATTTTTCTATCCATTTTCATTTTCTTGCTAGCGCTATAACAATGCTAATTGGCAAAATGAGTATACCATACGAATTAGCAGTCATTGTAGCTTGTTGTAACCCATTGTTGTAACGCTGCACTTTTAATAGTAGTAATAATAATAATAATAATAATAATAATAATAATAATAATAATAATAATAATAATAATAATAAATAAAATTAGGACTTGCTAAAATTTTGAAATTTCAAATCATCATTGTACGGCATTCATAAAATATGCCAAAAGATATTAATACTTCTTACTGATCAAGACTCACTCTTTCTTTCTTCTTAAAAATCCACAAGACTTGAAGAATGAATATAACCGATAGGCCTATCCCTACTTAATATAGTGTATATACCCCGTATTCCAAAATTTATGAAATCTTGCAGAGAATTAACTTATTCCCATAGTACGCCACAAAGTTTTTTTTAACGTTGAATACATAAATAAACAAAACATATGCCTTCAAAGAGATTTGAAGAAAGCGCTTCTCGCATCCGGAGCACGTGCCGCTCACGTTGCCTGAACACTGTTGCCGAATGTCTGACATTTGGTTATCAAATACTGATAAAATGGAAAAAAGAAACGAAATAATAATCTCACGAGCTCGCAGGCGAATGAACTACCCTTGTAACGAGTTCGTTCCCGCCCGACCAACAACTGCTTTTCCCTTCAGAGTTATTTCCTTCATAGCATGGAAACATAGCACGGCAAGTTACTTGACAAGAAGAGGATTGCCACAGGTGGTCACCTCGCCACCGCGCTGTACCGGTTTGCTAAGCAAGAGACTGAAGCAAGGAGGGACGCGCAGCAAAGTTCTGGATTCTCCGACGGGGAAACGCTCTCCGGTATCTAAACACCTGGTAAGAATATCATTTCATAAATATCACTTTCAGTCGTGCTCACCAGTGCCACTATTGAGTAACCAATGAATAGAAATGGCGCGGGGATTAAATCAAATGTAGATAAACCTTTTTGATATTTGACAGTTTCGTGGACATGGATAAAATTAAACTGTCAATGCGTTAAAAGTCGGTGACTAACATTACAATTTCACTAATAACACTCTTGAAAACGTTATAACGTAGAGTCTTTGAAGAGAATGTGAATGAGGATATTATAGCTCTTACCTATTATACCTTATATGTGAGAATTCACAATATTTTCAGTCATTCATTTTAAGCATAAGGCAATAATTGTGAATTTCAATGTGTATACCATTACTTTAATTTGTTTTTTCTTTTTAATGAATAAAGTAATGTATTTATAATTTTGTTCTGATACATTATAACAAAGTCTCACATTGCTGAAGGTTCATTTTTATTACATTAAATATTTTAGGTTTTAATTTTATCTAATATTTAATATAACATTATATTTATGATTTTCTTATCTAACATCTTGTGATCTATCAATGAACATTTTCAATTATACACATGAAATTTTGAAAATAATAATAATGATAATAATAATAATAATAATAATAATAATAATAATATTTCAATAATATACTCCCAAATTGTAATATATCACCCACAATTTAGACTGGTATATTGTGGACAAGTCATAGTCTAAATAACAAGTCTTGGAATTATAAATGATTAATTTATTTGCAATGATCAGGTAATAGTTTTCCTAAAATTGAAGAAATTATTTTTAGACGGGGGAAATTGGCATTTTAAAAATGTATTATTTGTTTATTGCCAAAATGGCCAATGTATGCGACCTATGTTAAACAAGTACAATCTGCACAAGTTTTCTTCAACTTCAGAATTCCAACATCTCTTCTTTACCTAATGTAGTTCTGTTATAAATAAGAACCAATGAGTGATTGATATCATTTGAAACCTAAAAATGTACACTCCCATTGTATTAAAAACATATTTGCATAGGCTAAAGAAATAAAATTTGATTTTGCTGACAAAAGAACACCTACACACACACACATTCACACCACCCTACTCCTCCCACATCTAGCTCAAGATAGTGAAGTTACATTAACTCCAGAAACAAGACAAGAGGGCATCTCGTTTACTCAATGGATCATGGAAAACGAGTAAACATCTGATCTAGATTGGGTCATTGACCCAGATACTGAGTTACAACACTTACGACAGGTGTATTTAACCTTCCAGAATACGAATGGAAACTGATGAATTAATATCATTAAAAATAAACATAATTTTAGTTTCTGATGCCCACTATAGTCCCTTATATTATATGGACCCTTACATGGAAATCACATAGCATCACTGTTTCCCTTTATGGAAACAGTGATGCAGCAGAGATTTTTACTTAGCAATTTAACTTATATATTAATATTTTAATTGCTTGATGTCATCTGGATGAGTTGTAAAATAACGTACATGCATTACATGTGGATATTGTAGTGAGCTGTTAATAAATTACTAACAAGTGATGAATAATATATTTACAATTTGTGTTGTAATTACAGTTTTACTGCATGAAAATATGTTTCCACCCATGAGTAAATCAGTCCTGACAAAAACCTCTAATTCATAAATGAAGCAGATGTAGAGGCAGAGGTAGTTTTCCAAAAACATTGAAAAAAAAAAAGCTAAACAGAAATCATGTGAAAAGTATTTGTGAATTGTACACTTTCATAAGAATCTACAAGTCTGTATATAAAGATGTATTTCAGGTAGATATCCCATAAATATCACACTTTAGAATTAATTAATTCAAACCATCTTAATGTAGTTATTACTTTGAAAAATTGTAAGAAATAATAAATGAAGAACTAATTTGCACTGTAAAATTGGTAAATGTTTGAATTTTTTCTTGGTTTATGAAACATATTCAAAATAATGCTTATGAATACCATTATAATTTGCTAGTCACTTGCTTTGATACCGCATATGTAAATTAGAAAAAGAGAAGTTGATTTCTATGCAAGAAAAGTCATTCATGAATTCACACAATATTTTAATTGATTTCCATGATTTAATGCTGCATTGAATTACTTTTTCTTATGAATTAATTTCTTTTGTAAAATTGCTGTATGCAAAAGTTCAGGTATTTATTTTACCTACAATAGACAGGGAAAAGGGCATTCATTTTTACTAAAAGGGGCATACTTAAAGGCATTTATTCTGACTAAAATAGGGGTGTGAAGAGGCGTGTAAACAAGGAAAATTGTCATTAAAAAAATTAATGTACAAAATTAATAATTACGATGATTCAATTTCTTTTTTATTCTATCTATAATTTACATCAGCACTTATGCGGAATGAAATTATATTTCCTTTGTAATCTTCATTATACAAGACAGTCTTTTTGCAGACTCTGACTATTACAAACATTATTTTTAAATTTTACAACTGAAAATTATTCTTAGTGGTACACTAAATTTTGGTTTCTGGAACCTCTCACTTGCAGAAAAGACAACACACAACAGTGCCTTCCTGTTGTCCAAGCTTACAATTATGTTTCCAGTGATCAAAAGTAGTGCTAGGAGATAAGGGAAAATAATAATAATAAAGGAGAAAAATGCCAGAATTCTAAAAATAGGCATAAGAAGCTAAAGTAGGGAAAATGATAATGTTCTAAAACAAACTCCAAAAGTGGTACTATGCGAATCCTATACTAAAAGTCCTAAAATCATTACAGCAATAAAAAAGCATTTTGTCAAACTTCTAAGAACTAGATATTATATTAGCAAATATTACAATTAATAATTGCCAGGGCTTTTCATCCTGCATGATGGTGTGGCATCCCTCAGGGTTTGGTGCTTGAACTAGCAAAATTTCTACATTTCATTTTGGGTATTTAATGACTGACTTTCATCAACCCAAAAGGTATTTTATTGCATTTTAATTTTTTCTCTTGACACTTTTTGGTGCATTTTAAATAATTTGATACACTTCCAATTCGTAGATTTCAAGATGTCAGCAAAGAAATCAAAGTTGCGCGTAATAACATACATGTGCCCTAGCCATCCAGTTGAATTGTATGAACTTCTTTTACGATATTTGGAAGAGGAGTTGAACTGTGAAGGATACTTATTGTATGAGTCACGAAATACAGGCCCATTACCTGATCGAGTTGATCCATTTACAGACAACATAGTGGACATTGGTAAGCAAAATACGTTTAAAAAAAAAAAAAACAATATATAACCCTGTTCGTGTCAGAAAATAATAATAGTTTTCTATTTCTCTAGCATTTATGAGCACTTCAGCGTACATCCATCTCTTGGAAGAAAAAAATCCTTCAGTTGAACTGCTTCCTATTGCGGCTGTAATTAATCACCCCAAAAACACGGATGGTACAAAAGGCTACTATGCAGATATCATTATACATGTGGATGGAAAGTACGTAGTCTTACATTATCAAACATCTTTTACAGAGCCTAGAAATAGAAATACAGAACTTATCCAAACATACATTTTCACCTTAGGAAACATGTTAAGGAATTTCTGGATTTGCGAGGATGTAGATGGGCCTACAGTAATGATAATTCATTGAGTGGTTGTAAAATTATATTGAGAAATCTAAAACAATTAGGAGAAAATGCATCTTTCTTTGGCAATACATTAAGTAAGTATTTTCAGTATCCATAGCTATTGCATAAATCATACCATTTCTTATAATCATTTCTTTTATAGAGTCAGGTTCTCACTTAAATTCAATTCAGATGGTTTTATCAAAGCAAGCTGAAGCAGCTTCTGTGGATGCCAATACTCTTGCATACAACAAAAAGAACCTACAAGATGGTGGTAAAGATATTATCGTTTTAGACAGCATTGGACCTCTCCCACCACACCCAGTAATTGTTAACAGCAACATTGATGGTAAGTTATCTCTACCGCTATTATAAGCTGTAAACTATGCTGTTCAAATAAGGACAATTGTTTTGAGAGAAGAAAATTATGATTGAGATAACTTTTTTATTTTTTTTTTCAGTAAATTTGAAAGAAAAGCTGATAAAAGCATTCTTGACTATGGCAGACAAAAAATTGTGGGGAACACAACTGAAGAATTTTGGAATTCAGAAATTTGTACCCAACTCTATTGATACATATGAAGAAGAAAGAGAAAATCAAGACTCTGTTAAAAATTTGACTTTGGGATTACGTTATTATTGATTGTAACCTGTCAAAGAATGCCATTTTTATGAAAACAAAATATGCCAATGTAATTTGATGAAAGAAATATTTTTTTTCAATTTATTATTTTGACTATTTTATTTCTGTAAAAAATGTTAAACAAAAACAATTTCTCTTTAAACCTGCATCACACACATGCTAGTAAAAGTGGTGATCTCTCAAATGCATCATTTGAATTTTAGCTTATCTGGTTTCACAAACTATTAGACATATCAGGCACTAATAATCATTTACTGACATTGAAATTTTATAACTTTATTAGGCTACAACGTATAACAATAATAAAACCAAGATAGTATATGTTAGAAAACTGTATCTGTTGCAAACTGTTCTACACACTCTTGTCTGCGGTATTGTGCAAGGTTTGAAGCTATTCTAACAGTAACAGCATATCGCATAAACAGGAAGATATTCTGAAAATAATAACAGAGGTTCTAAGAAGGAGGGTGTTTTCAAAAATGTATATGATGCTCTATCATCAGAAAAACAAGAGGATCATCTCGGATTTCAGACCTACAGTCATGAAAATGAGCTTAAGAAACTGGATTTTACACAATTAATTGCAAATTAAAATAAAACTAGAATTTTACCTTTAATCCTCACGCTACTTTCAAAATGTGAAATGTACGAAACCAGAATACATCAAACGTGAAAAGTATTAATAACCAACGGTAATTGCTAAAATATTTTGGGCAAAAACGTGATGATTCTAATCACAATTATTGCACAATCATTTGCTCAAACAGGTGGCCATGTTACTTGGCCAACAGAGATACCCTCTTACTCTCAACACTCCGTTCATTGACACAATGAAAGAGAATAGGGTGGAGTAACACAATCAAATATTTAAATTTGTCAGTTAAATTTGAAACTTTCATTGTTGTAGTTTTTTCCCCAAGTTCCTAATTATCTACTGAAACGGTAGACATCTCTAAAAAGGGTGGAGGTTGCATAATTTTCTTTCAAGTTATGTGCCTATTGGAGATAAGTATTACAGATTAATGCAGTTGATCAAGGTGTATTAATTAAAACTTTTCTGCTGTATTTTTCTTGTGCGAAGAAAATTTACCCAATGCACTACTCAACACGTTCTTGGAAACAGATTAGTGGAGGGGCACGTAAAAGAGACTTGATTCCTGATACACAAAATAAAACTTTATTAGAAGCACAATGATTGTACAAACAATTCTTAGCCACTTTACAATTTCACTTGCAAATGCACATATAATACAACCTTCAATCAATGAAATTCTGTAACATGCTTCAGCAAAATAAATATGTACACACAATAGTTACAGAATTTTACACTAATAATAAACTTTTCATTTTTCTATTTAGACATCACAAACTCGAAGAAAGAAAAAGAAAAAAACTCTATCACTTCCCATTTAGCAAATAATTTAAGGGAATGAAATAATGTATAATGAATGATGTTACTAGATCTCCCAATGCTTTCAACACTGGAATGATATGCAAATATGCAGCTGGAAGAGCCTCCCTATACCTTTTGTAGAAGCCTTTCTCTTTGACAAAGAAAAAGTGGAGCCCTTTTTAATAAAGATATTTGTTCAGAAAAAGACAATTTGAGCATTCTGATTACAAGAAGAGTCTCAATTAAAAAGAATACTCAAGTTCACAATTGATTTGAATGCACCTTGCAATTACAATGACATTTTCATACTTACATTTACAAAACTCAATGAACTTTCAGTGATGTTTGATGAGCAGGATTATCAAATATCAACTCCCTTGGCACAGCATCATACCCACCATCAGCTGTAGCTATTATTAAGGATTTTTATCAACTAAGACATGGGAAAAATATCTAAGTGTTTACAAATTATACAGTCTAATACAAAATCTGATGCACATGACACTATTAATTAATTTTATATGTTTGAAAGAAGTGGTACTACAGAATGGCACAACCTTCCATTCTTGGTTTTCTATTTCCATTGATCTTTGCTAGCTATTTGAACTTGCCACATACTCTTGCCAGCTG
>BOPP01000008.1:7380710-7455582 GCA_017312745.1 Gryllus bimaculatus
ATGATGATGATGTAAAATAAACAATTGAGTGTGAAGGTACTTTTCTTACGCCTGTGTCACATCAGCATTGCGTTGCATTGATGCGCATTACCTAATGCTTATGACGTCCGCTGCGTGGATGCCGGTGCACCTGAGTCACTTAACATGCGTCGTAGATTAACACTGTATCATATACGTGTTGTAGCAGATAAATGAGAATAAATGGAAATATTTTATTTAGAAACTGTTAGATTACAAAGAAAATATTCAAAACTAACCTAAAGTGCATTCTAGAATCCTTTTAAATGAGTACAGGAGAACCCGCACATGGTTCAACCATGAAATTGTCTGCCCTAAGTGTCCTTCCATCCGTCAAAAATTTCCTTTGATCTTTATTGTTGGGTGCCCCAACATTGCCAACTAATTCTGATAGGTAGTTGGTCACTTTCACGTTTCATTTGTCGACTGTAATTAAATGAGTTTAAATTGGCTTATAATAGAATGTAATTGCATGTGAACAGTATTTAAAAAATTGAGGCAATTAATTTCTACTGTTGCTTGTTTCGTAGCGCATCATAAGGTTTTGCATTTGAGTGGGTTATAACTAAGGCTTGGATCTTTATTTAAATAAATCACTTGTGTGATGCAATAATGATGTAGTTTAAAATTCAAATAAATGTAAAACCATTGTTGCAATGAGTTGCGCTAACGCATGTTCTTGGGCGAAAACCTCCGCAACCCTGCTTAGCCATGTGCAGCAGGGAACTTCGTTGTGAAGGTCTTGACTATTAAGTGTGGAATTAAATATTGCCCACGCCCCAATGTTGACAGCCCCTATCTTGGGGCACCTCAAAAGAGGGCACAGATTCCTTAAGATTGCATTGTGAGAGCAACGGCTTCACGTTTGCAGTAGCTGACCCATGTCAAGGTGACCACAAACGTATCACCGTGGAGCCATGAATTATTGCATGTTCAAAGAATTGAGCTTCCCTAATCCTGTACGACGTAAAAAAATTATTACACAAATCAGTGCGTGCACCTGGTACTCTAACAATGACTATCCTCCAAACAGCTGAAAAGAAATACTGTTTTAACCAACAGAGTAATTCTAAAAGAAGTCAACCGAGGGAAGAATCCTCCAAACCAATTCCGTCGGTTCGGTAAACCTAAGAACTTTCTCATACATCCAGATTCAACAAATAGCAGGGCAATCCGACAAACACGTGACCAGAAGACTGTGCGTAAGATAGGAGGGCAAATTGTTCATGGAGGTGCTTCGAGCACAGCGATGAACACTTACTTCAGTCAAAAACTTTGAAGGCTCTTATCATAATTTGCAAAGTTTGCACATCAGGCACAGATCTTAACTTCTTCAGGCAGAACTTTGAAAAACTTCTATTGCAAGCTACAAAGCAACCATGTTAGTTAAAAAAATTAAGACTTCGGTCTCAACAATAAGGGCTATTATATCACCCGGAGCTACAGCCGATCCTTCAAGGCAGCATTAAGCAATACTTGTCGCAACAATGCGACACTATGTGTGACTGTCTCTCTCTGGGTATGCGAAGCACACTCACTTCAAAAACAAAGCATAAATGGGGCCTCGCCAACAGACCGGTCATCTGCACGAGCCTGGCAATTCAGGGCCGTTTTAACAGCTATGCACGCCCTTGGACCTAGGTTAATTTGGGGGCCCCCTATTCATACTTTCACCCCACTCCCCATTTCGATGCTGATATATAAAGAAAATCCTATTAATTCACAATGTATTTTGTATTTTTTTAAAAAAAAATTTGTCTTTTAACTCTCATATTACTATTTTAACTATCAAGACCCTGGGCCAATGAGTTAACATGGCCCCTGAGAAACATGAAGAAGCTACTCAGCACGGGGACTGTGCCCTATATAGCCAGCACTGGAGCACCATTTGATGCTCCCAGTTATCAGCCAGCCTACACCAAACTTTTGTCAGCAAGTAATTGGGGCAATGTAACCACTGGTCGAGGTAAATACACCGGAAATGAAATTCACTAGACATAAGACTCCTGCAATTGATCCAATCTCATGTATTTGTCTTTGTCATTTGTATTTCTTTATTAAGTTATTAGAATAAATCTGCATACCATCGCTTTGATGAATTACTTCATAAGAAAATCATGTTATAAGCCACTGAGTAAAATCGATAGAAATCTTGCATTTCCCTGACCTGGTGCTGCTTTAGTATCAGTACTTTGGTATAATAAATTTTATACTAGTAATGATAAAACAGCATGTACTTTCTCGCCAGTACTTTCACACAAAATTACCCAAAAAGCACTATAATTTTCAACAAATTGTACGTGAACTTATTTCAAAATCTATCTTGAAGGAACAAATTCCATTAAAGGAAATAATCTCCATCTTTAATATGATATTTTTGTTGTAGGAAGACTGAAAAAATTTTGAATTTTTGCGATTTTCAAAAAATCAGCTTTCAACGAACATGATACCTGCAGCATTTAATTATACGCCCTTCACACTATCCAACAACAAACTAATCAAAAACGATGGAGCCACTTTTTTGGAAACTTGGATAATGTCCTAGGGGCTTTATGTAAAGTACCCCCCAAAATTAAAATATTAATTTCAAATTTAAGTGCCCCAACATTAGCCAGATATCAATTTCAAAGAAAATCTGCTGAACGGTTTAGAGGCTAGTGTTATTCACAGATGGACGCACAGACAGACTTTTGCTGTCATTCGATTTTTCAGTATGAAGGACCCCCAAAACATGGATTCCGGCTACATCACATTTAAGAGTTTTTTAAGTTAAGTTATTTAAGAGTTAATTAAGAATTTTTTCTAAATTTAGTAACTGGATTTATCCACTTTTCATCGCCAGGACACTGTAATAAGTTTTCCGTAGAAAATTTAAGTAATTTAGAGGACCCCTAATGGCTAGAGCACAGGAGAATGTAGATACGGGGAATGTTACATTTCATTCTTTGAGGTTCATTCACCTATAGGGATCCTTATTTGGAGATTTTCTGATTTCAGGGCGGTGCAATGGTTGCTATTTTCCTGTATCTGAGTATATTTCTTTGTAGTCAGAATAGAATTGGTGACAATATGTACACTATTCCACAGTTCCAATACTTCAGTTATTACTCCCCCCCCAAAAAAAGATAGATAAAAATTTGCTAATGACACACAAGCATGTACACTTTCAACAAAATGAAAAATGTGAATTTTTGTTTACCTTGATAATAACTTTCGGAACAGTTTCTTTGAAGCCACTTAATGTATTACTCATTGCGAGACTTGTTTTGCCTGGACGTATAAGTATTATGGAATCTGATACAACAGATACAAGGTTTGCTTTTATCTTAAGGCGTGAAGTACAAATGCTGAAAATAATCAAAATCAAAAGTTTTCATACATTTTTCCATTGGTTTAACCCTTCAACACAGGGCCTGTATTGGGGATAGTAGCATTCCAATGCATTTGAATTGGGTGTCAGTGTGGTAGCAGGGAGGCAGCTTAGTGCAACATTATGACAATCTGTCTCCAAGCGACATTCCACTGTAAGTCTCAGACATCTACTCAGACGGTTCCTTGCGAATAATGAGGAACAAACATGCCCTCAGAAGATGGCATTCCATGTTGAAGGGTTAATATTTTTTTCATCAATACCTATCATTACTTCATAGTTTCAAATTGAAGAAATTCACTTTGAAGAAAATTTCACAACTTATTTTAATTCTATCAACCCTGAAGATAATACATACTCTTTATCAAACATACTATTTAATATTTACAAAATAGGGTGTGTTGACCAGACCTGTAGCGTATGGACTCAGCATCCACCTCCAACTTGAGAAGATTAATGCGTTCAAGAGACAATTTTATCAACAGAAATGCATCATCAGGTAAATAAACTTCCTCTATGTATTCTGTGATCTGAAATTAAAGACACAATAGGAACATATAATTCATATTATTGCCATGAAATGAATAGGAACATTGAGAATTTTCCCAGAAATTTTAAACCCTTGAAAAGACTTTTTGTTGTTGTGACCCAACAGTAATTGTGCATTATTTTGAAATGTTAGTGGTCACTGCAAGTCTGTGTGTGGCCAAAAGTATTTAAAGGCAACGTACATAAGCCAAATTAGCCTCGGTATGAAAAGGAAGTACTTAGAAAAGGCTCTGGAGAGTTTAATATATTTTAATGAAAAATTAATGGAAGACCAATTTTGTCACTTATATATCCGTAGAAGTGTTTCAAAGTTTCTTAACATTTCAATTCACACATTCCATTCACTTTACACACATATCTCTTCCTTTCCTTATATAAACATTCTGAGCAAAAGATGCAACACCAGTTACACTGGTCTGGAAGTTCACAATCACTGATAACTCCGAGATCATTGCACTGATAAAACAGAAATGAAAGAATCATTTAAACTAATGTATGTAGGAAGATACTGAAATTAAATGATTCTTAATATCAAAGATATGAAAAAAATTAAATAAATAAATATATAAATAAATAAATAAATTGTGCTGACTGAGTCCTTGGACAACTATTGCAGGGTTAAAAAATGATTGTCTACAGAGTCACCAAAAGTTTCCAAGTCTAATGAAAAAGAGGTTTTAAAAACTGAACAATATAATGGAACTTAAGACAAGCAAAAAATATTATTTTGTACATTTTTACTGATCAATATGAATGAAATAATAAAAACATTAGGAAGGAAAAAGTTTTAGTTCAGTCACCTGAACATTGGGATTAAAGGGTTTCTTTGCTTCAGTAGAGGAAAGGTCCCCACATTAAAGGGAAAAAAAAACAACAAAATAACATATTATACAGAATGCATTTATCATCTGGAAACAAGAAATCTGGTATCCTCATTTAACGAATAGAACTTCTGAAGAAATACAATTATCCCTTATCATACCATATGTAAATCCAATCTCTGTATGAGAAAATGAAGAATGATCTTTTACGCTATACTTTTAGAGCCTAGCCTTATTCATGTCTTATTTTGCAACTGGACTCCTGCCATTAATCTCCAGAATTAACACAAAACATTTATTCTGTTGAACACAAAATATTCTTTCATTGGAAGTCTATTGACTTTCATTTTCCTTAAAAGTTTAATTAAACATGTGAAAGAACTAAAGTATACAAGGATATAGATTTTTTTGACACCTCCCTTTTAATAAAATCTCAATTTTAAAATAAAAACAACAAACAAACAAATAACATTCCCAAATTATTCAATAAATACAGATTTTAGTGAATGAATGGAGGAAAATAAAAGAGAGACAGTGAGAAAGAGAAGAACAATAGGCAAAGTAAAAGACAAGACAGAAAATACAACTCACTTCACTTAAAGTTGTCTTCTCAATACGACCTTTGACTCTTCTTGCACATTCAGGATCTGAATCATTTTCTAATACTGCTGTTACAATAGGTGTGCTGATAGATTTACTCGCATTGATAATTTCCTTGATCCTTGGCACACCTTGTGTGATGTTCATAGATGCTACACCAGCAAAATGAAATGTCTTCAAGGTCATCTGAGTTCCTGGTTCTCCTATACTTTGAGCAGCTAAAGCACCAACAGCAGTTCCTGGTTCAATTCTTGATCGTGTAAATTTTGCAGAGCAAGAATGACAAAACTCAACCAATTGTGTAATTGTCACACGTTCCAACTCTTTGACGCAGGCAGAGTGAGGAGTATTTTCACTTAAATTATATTTACGAGAGATTCTTGCAACTCTAGCAGCTACATTTTTCAAGAAAGTTCTGGAAAAAAAAAGTATGGAGTTGCATGTTACTAAGGTCAGTGAAGCAACTTCTGTGTTGTGAGCAATGTTTTGGTACATGGTAAAGAGTACAGTGAGAGCAAAAGAACTAGCATATATTAAAATAACTCATATTAAAATATAACTCATATTAAAATATGGCATGGTATGTTGGAACCCATACAGAATTTTGCAGCAAAGGAATCTAGAAAAAGTCCAGCGTAGAACATCAAAATTTACTTTCAGGGGTACCAAGAATAGAGGGGTATGGGAGTCACTTGAAAGGAGGAGATTAAAGTCACGTCTCTATGCAATGTATAAAGCGTACACAGGCCTTCGACCATGGGAAGAAATTAAAAGTCAATTAGGGAAACCTACATAATTCGGCAGAGCAGATCACATGCACAAAATTCAGACAAGAATTCAGAAAACAGACGTTGGGAAATATTCATTCACGAATCGAACTATTAGAGACTGGAACGATTTGCCTGTGACAATCTTCGATCCCTTTCCTCAAAGCCTGAGCAAATTGAAAAATAAGTTAGTTTCCTGAATGTTGATATGTGTGTTATAAATATATTTAATATTATTCAGTGTAAGTAACTATGTCGTCTTTGTAATTAAGTATCATGATGATGATGATGATGATGATGATGATTATTATCATCATTATTATTATTGTTGTTGTTATTATTAATTATGTGCAGTGCAGTAGCATTGTGAAACTGAGGGAAACAAGTGTGTAAGAAAGACATTACTGCTCGGTGTTTCGCAGTGCAGTGAAGTGGAGTGCTATGAAATATTCCCGTTAATTTGTAAAGTTTGTAGATTTTGTGAAGTTGTTAAGTTTTGTAATGTTATGTTAGTGTATTCTGCCACCAAGTTTTCAAACTTAATTGCAGAATTATTAATAAATCTAAATATATCACATTGACGGAAATGTTAAAAAAAAGGAATGGGCCTATGTACACTAAAAACCAAGAACAATGCAAGTTAAATTTCATATAGTGATGTTCTTTTCCTGGGCTTGCATTTAATTTTATTGGAAAAAAGCATTCACTATAAATTTAGAAATTTTTAACACTACCTATACGCTATCATTAATAATAATAATAATAATAATAATAATAATAATAATAATAATAATAATAATAAATAAAAAAAACACTAAAAATAATCTTGATGTGAAAAAATTAAATTCTACACACCATTAGAACTCACTGTACAACCCACATGAAATTTTACACCTTCTGTTAGACAATACATACTGCATTTCCACCTTAAATCCTTCATCTAGAGAACTGCACTGAGAGTCCCTCAAAATTTCTTCAGTAGCTTGTATTATCTGGAGCCCATCAAGAGGAGGTTCTTCTCTATGAGGAGATTTCGATCTAACATGGTCCAGAATTCTTTGGAAATCAACTGGACAATCTTTACCTATGACAACCAACCACGTGGATGAACACACAGAAACAGATGAAACATGTATTTAGCAGTAACAAATTTGTGAAAATATTTACCTTCCATATACGTAGGATCCAGCCCATCCATTCCATAACGAGACTGAATAACATTCCCAATTGAATTTCGCACAGTTTCATCATAATGAACACAAAGATCCTCCAGAGCCTATAAACATAAGTTTTTATTATTAAGAGCAGAAATGAAATTTTTTGGTTAGGTGACTATATTTCACAAGCATACTCCAATTCCGAATGCACTGTACTATTAATCATCACCTAAAAAACCTAGAGATGTAATTTTTATGATCAACAGCATTAAGAAGCTAAGTGATATATTTGCTTCAATAATAAGTTTTGAATGTGATGACTAAACTTCAGTTGCCTATCAAAAATAATTTCTGAAATACTTTTTCATGTCAGAATGCACAAAACCACATTTCCCATTGCATGTTTATAAACAATTTTATCCCACCTAGTACTTGATATTAATTTGTGTTGAGGATCATCCTATTTGTGTCACACCAGGAAACAAGAAGATTAATATTATGCTGTAAATTCTCACTATCAGCAATAGTATTGACTGGGTTAAAAATTTTCAGCCAAAAAGTCATCAGCATAAACCAGGACAAAACAATACATCTATCTATCTATAAAATATTTGTATCTCCAGTCATATTAAAGTGACCATCGTCGTTTGACATAAACGTGCCCTAACCCTTACAGATGGCAGGTGGCAGCCCTAACAGTGGAGGGTACATAAAGTGTGTTGGGTGAAAGCGGGAAACAAGGCAGTCGTTGCAATGCACAAACAGGGCAATTTATCGAATGTACAAAAGGGCATTATCATTTGCTTTTGGGGGGAAGGGTGGAAGCATTTCTGAAATGGCTGTTTGTGTGCCGCTGTGGTTAAAGTATATTGTGCATAGCAAAACAGCGATATCTGAAACCAGTGCCCATCAAGCACCGATGGTGACTGCTGTTCAGCAGTGAAGAAGGCTGGAATTTGCATGCCAATACCGCAACTGGACAATCACTGAGTGGCAACAGATGGCCTTTTCAGATACTCAAATTTTTGAAAAATTGCACATGATCTTATTTCAAAATCTATCTATAAGGAACAGATTTTATGAAGTTAAAAAAAATCTCTATCTTTAATATTTTAGCTGTAGAAATCGCCGGAAAACATTGCATTTTTCCAATTTTTGAAAAATTAGTTTTCAACAAATATAAACCTGAAGCAAGACCTTTCAACTTTCCAAAAACAAAATGTAATCAAAATTGATGACAACATTATTTTTGAAAATTATGTTGAATGTTCCCGGTGTTTCATGCAAAGTACCCTGCAAAATTAAAATATAAATTTCAAATTTAAGTGGCCACGACATCAGCCAGATCAATTGGCTCATGGCATTAATTTTGGAGAATATCGACTAAACGATTTAGCCGCTAGCATTGTTTACAGATGGCCAGACAGACTTTTGCCGTCAATCTAAGTTTTGGTATCACGGACCCACAAAACATGGATTCTGGCTATATGTGTTAGAGGATTTCTTTTTGTAAATTTGGCAACTAGATTTATCTACTTTTTCGTTATCAGGTTCCTGTAATAACTTTTTTTGTGCTGAAAATTGGCCGTTTTTCATGCAGCATTACATAACTTTCTCTTCTTAAGCACAAGAAAGTAATAAACATTCTTTTTACTGTCTAGTCTACACAGAAGCATATAACATTTTTCTGCATAAACATGGATTTTGCAACTTTCAATTGTATAAAATGTGAAAAGAATTACACATGACAAAATTGATGCAATGGTAGTATTAATTTTGATATTTGGTAAATGACATCCAAAAAATTTAAGAGAAATTAATATTGCTTAAGCGTAAGAAAATCACTGTTTTGGTGGTGGCGATGGTGTAACGGTTAGCATATCGGACTGTTATACCCACGTTCGCTGGTTCCAACTGGACTGAAGCCGTGGATTTTTAAGGGCGAAAAAAATCCTTCATACTCCTTCCTTCGGAGGGGAAGTAAAGCTGGCTGCTCCATGTTAGTAGATTTAAGCCAAAGAGCTTCAAGCCAAAATGACAACTCTGAGCTAAATTCAAATCGCCTGTTTCGTCTCCCACGAAATACCTCCTTTCTCTGCTAGTTGGTGAAAGGAGCATAGCAAAATTTGCATGGTCAGATGGAAAGAAAAAAGGAATAAAATAAGGTATCAATTGAATTCAATAAAATGTGGAGTCCTTGATATCTCATATTTAAGTCAACATGTCTGTTTGTTCAGCAAAGAAAGAAACAACAACTGTCATTAAATCGAACAAGAAAACTGATGGGTCAAAAAGTGTTAAACTTACTTTCACAAGTCGCCGCTGCATGTATCCAGTCTCTGCAGTTTTAACAGCAGTATCTACTAGACCTTCACGACCAGCCATTGTGTGAAAAAAGAACTCAGTGGGAGTAAGTCCAGAATAGAAACTGTTTTCCACAAACCCTTTGGCAGCCGGAATTTTAGCTATGAGAAGAAAAAAACATTTTTTTAAAAGAAATGTATCATAATAAATTTGGCAGAAATGAACATTAGTTTATGACTGTACAGCCAGTGTGTGTGTGGTGTGAGTAATGTGGAGAGGGATGAGCGAGTGTGTGTTTATTGCATTTCGCAGTTGTTGCTGGTTTTTGTAACTGTTATTATTAACTACTATTCTCATCATTATTACTAATAGTGTTACTATTATTCTGGAAACTTTCTCTTAGATCCATTTTCCTATGGACTTATATTTTTGTCACAAATAGTTTTCATTATTAAGTCATGTTGACGTTTTAAAATAACTAAGTATTTAGTAATTTTTTCCCTGCCAGTATCAACTTTAGATCATCTCCTGTTTGGATTTTTGAAGTCTGAATTGCACTTACTTCACACAAAACCAACCAAACAAATAGTATCCCAATATGCCCAGGTACCCTGGAGGAAAAAGAGTTTGCTTTCTAACATTTTTTTATTATTTCTCTTCACTACTCATCTGAAGAACTTACAATGTCTCTGGAAATGTGGCAAAGCCCTGTCTTCAAATCCATTGGGTACTCTATGTCCACTTATGGCCTGTTGGCCCACACAAGCAATCATTTGTGAAATGTTGATAAATGAACCTAACACAAAGAATATGAAAAAAAAATATTAGTAACAAAGCACAACTGAAACTAAAATTCTGTTACTTAACATTTTAAAAACACATTTTGTTTATATACAGAATGTTACACACAATAATTCCTACAAAATAAAATAAAGTAAAATGTAGTTGTCGACAAATTAAAACAATTGGTGCTACAACAGCATGTATTTTCTCTCCTTAGAAATTGTTAGATAGTATCGTATTTACCTGAATATAAGACATGTTTTGCCCTTACCTTAAAATCATAGAATAAATCTTAATCAGTTAAGTTTTATGTTTTTATATTGCCTTTCCATGTCATACAAGTTATGTTAATGTAACAAAAAAAATGATAAAAATACCACACACAGATATAATAACACCCACTTCCGAACATGTTTTAAGCATTCGCAGTGAATTATCTGACCGTTTCATACCAATATTTTCAAATATGCCAGTAAAGAGAATCTCAAATGAATGGCATATTATCAAGTATATCGCAACATAAAAATGAATAAAAATCATTGCCAAGTTTTAGATACAAAACAATCTGATCGACGAGGATGCACAGACTCTTGATTAAACGCCAGACAAGTGGAAATTTGCATTTTCCAAGAGTTAGAAAAGAAAAATTAATTCACATTCATAAAGTACACATTCTACATCCAACCGTAGAAAAAAAAAGATTAAAACATTTTCTGCATCGATAAATTGATAAATCTCAAGAACAATAGAAGTTCAATGTGAGCGCCTTGAGGAACACCAGAGAATACCTCAATGTCTTTCAAGATAAAAGATTTGATTCCAACTTTTTAAATGCTACCCTAATCCATTCTAGAAATTCTCCAAATGCCCAAATCATTAAGTTTCCATACAAGGATAAAATGATTAGCAGCATCAAAGGCTGTAGCAAAATCTATACATATCACATCTACTTGATATTATTATATATTAATATATAATTATATATTATAATATTGTAATATTGCAGTTCCTGTCCATACAAATGCATCTCAGCCATCACTTCCAAAACTCATTACCAACCGTATCGCATGAAGTGTGAAATATAATTCTTTTAAAGTTAATACATCAATTCAACAATCCAAAACTGTGTTCTATAAACCAAGAAACATTTGTCGCCTACCAATGAAATTCATAAAACCAACTTCTCAAATTGCCTTGTTGCGGCATTGCAATTCTTAAGTTGCGGCCTGAAATGAACTCACAAGTATGAGAAAATTTCTAATAGTAGTAAAACCTCATTAATCAGACTTCTTTACCCCGAACATCTGGACAACCAGGTTTCAGAGGAAAAAAAGAAAGAGAAAGAAAGGAAAAGAAAGTAAGGAAGAGAAAAAAGAAAGAAAAAAGAGAGAGAGAGAAAAAAAAGAAAGAGAGAGAAAGAAAGAAAATTGGTTTCCTCGAATCTACTTGTCAGCGGTCAAGTTCATTGCCCTCACTCCATCTGGTAACCCTCTCGTACCCCTTAAAAAGCCTCCATTAATGTGGAGGAAAAAGGGGGATAGGAGCAAGTGGCCCTGGCGATGCTCTGGGCATTCTCAGGGCCATCCATTAGTTTCTAAGAATGTATACATTAAAAAATTCATATTTTTAAACTTCATTAAAAATTTGTTTGGTAACTCCACGTCTGTTAACTCAGATTGGCCCCAGTCCCAGTTGATCCAGTTAAACAAGATTCTATTGTGGGTCTATTTTTCAAAAATACAGTGGGCAAGCAGGTGACCTGACATTTTCCAACAGACCGATTTTTCTGTGCATAGCACGTATCTACATATTAAAAGGAAGCACGATTTTTCTTTACATTTCATGATAATTAGTCGAACAGTGACTAACAAAAGTCGTAAATTGTACCTTGTAGTCCACAAGCCACAAGTTTTCAGGAATTTCTTTAAACTTTAGCTCTAAATATTAACAATTTATTCTGAAAAAATGCAAGTTTGAAATGCCAGCCTGTTTTATGCTGTGCTCTGTAGTGAGTAGTGAAAGCTTCCCTTCTACCCCAGACAAGTACCGTGTCAGATGATGAGTTTGGTCCAGGGTGCATGTGTAGTGCAAGGGGGATGGGTGCCAGGCTGGTCAATGGACTCCTGGGGTACCTGCTGAGCTGAGGGGGCAAGCTGTCACAGGTGGATCCAGAACGTGGGGCGAGGAGGAGGAGGAGGAGGGAGCACAATTTGAGTTTGGATATACACATTTTTGGGTTAATGAATTGATTTCCATGTGAAGTAACACATCTCTGGCCATCAAAACACACAAAAGAATTTGAGTATGCAAAATTCTTGCATGGGTTCTGCTAGTCTAAACATTACAATGAGGTCAACAACTACATTGAATCACATTCTTAAAAAAATGAAAGTAAATTATGGAGTTCATAAAGTTTCACTTTCATTAAGTTCTGTACCTTTGGATCCACTTAAAGCCATTACTAGAGGACTGTTACTAGGGTCCAGTTCTTTAAGACAGGCTTTGCCTGCGTGGTCACGGATCACAGATAGTTCCTTAAGAATCATTGCTTCCAGTGTTTCCTCCTGAGAGCATCCTGGTTGACAGGTAAGGCGACCTTCATTCATTTTCTGGATGTAGTCATTGCACGTTCCATACCTACATCATCAAAATTTGAATGCAGAGGAATCTCATTAACACATTCATATTATTGTGTTTTCTTATCAATGAACCTGACCTTTTATGTCCTAGTTCATTTATTACTTGCATGTACTTTAGTTTTTCTTTAGTATTTATTTGCAGGTACATTGGTTTAGCCTGAGTGTATATGTATGTTAGTGTTAAGTTAGTTTATCTTCCCAATTATGTCTGAAAAAGGAAATGTGAACTACAAGTGAAGTATATTTTGATAAGGCATTTTCCCAGATTAAAACTTTCAAAGTTTTTAGTCCTTTGAAAAAATATGCTGAGATTTCTCAGTGAAAAAAAAATTCAGTAAAACTGTTTTACACTTTTCAGGGGACCGATGGAAAAAAGTTTGAATTGCAAGACACTGTAAAATGCAGAAGAGTAAAAATTCAAAAGGCTAGGTGAGTTTTTACATTATTCCCAGCAATGGGAGCTCTCTTTTTACTTTCTTGCCCTTACTTCGTAAGAAGATAAAAGTTTTATAAAAGTGTGCTGGAAAACAGTGAATTTTCGACAGAGAAACTAACAGATAAAACATGTTCCTCTATGTAACTACTACTACTACTACTACTACAACACTTCTACTATAATTTCTAACACGTAGTGTAGGCAGAATCCATGTTTTGTGGGTCTTCGAAACCGAAAAATCGATTGACGGCAAAACGTCTGTTTGTCCATTTATAGTCAACACAAGTGGAAAAAACATTCAGCTGATTTTCTCTACAACTGATATTCCCCAATTGATCTGAACTAACTCGAGGTTCTGTGGGTTTGCTAAATAAATATGTAGCATTTATGTATTAATTTAATTTAGTACATATTGGAGCAGGATTTATAACTTCTGTGTACCTATCAAAAAATCACCATTTTTGTACCACAGCATTACTTAACTTCTCTGCACTATATATGTTTATTTCTCCACATAACACACACATGTACAATAAAAAAAATGACATAAAAGATGGGAAGAACTTTTCGTTGCAAGTTGTAAATCATGGGAGGAGAATGCATTGTAAATATAGAATTTATGACGGGTCCAATGAAAAATTATGTAAAAGGCAGGAAAACGTAAAATGTGAGACCTTAAAAATGGGGTGTTACTGTATACACAAATGTATGTTCCAGGATAACTATATAATGTTTCAAGCAAATTCTACCAAAACACAGCATACTTATTACTGACAATCTGGAAAAATACTATGGCTCACCCCTAAGGTTGGGGTTGGAATGGGTTATCATTTAAAATAGAAATTATGCAACCCACAACACATTTAGTGAGTGTGATTGGCAGAACAGGGGTGACAGTTATAAGTAAATGCCCTTTCAACACCAGGTAATCTATTAACACATCTCCATTTATGGATTGTTAATTTAAAATAAATTTTTAAAAACACTATTTAATGGAAAAAATAGCTGAATAAATTATTTTACCCAGCAGTCAACAAATCATGCTTGGCTCGCAAAAGACCTTGACCTGGTGTAACATCTCCAATACCAATTGAAAATCCTCTGTTCATAAGGAAATAAGATGTCATTCTTGCCAGTCGCCACATTGCTTTAGCAGCAACATCCTCTCCCCAATCACAGAGCAACACATAAAATATGTTGTTCTTGGATCCAGATCCCAATGTTGATTTATCCATAGTTCCAGCCAGTAGTTCTGAGTTCCTAATAACAACATCTAAAAAAAATTCACATGTGAATTTTTAAAGGGTGGTGCTACAGAAGATTTATGTAACTCTTCACATTATTGTTTACTCACATGAATCATTGATGCATAGATCTTCATTTTTGGTGTATGCTCGACCTTTTGTTTGGAGATTAGCTTTTACAGGACAACTTCTATTAGGATGCAAGATTAAACTGAAGATTTGTTTCCCTGTCCATAACTTCATGGGCTATAACAGAAAGAAAATGAGAAACTAAAGCAGAAAAATGTGTAGCCAATCTTCATAAAGGATATTTGCATGTTCAGAGATGCCACGTACTAAGCACAGCTGCCAAAGTTTCAGCCATCATACTGGGCATCATAGGTCGTGATAGGACAGCCAAAATGTTGGGAACTGTGCCTAGAGTGTGGCATCTTCCGGGCAGCGAAGAATCAATTGACTCTGGCTGGGGATGCACACACTTTCAATTTTCATGAATAATTTACATACATCTGTGATTTTCAAATAGTTTTTGTAATATTATTTACCTTGACAATCGCTGGTGGTGGTAGGTCAACAGTCATTGCTGAATCATCAGCAGCCAGCAAACAAGCAGTCATCTGACATGCTTGGGAACGGGTCACAAAAAAGTCTTTCTGAGTAAGAAGGTAGGCACCAGTTATGAAATCTTGAGTTGCAGCAATTACCAGTTCTCCATTTCGAGGAGTAACCAGATTTGATTTATTCTATAAATAAAAACAATTTTAAATTTAAAATAAAAATTGGCTATTGTTATTTCTAAAAGAAATTTCATTAGGGGAGAGAAATAATTATATATTAATACAGTTAGAGCAAACACAATCACAGATGCTTACGTTCATAGCAATGTTTAATAACAACATTTTAGAATGTTAAAATAGAAAAGGATGTGAGAACAAGAACAAGAGTCTATCCAAATGTTTGGTAACTGTGATGAGAATGCGTATACTAGATGTTAGGCAGTATTCTGCACTTGCAATATGCTTTGTGAATCAATAGTCCAAAAGCTGTGCAGCTGTAACAATATTTTCATCTAGGTGATTTTGACTTAGTAGATTTTGATATTACAGATTGAACTGAGCAAAGAAATGGTATAGAAGTTTGTTTAAAAGTACAAAAAAATTCAACCAACATTTTTCGTATGCACTAGGAAGCCTTCACAGATAATGTCATGATTTGAAGAAAAACCTTTGTTTAGTTCAAAACACTTCAAGAACAGATTAAACCAAAGTTGAAGGCAATTATTCCAGATGACCATCAAACATGCATTCACACAAAACAATCCCAAATGGAATACAGGAATTGTTAACAGTTTGACTGACTACCCAAGCAGATTGTAAGGAAACTTTTCAGTGTTCAGGCATGTGGTCACACTAATATATGATGCTCTCCAGAATATGATCCTGCTCAAATGTATTCTATGTCAACAATTTCTGACTTACGAAAATATTGTTATTATTCCACTCCCTCACTATTCATCTAACCTTGCCTTTGTAATTTTTTTATTCACACATATGAAATTATGAGGAGAAGGGACCTGTGTTACTATGATTTAGGGTATTCAAGTACAATTGAGGATGTTCTCAATGCGCTCACCAAGATGACTTCTGAAGATACATGGGCTCATAGTAAAAATGTTGGGATCGCTGCACACATTTTCACAGGTACTGCTTTCAAGATGGAAAGTAGGAGATTCAATAAGGAATTTTTATATTATAGTGTAATTCCCAAAGCAAAATCCCCAATCATTAGCATTTTACAAGTGTGCATCCCAGTTTCACAGAAAAATTTTGAGATCTTGGAATGATTGATCTCAAATTTTGGATGAATACATTTGAGTCTTCCCAGAAAAAAACATAAGGGGATTTGTGATTCAAAATACCACTACAAAATTTGTTCTTTTAACAAAATTTCTTTTAATATGCAACGCATCCAAGAAATGTAAGAACAGGTGAGACAATGTGAAATGGATACGTGCAGGGCACAGCCAGGCTTACGAGAGTGGGAAGGGCAGAACACAAAGAGCAGGGCAAACATAGGGTATGCTATATTTAACTGGCAATTGCGTACAACTCAATGAACGTTATTTCCAAAATAATTTCTTACATCGATATATTAAAGGTGTATCAACTGAAAACCTGTAGAAACTTTTGAAAATATTGCTTTTATTTATACCAACAATTTTATGCAACAAGTACAATCAAATTGATTACAAGACTCAAGGCATACCAGGAGGGTTGAGCTATTCTTTAGTAAGAGGATTGGGAAATTTACATCAAATGTATCACCTTAGTCTTGGCATTTAATTGATCACAATACACTTACCCTTACCCTGTTTACTATAATTATATTAAAGAATGAAGGCCAAAGAATGAAAGGTGGCCTTAAAGGCATTAATAAAATGAATATTAAAAAAAAAATTGCATTTTACGCTGTTCCAGAGAAAACACCATACTGAACATTAAGGAACTCAAGTCCGTAAAGCAAATGGAGATGACACTAGACAGCATTCCAAGAGAGAGTATAGGTTAATAAGAGCTCAGGTCACACATTGATGGACGTCAGAGGCCACAACCTGAATCCAGAAGCTGTTTAGGTTGGTTGCCTGATGCTGGGCTGGGTTGCCTGGGCTGCAGCCCTTCCTGTTGTGCATAGCTCTAGCACTAAGAACCTCGTTCTGTTGTTGCAGAATTGAACTTTGACATCGCATGCTTTGGAGATCCTCTACACTGGCCTTATTGAACCTCATGACAATGTTATGCCTGAACCCATTGTCAACATAAGATAATGGGAGCAAAGACCCATATACACTGTGAGTATGCTGTACGTTGGTACAGTGAGCCACAAGAATTTCAAAGTTACAATATTTATTTATTACCAATATTAGAACATTATGTGCTTATGGAGAAAAGTATTAAAAACTGAAATAATGGTGTAAGAAATTAGCTTATATATATTTACAAGTCAAAGACTTCTAGAACAAAGTTACAGTAAAGCATTTCACACTGAGTCTGAGGCTTCAGTGTTATTTTTTTGTAATTGTGACATCTTTTGAACGATTCTATAGAGGTCTCAGAAACAGAAGTTTCTGGGAATTAGTTCCAAATATCTGCAGCTCTATTCATTGGGAAATACCTAAATTGTCCTAGCTTAAACTTGGCTTTTCCTCTTGGCTTGACCTCTCAAATGATCGTGTGATTGCTGGGAAATCTCTATATAGTGACTGTATTGAACCTTAAATCAAAAATACTTAGATCATGTCATTATGGGGTCTCATATCTCAGTGTCAGCCAAGTCTTTGATCATAAGAATGACCTCTAAGATCAACTGGAATTCAGGTAGCTCTTCTCTCGACACTTTCCGGGAGATCAATGTCTTTGATAAAATAAGGATCCCAAACCGACAAAGCCAAATTAAAAAATCAGCAAAATATTAGTCTTTCACAGAGAGGCAAAGGTATTGCTTCTCAACTTTTTGAAAGGCTTACATAGAAGATTGCTTTGTTGGCTTTTTTGAAAATAAATGATACACAGTTTCTCATTTGAGATCATCTGTAATTAAAATTCTAAAATCCTGTGGTAGGAGTTAATGTGGTAAAGCCAATGTTTTTGGGTTTTTCCTCCAAACATGCACAACAGTGCATTTAGCTCTGTTGAGGAATTAACCATGATTCTGACCAACGATACCTTGGGGTCTTCTTGTAAGTGAGCATGGTCAAAGGTCAGTCAAAGGCTTAGAGTAAAATTTTGTTTTGTTGACATAAATCATAAAGCTATATTTTATACCATGCTGTCACTGGTGTGTAGAATGAAGAGTAGCAGGCCAAACACAGAGCCCTGAGGATGCATCCTAGAGATTGTCTTGATTGTAGATTTTCAACAACCGATTTTTACATGGTAATTGCAATTTGGAAAGAAGGCTCAGATCCTTTGCAGAAGCTTTTCCTTATTGCCAAAGTGCTTAAGTTTGTAGAGCCTGTGGATGGAAACTTTATCAAATGCTTTGCAGAAATCAACGTAAATGATATCAGTTAGAGAGGCATTATTGATGGCTTTAAACCAATCATGAAGACATGTAAGATTTGAAATAAGTGCAGGTATGAAACTGATTTGATTCAGAGGAATCTGCTTGATTGCTAGTGCAAAATCAAGGATTTTCTTGGCAATGATACATTCCAGAACTTTGGATGATTTAGCGAGGCTGATTAGTCTGTAGTTGTTGAGATAAAGTTTCTTGAATATAGGGGTGATATTAGCTGTTTTCCAGTTGGTTAGGTGGATGCCAGCATCAAGAGACTGTCAAAAACTAATATGTAAGGTAGGCAGAATCACAGCTGGAAAATTCTTCAGAAGATGAGAAATCCCAAGGAGTTCTGCTGCAGATGTAGGATTTCGAATTTTATCTGCATAAGTGTCATCAATTTCCTGCATGTCACATGTTTCATCATTTTGCAAATAAATTGATGGTGGGATCAAGACTGGAGATGACCTTAGATGATCAAGACTGTAGATGATCCTACGTATGTATCAGTAGAAAACTTTTCCGTTAGCCTGAAAAATGCTATCCACAAAGTTCTTGTGAAAGATGCAAAGTTCCTTGGTAATAAAGTTATGTTGTGCTCAGCACTCAGCATAGCATTGCTGCTGTCTGGTGTGGTTAAATTTGTTCCATAGTCTCTTCTTTGTCTGGATTAAATTAAGTACTCTTATGTTTATCCAGGGTTTGGTCCTATTAGTAACTTTAGTACATGATCAAGTGAGTGTTGATTAAAGGCATGAAGTAGAGTGGAGCCCACGGCACGCCAGTTCCATTCGATGTCCTTGTAATATAATGTGATAACAGCGTTGCAGATCTCACATGAGGTGATGATTTCAGTTTGTGTAGAACTTTCCTCCAGTCCAAATGGCTCGGAAACATTTCGCCACACATTACAGGAGCATTACACAATTTCTCTATGATATGTATATGAGAAAGTTAAAAAAAATAACTTACAGCCATCAGGACTAGAGCTTCAGCCCGTGCTTCTTCTGTTTGTGGAAGGTGCAAATTCATTTCATCCCCATCAAAATCAGCATTGTAAGGAGTACAAACACATTCATTGAATCTGTAAGAACAACAGGAATATAATATTAATATATAAATATCTCTTTCAGTCTTCACCTCTCTCTTCTCCCTTGCTCAGCAGTCTTACCTAAAAGTTCTATGTTCAAGCACTTTAGCTCGATGACACATAATACTTAATTTATGTAAACTTGGTTGACGGTTGAATAATACAATATCATCATCTCTTAGATGCCTTTCTACAATATCCCCAGGCTGAAAAAAAAGATTTCATCAGTTACAAACAAAAACAAATGTCTGATTCCTCTAAATATGATAGTAAACCCAGCAACAGAAAACACCTTCATAACCATTTTTGAAGAGACCCTAAATTGAGCAAGCAGAATACATTTAAAGTACTTTAATAGTATTTGAAAAGTTTACGTGAAGCTGAATATGGAGAGTTATCGAGATTCAAATCTCTATCAACAAATACTCTGTTCGAAAATAATAAAAACACATGTCCCATTCCTACTTATAACTACATATCAGATATTACATTATCATAACATACCCTCAAGTCTTGAGCTATTTTCTGCCTGTTCCCAAAGCGAAGATATTTTTTTAAATTGTTTCTTTGTTCAACAATAAAGTTAGCTCCAGGATGCTTATCTGGACCATTTATGACAAGTTGCCGCATGAGCTGAAGATTTATGTTGTTTACGCGTTCTGGGAATGTCAGTTGCTTTGCAACATAAATTGGAACACCAACCTAACAAAAAATATATACAAAAAGTTTCATTAATACAATACAGTGAATCATTCTAAAGTAGGGGAACCCAAACTGGGGAATGCGAGTCGATGGTGAGTTTCAAGCTGAAGTAAGACAACACAAAATATTTAGATCATCTACAAGGGTGCATGTTTGAACTGAATTTCAGAAATGAACTTTATTTTCACAAAGTCAAGGATTGCCATGTAAGCTTAAGATTTGTTATTCACTCGTTCTGGGAATGTCAGTCGCTTTGCAACATAAATTGGAATTCCAACCTAATAAATACAGAATAAAACCTACATGGAATGCACACATATCTTGTTAAGGATGTATTTACTTTAAATAAATACATAAATTGTATTTTATTTCTTCCTTTCTTCAGGCATACAGATGTAGGAAAACCATCTCTTTTTATATGGTAAGTTTCAGTGCATCAAATATCTATTGTAATGAATTACTAGAATCCTTTATAAGCCATTTATTAGATCATTTTTATCAAATTAAAATTTCAATACTTCCATTCGCATTGGGTAAATTACCTTGTTCATTTTAAGGTTTGGATCAGGAGATATGACAGTTCGACTTGTGAAGTCCACTCTCTTGCCTGATAAATTTCCTCGAAAACGCCCTTGTTTACCTTTCAATCTTTGAACTAGACCACGACTTGACTTTTTAGGCTGAAAAGAACACATAATTTTAAATCTTTTGATCATATAAAAAAAGAACATGCAATAACTTCTAGATTTGCCACATTTTTCGTGATAATTTCTCTTCTGTGAACTGAAGTCCATTTATTGTACATCTAGGAAACTTATTTCTTATGTATAGTAAATATAATTAACAATTCATCTCTATACCTGCATATTAAGGGGGATTCCAGACGTCTGACTATTTATATACAATGCACAATGTAACTGTAAAAATTCCCAATCTTCATTAATCATTTGAACTTTAGCTCCAGTCTGTCTGTGCCTATTTATTACATCATTGATAAATATTATTTCAGATAATTTCATTGTTAAATCATCTTCAGTACTGTAAAAATGAGTCGCACAAATGATAATTTAACTTCACATTACAATCCATCCATTTATAAAAGAGAAAAAAATTCAAAAGAAGAATCTTACGTTCCAGATTTCAGCTCGGACACCACAGATGGACGAATACATAACGGAGGCACTGGTAACCTTGTTAATATCAAGTCTTTAGGTTTGCCTCTGTCAGGATTCATTAAAAGAAATGGAATGTCTTCTTCTGGAATCTTTTGTAAAATTTCCAACACTTCCAAAGGATTGAGTATATAGAGCAAACCTGATGTAACTACACTTGACAATTCATTATTTGCTTCAACAGCTTCACTGTACTCCGCTGGAAAGTGAAAAAAAAAAACCAACAGAAATGAAAATAAAGCAGTGAGAATAGTAAATATTTATAATTTACATGCATGACGCAACATTCTTCCTCGTACTTGGTGCTGATATGCACGTTTCCAGTATAAACTATAACATTTATTTTTTTTCCTTACCTATCTTCTTACTCAACACATTATCTGTGTTTTTCTTTGAACGATATTTATCATGCAAAATTTTCAATAACCCAGCACCCTTGACAGTTCCATTGATGTCCCCACAGTGAGGACATGTGGAAATTTTCTTAGATAAATCCAATATCTGTTTTCGCAAAGCTTTTCTAACTAAATAAGGGAGATTAGGATTCACAACTTTATGCCTAAATTTTTCCCTGTCTTTCACTGCGAGTAGAACTCTTGAACATGTCTGAAATTTAAATAAACATTAATTTTACATTGACATTGAAATAAGTCAGAAAGATCAAGCATGTTCATAAATGGGAAGCAACAGAAACATTCAAATACAAAAATCTGAAATACCTTGCATATAGTCTGTAAAATGCCAATGACAGAACGGAAATAGCCAATGTGAAACACAGGTAGCTCTAAATCTATGTAACCGTAATGACCAACACAGTCCGTTAACCCTTTTCCACAAGTTTCACACACTGCTGACTTTTGGTTGGTTCCCTGCGATAAATACAGATTAGAAATCAAATCGGTGGTGCAAAATTACATAACAAATTAGGAAGCAAGCCTTGTACCATTCGACGATCAAGAACTCCAAATGGAACTGGAGTTCTTTGAGCATCTTGATTATACAAACTTTTTGCGACAACATGTATATGGGCTTGAGATTGAATTTTTTCTGCATTATCCACCCCAAATGAGACATGGGAACTGTGAAAATAGAAGAAAGGTATTAGATTTGCTTTTTAACAGTCTCACAAACTCACTCACTCTCAAAAAACACAACTTGGTTCTGATATAACTGCAACTACCACTATCTTCAAGCACCTGTGGCACTACCAACCCACTACTCATATTCAATAACTTCATAGTATGAAATATTTCGTTATAAATATCAGGAAATACACCCTAAAACTGATATGAAATATTGAAATTACGGTTGCGATGGAGATCAAACGATTTTGCTCAACTTTATAATTTCGATCTCGAATGACAACTAAATTCTTCAACAATTGTACCTCAAAACTGGCATTTTTCACAGGGAAGTAAAGAATTACATACGAATTAACATCACCCGCACATTCCATGCAGTATACAAAAATTACTAATGAGTACACAACTTACATTTTTGCGGACAAACGGGTTTCTCTATATTGTTCCACCATTGTAAGGTTGACACTTTTACAAATAGTAGAATAAACAGTACTGTCTTATTACCTATACTAACACGTATCACCGGTATTTACAACACATGACACCATTAAGGTTACACTCGTGCACCCCACATGTCGCATCGGCAGCGCTTATAGTAGGAGGGAGGGCGAGTTACTGGTGAGTTACAGCCTCTTCCACCAGGCGCGCCGCCGTCAACTAGAAAGTGTCTCCCCACTCCTGTAATCCTCCCCAACTTGGTGTGTCAATCACACTTACTGTCACCTCGTAAGCGGGAGTTCAAAATTAAATTAACGATTTGGCTATATTTGGTGTGTTTAAGTGTTTCATTACTTGTTTCACATTACCTGGAAATATAATTTCGGCTCATTTTTTGTTATAACTAACACAAACCAAAAGAGAACAAATTTTAAACGGTTACAGGACCCTAAACGAAAAACGCTAAACGAAACCCGAAACGCTAAACGAAACGAAACCCTAAACGAAGATTTACGAGTTGGTGATAAATGTCAAAACCTATAAACAGTTCAGTTTATTTTCGATATATCACGTTGCTACTTGAATTGCAGAGACTTTATTACATTTCTGTGACGATTCTGTTGATTTGAACTTTAGGAGGACGGTGTATCGAACATCTTTCAATTTGTATTCCAAATCTTATTAATTCTATATTTTCAAGACAAATTTTAGGTTAATATATTTTATTTATTTACGGTAAAGCAAAGTCTACTGATTATACCAAAAAGTAGCAGCTTACGTGAACAACAATCTACATAACCACATTGCCAAGTTTCGTAAGTACTTGCTTTCAATCGATTTTGTAAATAACATACATTCTCATTCTATTATCGAAACATAATTTTTAATTTATTGAATTTACTTCAATCTTACACTTTCAAAATATTAAGCTAGGTGCTTGTTGCTCCCATCTGAGTTTCTTGTATTTATTCCAATTTTATCACGTACACTAAGACACATTCGTGACATGACTACTAATCGTTCTACACTTTTTACTCTCTACACCCTCAAACTCGAAAGACTTCACACACATAAACAGTACTTTAGATCAACATATCCGAAGGTTGGAAGAGGTCGTTCTCTACACAGACGGTTGGGTACAAGCGGCAACACTGCGAATCTTCCAAATCGTGCACCCGTGACTGCACAAAAGGCACGGACACCACATCCAGTCGCAAATCAAAAAAAGTTTAGTTTTGATTAAGAAACTGATTTTCCTCGCCTACCTGATCCTCACAACCCTTTTCTATCATCAACAAATACAGGCATAAACCAACGCAAACAGGCTAGGAAGCGCATTAAAACCAAAACACGTAAAGCTGCGCATCCTAGCCCACTTGAAAAACTACTGAGCCTAAAAACAAGTACTTCTTGTAGTTGACACCTTGGCTGCCATCTTTCCTCCATTCTCAGATGGACGTTACCCTCCAACTACTCAGTCTCATCTATTTTTAAACCTATCGGGAGGGTTGCAGACGTGACTGCAGAGTTATACCCACACGAAGGCACTGACCAATCAGGTGACAGTCATTTTCATATGAGGACAGAATGACATTAATTTGGATGGTGACTTTACACCTGATCAACAAGTATACAATTTACAAAATGCCGCCCAAAATACTAACATTGTAGTCTCGACTCTGTCCTTCTCGTATAACAGACCAACACTATGCAGCAAGATTACGCACGCAAACCAACAATTAAAACTGCAACTGAGAGAAACAAATTTAACACTTTTTGAAATTATTTTCCTTCCAGAAAAACACTTTACCCGGCATGGCCGCCACATGAACCTTGCGGTAAAACATGCAATCTACAACAAGCTCGCACAACACATCAATAGTAAATACATATCAACTACAGTCAGATGCAATATAAAAACAACCATATAGGTACTTGCAAAAGATACACATATTGCACCATAATGTCCAATCCCTTTCAAATAAAACTGTGTTTATCGAAGCAGCTCTACAAAGCGATTTAAATCAAATGGACGTTCTCTGCTTTACAGAACATTGGTTATTTCAAAATGAACTTGGTATTTTCCAAATTCCAAACATTTACGTTACAAGCTATTATTGTAGAGAAAAAGAATAGCACAAAGGTCCTGCATATGTGGGTTTTTGTATTCACGTTAGAAATAATTTCGATTCGATCACCTTGTCGGAATTAAATGTGTATTCCGTTTTGTGTTTTTGAAGTATCTGTAGTACATCTACTGGCCTACAACAAAGAGAGCAATAGATTATGTTATTTTCTTAAAGAAACTGGGGATAGCACTAAACAAATTCACCAATCGCTCTTTTGAATCCGTTGTTGTATGCGGAGATTTTAACATTGGTTTTCTGGTCGAATCTTTCGAGAAGAGCAGTTTCCCAAATTAATTCATTCCTTCAGATAAGATATTACAAAATGTACCTACACGGCTCAAACTAAATTCAAAGGCTATCAATCAAATAATAATTTACAAAACCACTACTCAATATGAAATTGAAACAAAAGATTTAGGGTTCAGTGATCACGATGCACAAATTCTTACCATTATAAGAAATGCGAACACTGACACTAACTAATACACGTAGGAGTTGATTGTTTACTAAAAGTAAAATGAAGTTATTCATTAATTACTTGTTGCAAGAGTCATGGGACACGGTTTACACTGTTGATACAAACGATAAATATAATTTTTTTTCTCCAACGCTTTCATTTAAACACTTCATCTTAAAAAATAAAAATAAAAAATTAAAAAAATTCAATTCTTGGATAACACAAGGGATTAAGACATCATGTAAAACAAACGAATTCTTTCTTTCATTTCTAAGCATCATAACGTATCTCAAGATTTCCTCCTCTACTTTAAAAAATACAAGTCATTGTTAAGAAAAATCATAATGCAGGCTAAAATCATGAAGCATGATCAGGATATTTTGAACTCAAATAATTAAACAAAAGCAATGTGGAATATAGTTAAAAATTCGACCAAATCAACTAGAAACCTTGAAGAGCAAACCGATGCAAATAAGTTTTCTCTAACTCAGAAACAAAAATGACTATTTTTCAAATATTGCTCTTGCGATTTTTAAAATTTATTTTTATTTATTTATCTTAAACTTTTACTCATCTTTCAACTATTTATAGTTAAAATGACGGGAAGGGATTCTGGAACTGAAGACAACGTGCGTGTCTCTTTTGTCGTTTTTTTCCCAAAGATATTAGAGACTCTTTTTTTTTTTAACGCATGAATGGAGACATTTCTTAGTAAACAACACGCGTTTTCAGATTGCCAACATGAGTTTTGAAAATCAAAACCTACGGAAACAGCCACATTTTCCTTTCTTAAAGATACCGCCTCATCCATAGATCAAAACGAAGCACCTATTAGAATACTTTTAGATTTTTCAAAAGCTTTTGATGTCATTGATCTTAACATTTTACTTTCGAAATTACCTTCGCATGGAATTCGTGGTATTGGTCTAGATTGGTTATATTCGTACCTTAAAACACGATATCAGAGAGCAGAAATATTTTACTGGAATAATGCAACATTATGTACACATCTTACCGATTCTTTGCCAAATGCATGTGGAGTCCCGCAGGGGTCGATTTTGAGCCTTATTCTCTTCCTACTATACGTAAACGATATTACGCCCTCGAAGATTAGAAACGGAAGAATAGTTCTCTTTGCGGATGATACGAATATTCTTTGCAATAAAGAAACCGTAAATAGTTCAATATTAGATATTTCAAATTGGTTCCGTAATAACAAATTAATAGTAAATGAAAAGAAAACGGATTCAATGCAATTTTCCATAAAGACACCTTAAGAGGCGTAGAAAAATAATTACAATCAAATTGCAAGAGGTTAAAATTTCATACAACTGTTTTATAAAACATCTTTTTCCAAAACAATTACCAAGCGAGCTACAGTTTTTTAATGCATTTTTTTCATTTCTTCAAAATGTGTCCAAAACTATTCGTGTGTGATTTTATAATCAACTTATAATAAATATAATTAATATTTAAAGTAACACTATTCTTTATCTCAACAACGGCTTAAAAACTGTCTCACAATGTACCCATTGCCGAAAAGCTTAATAAATAAGAAAATTATGTGATCAAAAGTCTCCGGACACGTCCAAGATGGTGTTACGATGTGGTCGTGTGCATCTTTCAACACGATCGAGCACCTGTTCATATTTCATGGTCTGCGGCAGAGTGGTTATACGACAATAACATCCCTGTAATGGACTGGCCCGCAAAGAGTCCTGACACTATCAAACACTTTTGGGATGTTTTGAAACACTGACTTCGTGCCAGGCCTCACCGCTCTACATCGATACCTCTTCTTAGTGCAGCTCCGTGAAGAATAGACTGCCATTCCCCAAGAAACCTTCCCGCTCCTGATTGAAAGTATGCCTGCGAGTGAAAGCTGTCATCAAGGCTAAGGATTGAATTGAATTGAATTAATGCCTTATTTTACGTGGCGATACTCAGGCCATGAGGCCTGCTCTTCCGTCTGACCACGCAAATTTCGCAACGCTCCTTTCACCAACTTGCACAGAAAGGAGGTGTTTCTTGGGCGAGAAACAGGCGATTTCAATTTGGCTCAGAGGTGTCATTTAGGCTTGAGGATCTTTTACATGCAAGTAAATCAACTAACATGGAACAGACGGCTTTACTTCCCCTCCGAAGGATTTTTTCGCCCTTAAAAATCCACGGCTTTGATCGGGTTCGAACCCACCAACAACTAAACTTGGGGTATATTATCAATGGAGAATTACATTGGATGGTGGAAATAAGTCCGTGGGGATAAGACACTCCTACAGACGGGGAAGGGAAGATAGTGACAGTTACTAACAGAATCATTATGCAACCCGCAATACACACAATCCGATAGATTATAATTAGTGGTTTAACAGAATGGCACAGACTTTCCTGTATTAGTTTTCTATTTCATTTAGTCTCGGTTAGTTATACAAACTTGTCACATACTCTTGCCGCAAATATTTTTTTTAATTGCATGCACTATTGTGCAAAAGCTACTAACATATTAAAAAAAAGTTCATGATATTTATTGAAAGAACTAAATACGGAAAACAATTTAATGCAGGATTCCTTGGTTCTTCGTAAACAGAAGTTACGTGGTCATAAGTTGGTGGCAATGGAGTCAGGGAAAATTCATTACAGGACGCTTTTTACATAATCGTCCTGTAATGAACAAGTTTCTTGCGGTAATACTGTACCAGAGAGTATACTGTATTAGAGTATAGTATATAGAGTATTGTATACTGTACTGTGTATACTGTACAACAATGCGCTAATTTCCACACTATCCAATAAATATCTAACTCTGTTACCGTAAACCTGTCCTTCGCATTCGGTCACATATTTTTGGGAGTCATTTCGTCTGAAGGAACGATAAGACCCGAGAATTGCTTGGTATGATCGTTCGTGAATTCAATATGTTCAAAGTCCATGCTGAAAGAGCACGTCGTCCTTCGAAGTTCTATGCGCTATGCTATACATGCATGCAATAGTGGAAACTTAATGGTAAGCGTGTGTCCTCGTGTGGGTCGATGGATGATTGAGCACTGGTTGTAAATGTCTACAAAAGAGTAGTAGAAATATGTTGCAAGATAGTGTTTATTAAGTGAATTTGTAACACCAGTGACAACAGTACTATTACCAATTGTATTTTCTGATTTGTAGAGGAAGTGTAAACTCCATCGATTGATAATTGTAAGTGTGTAGACTTTCGTGTGAAAGTTAATAGTATCTGAACGAAAAGTGTGAGGAATAAACTGATAAAAAGTTTCTGACTTTTCCATTTGCATTCAGATCTTTGCGAGAAAAAATGAACAACACGGACCCCGATGCGACTTACGCCGCTTCGTATTCTAGCAAAGATCCCAGTATGAATGTGTCTGGTAAAGTATTAATATAGTATACTACATACAATAACGAAACCTTGTGTGAACTTTAATTTACTGGTAAATTTTATTTGTTTTTCAGTGCACTCACAGCAGAATTTGGCCCAGTTATCCCCATACCTCAATTTTAATCCTGTATATTTGCCACAAAGTCAACCTGAATTTATATTTCCTGAGGGAGTAGCGAGACAAAGGGGTCGGTTTGAACTAGCTTTTTCACAAATCGGAGGTTCTTGTATGTTGGGAGCTGGAATTGGAGGCATTGGAGGATTCTATAATGGTCTGAAGAGTACAACTCTAGCTGGTCACACTGGAAAATTGAGACGTACACAGTAAGAAAGAATCAGTTAAAATTGTTTGTTGTCAGAGTGAAACTGTTTACTGTAGAATGTGTTGTTTTGTTCAGGCTACTTAATTATGTTATGAAGCAAGGATCTGCAACTGCAAACACATTGGGAGTATTAGCTGTCATGTACAGTGGATTTGGAGTTATATTGTCATGGGCAAGAGGTTGTGATGATGAACTGAATACAATTGTCGCTGCTAGTGCAACAGGACTGTTATATAAATCATCAGGTAATAAAATAGTTCTTGTAGAATAAGCATAAACCAATTTTCAGAGAAACTAATTTATTTGAGCTGTTCTAAGAAAATCATTGGAAGTTGTATTCAAAAAAGGAAACTGGGTAATGCCAGCTTTGGTATTAACTCTTAGCATAACTAAAATGTGGTTATCAGCACATAAACCATTAATTATAAGATTTGGTAAGTGTACGAATCATTCAAACAATGATTTTCTGTCTGATACTTTCCGATATGGATCATATGGCAAGTATTGACTTCACTTCCTTGCAATTATTGTGTATTGTGGTTTTTATTTCATTAAAAAATACAAAAATAAATAAGAATAAAATTAATTTTTATTTATTTATTAAATTGTTTTGAAATTATTATTAGAAAGGGAGGTCTTACAAAATTTGTGCAACTTAATATGAAATGGTTTGTTTTGAATTCTAATATTCCGTGTGAAATATAATATTTTTTTAGAAATGTGAATTATTAACATAAATTTCTGACATTGAAATAATCAAGTAACATGTTTAAATTATGTTCCTCATTTAAATCTTGATTTAATCTGAGTTCTGTTACAAACTTATACCGAGATCTTTTTTATTTAATTCTTCAATAAATTTGTACTTACTTTACATCATTAAAATATGGTGCAGAATTTGCTAAGAAAGTAATGTTAAAATTGTGAATTGCCAACTTTTAGAAAGTAATGCTTTATTTACTGCTCACTTTTGATAATGAAATTTCCTTTCACCAGATTGTCTCAATTTTTGTTATTGAAATTTATTTTATAATTTTATTGATTTACTTAAGTTATCAAATTATGTACATTGTCAATAATACCAGGATTGTAAATTCAAATTTTGTTGCAGCTGGTCTGAGAAAGTGTGCCATTGGCGGTGGAATTGGATTTAGTTTAGCTGCTGTTTATTGTTTGTGGAGTGCAAGAGATAAGCTTCAAGATTTTCGACAAGAATATAACCCTGCGTAAGGATATTTTTTGTTGCCCCATGGTTATGTAACTACTGTAATGTAAGCAATGTAAAAAATAGGTTATGCAGAATTTCTTAGATGAATGTTAGAATGTTTGTGTAAATGTCACTTAAATTTGTTAGTGTGTTAACTAACAAATAATAAAAGTTATGTATTTTAGAGTTCAAGATTATCTGCTTTGTATATTCCTAATCCTCTGTAAAGGTTTTTTGGACTATGTTTCATGAATAGATGGATTTTTCAATTAAAATATATATAACAAAAGACAGTACTGTGTATTATAAATATAAGGAGTGGTTCCTTTGGTACCATTTGCTGTCAGTTACAAATTGTCGGTGATGGTCATTTAGATACACTGTCCTCCCAAAATTTGAACTAGTGTTGTTAGCAGTATATGGCTTACTGATATTTCTAATAATTCTTTTCACTGAATCTTAGTGAATGCTAGCAATAGGTTTCTGAACATTGGATGTAATTAACCTTGCTTGCTAAGGCAATGGTTTTACAGCATGCTATTTTTGGTGGATGAATCTCCATGTATAATATTAATAGCAATTTTGATAAAACTTAGGAAGGTGAGGGGTTTTTCAGAAGATTTAGGTTTGTGTTCTGTAATGGTGTGTTGATTTCTTTGCACTGCAGATTCTTTGGGGGTAATTTTTCCTTTTACAATATAAGTACATTTAGAAATAGCAGCAAAGTTAGCACAATGTTTTAAAATCTTAATATATGAAATATCTGTGGTCTCCCTAGTCCCTTTACTTTAGTAAAAGCATTACATTTAATTTAGTAACACCTTATAATTAAAATAAAATCCCCCCACCAAATGTATCTCAATAAAACTAAACTGAGTAAGCAAGTAGACTCCTGCTGTAACCAAAGTAGATTAATGAATCAAAGTAGTTCTTGCCCTAGAAGCCTCAATTGCTAACATATTTTTTTAACCCTATCATTCTCATCAAACAAATTCCCAAGCATACATTTCTGCCGTATCAATATAATATTTTGAACTTGTGTTGATAATAACAGAATCTGACACTTTACTAGTCTGATCTTGCACACCTATGAATAATGCTTTAAACAATTTTTGCTTCACCAATAATGAAAGGTATTTATAAGAAGTGGTAACAAGTGGCAAATATTGGGAACGTCAGACTGCACGCTGATGTGAACTGTAATTTTTACAATTTTTTCTTTGTTAAAACATAGGGAATGATTTCAAGAGAATGTCACTTATTTATATGACATTGAAGATTGATTAACTAATCAAATTAAGAGATTAAATACATACTGTTTCGGTTGTATGCAAGGAGATAGAGATAACATTTCAATGGACAATAATGAAATAGAAATATAGTCGGGATTATAAAGGTAGCATGTTGTGGGAAGTGCAGATTGATTTACACTATTGCATCATTTCTGAGTCACCATTTCACAACTGGGTCAACGATTTTAATACTTTGACACAGCTTTCTGCAATCATTTCACATAATTTTCCACCTGTTAATCACTTACGATCACATTTTTGTGGGGGGGGGAAATGGGTAGTGTCTTGAAATCCATTGAATTCTGGAAAAAAGTGTATCCCCTCAAAATGCTTGGAACAAGGCCTGCTTTAATAAGTGATTGTTAAACTTTGAACTACTGTATCAGTATTGAGCTGCTGCAAAAACTGAATTTTAAGACTGCAAAATGATGAAGCAATGAAGTTACCACATGATTCATGAATGCAATTGCTATTCCAAATTTGACTTGTTCATAAAAATTAACAGTAGTACATAACATGAACAATTTAATTTGGATCTCAAAATATGAATGTTGATAGTGAGATGGGCATTTGGAATTTTGGTATTATAATACCTCGATCACTTCTTATTGTAAGTAAACAGAAAAGATGGCTCATAAAAAAGCAAATGCTTAAAACTAAAATATTTCTGGAGAGTTTTTGAAGTCATGGATACTTTGAGTACCACACATCTTTGCAATGTAATTTCAACAAATTCCAGTGAGCCAAAGCTGAGGAAAAAATTAATGCTTGTGCAATAAACTTTGTACAAATAAATTAAAAATTTGTTGTGCTAGTGATTGGGCTTTTGCCCCTATGTCTAAAACAAGAAAAGGAGGGGGGGATACGAATGTGTTCTCTTGAAAGTTACAGCTCTTCAGTGTTGGATTTATACACATAATACCCTACTGCCAAGAACTGTAATGCAAACTAAGTTGTAGTGTTATTTCTTTGAATATCAACAGTTTGATGTCAAAAGTCATTAACATTGTTGGAACATTTCCATGTGAACTTCACTATAAGCAGTTCTTACCAGTTTTCATTACTGCTTTAGCCATTACAAGAGTTTTACTTTCTCGCCTTATGAAGTTCTTTGTAAGAAGAGAAAGTTATGCACTGGAAAATGGTGAATTTTTTTTACTTGAAGGATTGTCTAAAAGAAACAAAATTTAAAATTATTGGTGCTTCATTCTTCTACTTTTAATTTTTCATGGTAGGTCTTTACCTTGAATTTGAAAGTATTTGAGGCATCAGTTATTTTTGGCTTATAACTATTCTCTTCTCTTCTGGAATGTTTAATTCTTATGGTATAACTTGGTACTGTGTTTGGCACAGCTATTAAAAAAGGAATCTCTCCAATGAGATCACTGAACATGTCTTTAGTGGTGATGTTACAAATGAAAGCTGGAAAGGTTTGTTCACTTTTTTTTCTATTTTCTTTTTTAGTTTAATTTCTTAGAGTTAAAGTACTTTTTCTTACATTTCTGATGTGCTAGAGAAAAATGTTACTGCACCAACTTCATATAATTCAAAATCTTAATGCATTAATAACATTTAAAGTTCTCAAAACCTTTATTATGTAAGGCGTCAGATGTTTAAAATTATTTCCTACTTTTTTCCCTCGTTACTTGCTTCTTTGGCAACTAATGCGGGTAAGTGGTGTTCATAACATATGTTTATGAGGAAAATGTTAATTTCATTTTTTAAAGTACAGTTGCTCAAAGAAACTTCTCAGCAGCTGTCTTACAGTTATTCTTTTTCTATATGCAGAAGGAAGAGGTAGCAGAATCTTATGGGCATTCCTGTTAAGCTACAGGGCAGTTGGGCTGATTTCTCCAGTGGACTTAAATTCAGCTTTTACTTTCTACATTGTACCTTCACTAGATGTGAAATATATTTATGTCAACATGTCTAGTTTTTCATAATATACCTGCCCATATTTCCTTTTCTTCACTTGCCACACAACTCAAATTTTATTTGATTTTCACTGAGTAAAGGGATGTATTAAAGGTTCAAGCGTAAAAGAGATAACTAACACAGCATATCAGCTGTTATCTAATCTGTTGAGTAAGATATAGAAAGGGTGTGAAACAGGTGTAACATTCACAAGAGAAAGTATGACACGAGATATAAAATATCAAGAATTCACAATGAAGTAGTAAATTTGTGCCTCTTTGGCTGAAAGTAAGTAGGATATTAAACAAATAGTTTTTAAGATGTCAACCTCTTAAAGCACTACCGTGAACATTTTTGTTTTAGCTGATGGATCAACAGAAATCTGAGCGTGCTTTGTTTTTCTTATACTTTGGGTCTGCATTATTATCCATTGTAGAACTTGCATCTGTATCAGCAGCATGGATACATTGGAGTGAAATTTTGGACACTTGTCCAAATTACAGATGTGGATGTATTCTCTATGGCATTAGTGGCTTTAATTTCTTTAATGGGGGCAAAAATATACTCTGTCAGTTTTCAACCTTTGCTTCTATTCCTATTGTCTTAATCGCTATTCCATTTTGTATTTATCATGGGTATCGTACTTGTATTGCATCAAAAAGAAGAACTCGTCTTAACAAAGCTACTTACAGAAGAGGCAGGTCAGTAAATTTATATTTATAAAACAAATACCAAATGCAAAGAAGGATATTTTATTAATAAAATGTAATCTATTAGAAAAGTGTCATATTTCAGCTTCTATTAACACCTGCATCAAATAAGTAATTCTGTTCAATATAAATCTTTAAGTTTGGAGTCACTTAGCAAGTTCAATACTCCAATCCACACACTTCATGGCACATTTTTGAATTGTTCATTTTCATATTTTTAAAATGTTTAAGAGTTATGTGCAATGCAGTGTGTTGATTCCTTTTTCTTTTAATTTGTTCAGCTTCTAAAATCATATAATTAATTTTGTTCAATTGGTTAGTAATGAATTAGTAGACTATGTCAACATCTCCTAAGAAGTAATAATTTGCCATTCTTCTTGTCTCAAGACTTCCCCTTGGTTCAATAACCATTACATTAATAAGATTACAGTACCGTTATATAATGAAACTAATAATATGATTTACAAAAATTAGATGACATTTTATATTATTTCTAGAGTGGTGATAATTTAAATGAAAATTGAAAATCAACCAGTGAACTTCTTTTTATACTCTTCATAATCATTTTCCCAAATTGTGCCTTTCATAAAAAAGGCTCATAAAGACTAATCGTATTGTTCAATTAAATGCACAAATGTATTAATTACAGTGGTACACAAGGTAAATTTTAACTAATTAAATTGTAAATAAAAAAACATTGTTCAGAGATAATGTGCTTACATATAATCACATTTGACCTAAGTCAGAATTTTCAATCCCTTATAAATTGGGGGACAGAATAATAATAATAATAATACATTCTAATATGCTATAAAATTATTGTAATGTTAATATTTAATCAAGTAGTTGATTGCTCACATATTTATTTATCACAATTGTGTATTAAGCCTCCAGGGCCTCTTGTTACACACACACACAATAAAAATGTAATTTTAGGCACTAATTTGTAAATTTTATTTTTGCAATAGGCAGAGACATCCTAAATGAAACATACAAGCAAGTTTTTTTGTTTTTTTTCATTTCTGAATGCCAAATGTTGATTTAGCTGTGATAATATTTCCTATAACAAGTAAGTTATGTACCAATTTGCATGAAGTTGCTCAAAGCATTCAAGATTTATTCTGGAACATTCACAAACACATCATTTTATACATTAGGATTTCAATTAAAAACAAATTCATGATTCCCCCTGCTCCACCCCATGCAAATTGTTTCTATCTAATTTCAATTACAGGTGTGAAGAAGATGCTGTTGTCTCTTCTGCAAGGACAAGAACTACAGAGAGTGGTTTTAAGTGTTGGGGGCTAGTTGCAGGATTAAGTATTTTGGTGTCTATTCTTTTGTTGGCCAATGCTGTAATAGTTACTGATGGATACTATAAGAGTTGTGATCAGTACAGGAGAACACTTGTCAAATCTTTAATAGCCAATGGCAACAGTGCAAAAGTTATCTACGATCGTTTGCAGTGTGGTGCTATCTTTGACTTTATGGATTATATGGAACCATTTACTAGGCCATTTGTAATAAAAGATGAATCTCGATATCGACCCACAGATGGGAATCGTGACTTTTATCGTGGAAATATGATTAACACAGGAGCTGCTTTGCAAGTAACAATAGTATGCTTGTGGTTTAATTTTACTGCTTGGATTATGATAACTGTGTGCAACTTCGTTTTGGCTCGTGTGACTTGTGGTTGTTGTCCTTGCTGCAAGTAGTTATTGAGACTAATATGAAAAATGTCAATGTTGAATTCATGTTTTTGCTATTGTAATTACCATTATTAAATAGTTAACTACAAATTTTTAATAAAATCATGTTAAGAATTTCATTTTATTAATGCTTATTTTGGCAGTACTTTTCTTAAGTTGTATACAAGAAAGCTAACTTCAAGAAGCCTCGTGCAAAATGTTTTATTGCATTTGCTGATGTTCAAGATACAAGTGAGATTCAGACCTACTGGTAAATAAGGTGCACTCAAATGAGTTTTTCTTTTCCCATCTTTTACACACCACTGAACATGTTATATTGTTGTTAAAAATTTTAACAGTAATATACTATATTATGGGGTAAGATAATCTATTCTTACACTATGCACCACAAAGTAATTTTAAAAAAATTAGTCGTGCATTTCTGAATTCATTCCATGTTTATTACTGAAAATATTTTATTGCTCATAAATTATCTTATGTATAAAGTACTATTTGCTTTCTATATGAAAAAGAGTATTGTAAAAGCAGGTGATTTTTGACATTTTGCAAGAGTATTGTGTGGCCTATCTGTCGATGTTGCTCTTTTGTTAATTTCAAATACTTGGGTTAATCACCGCATTTACAGCATTTGTTTTCACTTGCTTTGATATATGTTAGTAACACACTTGTGTGGCATTAAACTGTTTGAAAATAGAAGTTCGAAATTTAAGATGCTGAAAATCTATGTTATGGGATATAACGTAATTAAAATATTATAATTTGTTTATTATTAAAACTTAGTCTTACCATAAATAATCTGTAAAGAATTCTTTGTGTGTGTCTTCATTTGCAAATTTGTTCTAGTGTATTATTTTTTGTGAAGTACCTTAGCTGGTGGCTCATCTAATGTTAATCTGGTACATTCATTTCTGCTCTTGAATGAGAAATTAACTGAAATTACATAGTAAATAGTGTACAATATAATTATTGTTGATTATATTATGTGTAAAATAATATTTAGTTTTCAATGTAACACTGGATCAATATCTAAAACAAATTTTTCAGTAGGCACTACACAATTTGCTGTGTTTATACGAGATGTAGAACAGAGAGTGAGAGAAGGAAGAAAAAGTTATTGAGATATGTCAGTGAAAAAACTGGATATCAAAATCAACATTTGACAATGAAGGAATATATTGAATTTAGTTTATTGTCCTCTAACAAGGAGGATGAGTCTACTATCAAGCAGGAACAAATCAAACAATTTGTGAGATGTGAGAGTTTGTTTCTTTCCATTTGTTCTACGAATATTTCGCTCCATTTCTGTTGCTTTTTAATATATTGCTTTGTGTTTTCCGGTAATAAAAATACATGAAAGTTATTTGTATTTCATTTGCTTTGTATGGAAGATATGGTATTGAATTATTTTTTTATATGAAATATTATCAAAAACAGTAGGTTGTGGTGTCACCCTGCGAAAACATTTCTTGAGTTTTCAAGGAAACTAAGGCAGATATTTTTTAATTTTTTTGTGCTAGTAGGGTATTGATATATTGCAGGTTTCTTATATAAATTTATTCTATGGGTTAACGTTTGAGATCATTATTGTATAGATAATATTGATTATAAGTTTATTGAGGTTTGAAGGTGTAAAATGTCCCAAGTCACCTGCCTTAACGATAGTGTACCTGCAAATTATCAAACCAAACTATTTCAAAATAAAAGCTTTCATTCATCTGAAAAGCAAAGAGTTTGCTGTACCTTTAATCTGATAGGTGACAATTCTTCCCACTGTACATTTTTTCACAATAATACTTTTCATAGAAAACATTATGTACTTTTAAATTTGCTTTATATACTAGGCCCATTCATAACATCCTACGTCAGGATATTATACAGGAAAATAGAAAAAGAGATAACAAATTGAACATTTATTTTATTTTTCTCAAAATATATTTTTTTAATGTGTTCATTTATGGGTTACATAATGTATGTAAATTTCCTAGTATAACAATCTGGTCCTTCAAATGAGAGTGAAGAATATCTATACATAAGTTTTTATATAATATTTTTGTTACTTTCACTTCACATTCTTGTTTTTGTTGTTTTTTTTTACTATTATTTTGCATAACAAACATTTTTGTTACATTTTTTAACTCAAAAATTTAAGGCAGGTAGTTGGTATTGTACAAATTGAAAACAATGGTAATTTCCTGATGTTTCCAGTTCCAATGCATTCATTAATATATTTAAAGAGAAATAAAGTTATATTTCATTTTATCACTTTAAAGATGAGTAAATGTAGTTCTCTCATACCAAAACAAATTGCACATTTTTATATAATTACTTTACTCATAATATTGAATATAATTTTTATAAATTGTATTACAAAAAATATTTAATGTTGAGTATTTTTTTAATGACGTTTTGATTAAACTTTAACCTTGGCAACTATTCTCCTTTTTTCTATTGGAATTACTGGCATTGCCTTTGGGAGGAAGATCTGTCAGAAATTGCGAAGGCCATTGATGCTGCCCTTATAATTTCAAATTTGAGCCAAAGCTCTGATCAATTTTTTTTCATGAAATCTTTTGCAAAAACAATTCTGCAAAGAGGACCTACATTTTGGTTTTTATATCTCTGTATGACCATTAAGTAGAAGTACATTTTGAGTATAACAACATAAAAATATATACAGTAATATGTTTCAATTTATAGTTAGCATATGTTCTGTAGGAACATCTCTGAGCAACTGTACTGCTTGATTAAAATTCATTTTAAGTAATCTTATTCAATGTAATAAGCATTAAAATCATGTCAATCTTGACATGACTGGTCAAACAGGACTTAACCAATATTGTTTTGTATACTCTCTGAAAGGAGAAAATATTAATTCCAAATAATAAATATTAATTAGCCTTTATAATGAAGAGCAAACAATCAATAGAAAGATATAATTATAACATCATAAGTAGTAAATTATCATTCATATTCCATTATGAACATACAAGTGGAAGAACAACTATTAAATTTCCATGTGATGAAAAATTGACTAAACATTGAATTCAATTTAACTCTTACAAAAATCCATGAACAATAGTGCAAATTAAATACATAAAATTATTAATATATATGCAAATTTGTTTCATTTGTGATAGAGAATACATAGGCATTCAAATTTAGATTCTCTTTTGAATACTTGTCGTGTGAAAAATCAAACATCTCTGGAACTAGTGACTTTTTCAGTATTCTTGACAAATTTCAATTTCTCTGGAACAAAAATCTTCTGTCTTCATATAGACTAAATGGTTGTATTCTTCAGGTAATAAAAATCAACTTTTGTAATGAATATGTATGGTTTCCCATTCTCTCAGAAAACTAATTAAAACTCAAAACAAACTATATTCAATCCAGATTTTAATTGTGACAGCTTTCTTAATGAAAGGTATTATCCGACCTTTTGTTTCTGGAGCAAAATCCCCTTTCCATGTTCTTTAGCCTTATGCAATCGCAAGCTGCGTGATGATTGAAATTGTTGCGTACATGATTTGCATTTGAATATAAAACCCTCATGCTGCAGAACATGTGCTTTCAGAGATGATTGCCTATTAAATTTCATGTTACATTGTGCACAAAAATAATTGTTGGATCCATGGCATAAAATATGCTGCAGCAGACTCTCTATTGAAGGACACTGTTTTCTACACATTTCACAACAATACGATCTATTTTGGTGACTATGAGCTCGTTCATGAATTTGCCAGCTGTATTTTCTTTTAAATATTTGAAAGCAGTAACGACAATGCCAAAATGCTTGGTTAGGCATGTGAATGTGAGCCAAGAAAGCTCTCTCATTACTAAATACTTTATTGCAAGGTCTGCAGGTCATAATTTTTTTTGCATTTAAATGCACAATAACAGAAATTTTGTCTTGATAGCTAGTGCCACATACAGGGCAATAATACACCACTGACAACTCATCCTGAATGGATGCTTTAATCTTCACTCTTAGAAACTGATTTATGCCTTGTTCATGCTCTTGCATGTGAATCTCATACCCCTTTTCTGTAAGAAATACTCGAGAGCAAAGCTCACAGTACCTAATAGGATCTAGAACACATTCGCCACAGTGTGTTTTAAAACTATACCAGCTAAAAAACTTCCCACAAGTTTCACATAGCATTGTTTCTGTGTGAACTTTTAGTACATGATTTCTCAGATTTTTTTGTTTAACACAAATGCCACAGAATTCACACATTGCTTGTTGGTACTCGCAGTGCATCTTGTCCTGTTTGTTATTGAAGTTTTCAAAATTTTCATAGCTATCACCCCACTTCATTTGACTTGGATCTGTGGCATCATTCGCATTTTCTTCCTTATTTTCCAGTAGCCTCTGAACTTCATTTTCCCCCTTTGCAGCTGTAATAAAGCTGTTCTTCTGAGGATGATCCAGAATAGAACCTAAGCTGTAGCAAAATATTGTTAAAAGTTGGAAAATATTACATTATTGAATGAAATAGAGAATGAGTGAAAATTAAAAGAGCACTGTTAGGAGCAAAATATTGCAATAATGGAGAAAATTCAAAACAATTATACACTAATTTTAAAAATCAGATTTAAGACCAATAATACATCAATTTTATCCTTCTCATTTATCTTCTTATTACTCTTCTTTTCTTATCTCAATAACTTTGTTTTTCTCTTCCTTTTTTCCCTTCTGAAGTATACTTCAAGGGTGTTCCTACTTTGGATAATGTAGTATATCAAGCGCTATATTGAAGTAACCTTTTTTTATTTATTCTTTAATGTTTTTACAAATAGATGAAATGTCTTATTCATGTAGAATTAACCACATTTAGACTTTACCCGTCACATAGTATACTATTTGCACCACTCAAGGACCTCCAACTCTTTAGGAGCAATATCAGCAATTACCTTCAATTAGCCATTCTGAAAGAACGTTAATATATGTTAATTAATTGAGTGAATAATAAAAAATCACAAAATACACCAAAATGTTCTGCGTTAATATTAATAACCCAATCCATCCTACAAGATGTCAGTACTCTCATTTCTGATTCATCCACTTACTTAATACATGTAGCTTAAAGATGGATAAAACTTAAAATGAAACAAAAGTCTGTTTTACAGAGTTTTGTTTTTGTTAGAAAGTCAATTGAACAAGTTAAATTTACTCCTTGAAAGTCTCTGTTGGATATCATGACTTTCCCTTCTAGTTTACAAACATTTGAATTACAATGCAAGGGTTAACATGCACAAACTGATGAGTCACACCAATGTATTTCACAAAGCATTAAGTAATGAGATTAAAGGATCCTTGAAGTTTTATTAGTTGTATTTTAGTCCAAAGGATCGGAAAAATTATTTTCAACTTGTAAATATTTGTTGACAAACCATGCATTTTTCACATTCCATGATATTTTAAATTCTTGGCAAATATCTGACTAATATGTCTTCTTATGTATAGTTTTAAAGAACCAAACTTAAGACTCGTCCATCTCTAACATTTATTCTTAAGTACGCTAATGTTTAACTCATAAAATATAAATGATATGGTTTAAGGACTGTGATTAAGGACAAATTAATAAAAGATTACGAAGAAAACTATTACTGCAAGTGTTCCATTATTTGCATGCTATTAACCACACTGTGAAACTGTAATTAACACATAAATGAACCATATTTACCACTTGATTATCTTCTTAAATTCCAACATGTGTTATGGTCATGTAGCAGTTCTCCAATATAAGTGATTCTAGTCCAATATTTTCTTTTAAATAGAGTAACACAGCCGAAAATAATTTTCCAAATTTTGGGAGAATTTCACCTATTTTTATTACTCTTTTAATTCTTCAGCATCATATTACCTACTTTATAGTTTGAAATTAAAAGTTTTTGAAGAATGCTGAGTTGTTATCTCTCTCTTTCTTTATTCAAAACAATTCTCAATTCTTTGTCCATTCAGGTGTCCATCTCCAGTACCTCACCATGTAATCCACATATTTCACTCTCCTTTTTTGCTACCCTGATTACAGAACAAAATAAGAAGACATGGTGACAGCTTTTAGAATATCTTACTATTGCTTTTGTTTTCCATTTCTCATCTAATACGGTATTGGTGAATATTATTAGATAGTCATCAAATAAAACAGATCAGACATGAGTTTCTTGAAAATGTTTTGACTGAGAATCTGCTTTCTGACTTATTAGCATTTTTTATCTTAATCAAAATAAATCTTTCACTGCCCTGTTCTGGGTTCAGATAATTTAACTAATTTATTAAGATTTGTAACTGGGAAAATAGTAGTTCTGCCATTGCAAATCCAACAGGTATTATCAAAACCTATTTTGCATACATTGAAACTCTGAAAATTTGTTTCCAGTTATTATAACTAACAATTTCGTTGGATTAAGCTTCACATTCAGGATTAGTTTTGTAATTGTTGCAACACTTGTCTCAGAGTTACAAGAATTGATATTTTTATTATTACATGAAAATATCATCTTTTTAGTGGTACACTATTTTCAGATTTATGAAAACTAGTGGAAACATTATTTCAACTTTATTAGTGTTTATTTCTTTTTAACTAGGGCTTACTTTGTACATTAAAGTTTTCGGGTTGTTTTTACTTTCAAATTGATATTACTAATAATGGATAAGATCATTTCATCATAAACACTACTAAAGGTTGTATTACTTCTGCTGGTATTGCAATGCAACACTTCACAACTGTTTCACAACTGTTCATGGTTTAAAATCATAAAAAGCTTTTATGTTTTCTAGTGACTTATAATATACACAGTAAATTTGTAGTTTAATTTACTAATCATCCTTACTTTTGTTTCAGATTTAGCTTTTTCTTATTTTCAAAGAGCATCTCCATTTCTTCCAAAACCTCTTTTACTCCTCCATCAAACCATCTGGATGTTGGAACATTTACATTTGTTTCACAACAACATTGCAAACTATTTATCACCGATTTCAGTTTTTTTTACGCATAAGAAAGATAATGAACAGGAGAACATTGTATTATTGATGGATTTTGCTGCTGCAGTCCACACTTAACCACCAATTTTTGCATACTAAGATTCTCTGTAACTTGATGTATTTTACTTCTAATCTTGTCAATACTTGGAATAATCTACTATAAGCCTGTTTGAAACACAAGACTTATTCCAAATTCACAAACAAGAGATTTTCTACTTCTTCGTCCTCTTAGTGCTTCTCACATTCATCCATTCACACATATGACTTCATATCAATAATTTTTAGTTTATCACATTAACGTTTCCTTAAATTACTGTTTTGCTTAATTCCTTTTGCCAAACCTGATTCTTTGTTTAAACTGTTCTTTGTGAAATTTTGGTCACATTTTGCTCATTTCTTTCCCTTTATGCAGGCCACACTCTTTCTAAGTTCTTTCTATTAACTATTCTTGAAAGTCCTTTCAACACTTGCATCTTCAAATATTTATGTTAATTCTTGATTTCTCAATAGTAGTTTTGCTAAACATTATCTTTCAGCTTATAGTTCATGATTAATTTTGAGAAATTTATTGTTGTATCTTCTATAAAAATTTTATTGCAGGTAAATTCATTCTTTCTCCATTCACCTACACATGTTGTACATTGCTAACAATATAATTCCAAATTAACTATACTTGTCATTTCTTTTTTAGCATACAATCAATTGTAGTTTTTTTCATTCATGGATGGTTTTGTTCTGGTGTCTGAATATATTTCCTAATAGCACATTTGCAGTATAAGTTACAACTTAATTTATAGCAATATAACTGAGGGAGCACTGAATTCATTTTACTGATTAAAGATAAACTTTTATTTACTCAAAACAAAATCTGCAAAATGATCAATATAATTTTTGTGAACTAATATATGTTACATGCCACCCATTTTGTGTAATAAATCAAAAACATGAAAATATTACACATTTAAATTTATTTACTGCTAAAAAATACTTGAATGAATTAGAATGATGCATAATTTGCCTTTTAACTATTGAATGACTTAATTGACTAGTACCCCAGTTTGCTTTATCTATTGAATTACAATTACTACTACTCTTTAATTAATATTATGAACATTATTTTTGAAAAGAGTAGTTTTCTCAATTTTGACAGAAGTACAGGAATTATTAAAAAAATATTAAAATAAAGATTTTCTCAAAATATCACTCCAATTTTTTCTTCGAATTTTTTGTAGTTATAGTGCTAAAGATTTTAGAGTGTTATCAGTTTACATAAATGACAATTTGCTGTATTGTTTTGTTTGTTCACAAATTACACAAAGGTAATTTTATTAAAATATTTATCCCATGTAGTTAATATTTACATTACCAGCAATTTATACACATTATTACATTTCTGAGAATAGGGCTTTATATGATGTCGTACGAAAGTTCTCGAAAACTCAATATTTTTCTGTGAAAATGAGCATTTTCAGAAATGATCAAATGCCTGTTATGGAAAATGGCTCCATTTTTTATTTTTTGATGGATAGTCCTAATTCAACTAGAATAATGTTATACAAAGCCATTTTGCTGTATTCTTTTGTTTTTTCAAAATTACACAATGCATGTTTTTAAAAATCTTTCACACAACTAGTATTAAACATTTCTCATACATTATTGAATTTGTGAATACAATTGCTTCTTAATTCTACCAAAATTTGAGAAAACTTGATAAAACCTGTTTTTGGCACCAAAAGATGGCAGCTTAGAAGAGGGTGAGTCAAAACCGTAAAGAAGGCTCAGTCTAAAGAGATAAAGAAATTTTACTAGTATGAGGTCTGTGCTATTCTTTAGCACCACTAGTTTTAAAGTCGTGAAATGGCAGGTGAGAAATGGTGGGGAAAAAACAAAAAAGATAGCCTATACTCAAGTGTTAAGGAAACTAGAACAAGGAAGTCTTTTCCATTTTGTAGCAGCAGTATAAACGTTATAAATCTTTTTTAATTGTAAGAGAATAGTAGTTCATTGAATATTTTAAAATCTTTTTTTGTTTGTTTTTGTTTTTTCCTCTTAATTTTACTGTTTTAAATATTATCCTGCGCTTCCATTTATAATGTTACTAATGTAATACTGGTCCCTTTAGCTATCTCAGAAATGGAGGATGAACATTGATATTTAGGTTATTTGTAACAATGTTTGTTATTTGCAATAATTTGTAATTCCCTGCTCTACTTCCAAAAAGATAACAACATTCTCCTCCACTTTAACACGTTCTGGTTATTCTACAGATTCTGGTTTCGAATCCACTCTTGCTTGGAAATCACCAAAAATATAGTAAGCTGAAGTGTTTTGTCAGCCTTTATAGATTCTTTCTTTTATTTGAACTTCATTTTTGGATGGCCTATATATAATTACTAGTGCAATTATTTCTCACCATCTTTGCCACATATACTGCATATACTATATTGTTTGTTTGATATTTCTCCAATTAACAACTTTTTGACTCTTACCATTTTATTTTTTTATGAATTCAATATTAGAACAAGTTGGTTTCTTTTATTTTTGAAATTAGTTCTATTTATTTTCCATTCATTCTCCTTTTCTCTTCACCATATTCAGGTCTGTTACATTGGTTATTCCTTAATGAACTTGAATTTTCCAAATTCTTAACTTTTATCTTGTAGGCTATTAGAATATATTGTGGCTATTATGTGGAATATATTGAGTCCAACAAATCGAAGTTCCTGAACTTACATTACAAATGATACTGATTCTACCTCCTTGAATGCATACTCAGTTGAAAATATTTTTGAAATATTTAACGTATATCTTTCTATGCTCAAAAATATTTCACTTTGCATCTAAAGGCATCGAACAAAGTGAGCTATAGATTGCAAAACGTTCTTACAAAATCTTCAGGAAACTCTAGATCAAGTCAGTAATCACCCTTTTGATTCCATTGTCGTTTGTCCAGATTTTAACAGTTTTTCTGTTACAATCTTCTGAAAAGGAGTGGTTTCCTTCAGTTTAGATAGTACTGTAAAGATATTTACAAAGACCACAATTCATGGCTGGCTGGCAATTGATCAATTAACAAAACCACTACTAGATATGAAATTGCAATGAAAGAATTAAAATACAATGATCAAGATGCACAAATATATACAATTACAAGAAATGTGAACACTGTCACATTAACAAATACTTATACGTGATTATTTAGTACAAGTTAAATAAAATTATTTATTAACTTCTTACTGCAGGAATCAGGGAATGTAGTTCACAAGACAGTTGATAATAATGACAATGACAATAATAACAGCAGTTTCTCCCTTCAACCAATAATTTTCAGGTATTGTGGTTAATCTCAAATAGCACCGAATGCCTACATTAAATTCAACATCACTCATTTCCCTCAAGCAATGTGGTCATGACGATGTGTGTTCCCGAATCCTCTTCCTATAAATTCTTAAAGTAAATCGTTGAGCTAAACTAGTAGCACAACAGAATCGCACAGACTTTCCTGTACTAGTTTTCTATTTCCTTTGGTCTTCCTTTGGCTAGCTATTCGAAGTTGCCACATACTCTTGTCACCTGCCATCCAGCGCCGCCTAAAGTACATTAAAAAAATATATTATCAATTTTTTTGTTTCTTAATAATAGAACTGAAATATTACTTTAAGAATATTAAGGAAGAGTACAGCAAAGTAAACTGTACTGCACTATCTAAACCTCGCCCCAAATGTCAATTTTCATTGAAAAATTTAGAGCAGTTTTTAAGAAAATGGTGTTTAAGCTTTATTGTAAATGTGAAATTTGAGCCCTCTTTCACAGAAAACTTTTGTTTTAGAAAAATTACATTAGAAGCCATTTGAATAACTTTAACTCACAAATAACGTAGTGTTTACAAATTACTGGAAATGTGCATATTAATGGCATGAGAAATTATTTTTAAAAAAAGAGGTGTAATTAAAAAAGAAAAAACAACTAAACAATACAACAAAACGAATTTTATGTCATCTTAAACAGTGTAATTAGCACTATCCCTGCTAAGAGTTTGAAGAAAAAATTTGGAGCCGTTTTTTTAGGAAAATTGTGTTTGAACATTTCTAAAGACTTTTGAGCTCATTTTCACACATTTGAGTTTATGTGAAAACTTTGTTGGAAGTCATTTGAAGCACTTCCACTCAGAAATGCAATAATGTATACAAATCGCTAGAAATGCGCATATTACAGGCGATACATTAAAAAATTGGTTTTTGTGTAATTTTTGAAAAAACAAAAGAATACAGCAAAATTAATTCTACGTAATCTTAAACAGTGTGATAAGCACTAGCCGTACAAACAGTTTGAAGAAAGAATTTAGAGACGTTTTTGGGAAAAAAACATTTAATCTTTGTGAAAATGTGAAATATTGGGCTCTTTTTCACAACAATTGAATTTTCAAGTAACTTTATTAGACATCTCGCACATGTACTCGCAAATGCAATAATGTGAACAAATCGCTGCTAATGTAAATTTTAACGACGCGAGAGGCAAGTCAAAAAATAAATACATTTTTGTAATTTTTGAAAAATCAAAATAATATATCAATATGGCGTTTATGAGATCTTTAAGAGTACATTTCGTTCTATTCCTAGCAAAAGTTTAAAGGAAATATTTTGAGCCGTTTTTCGAGAAATTATTGTTTTTGTTATTTTTTAATATTAGTCATATTGCACGCAATATTGCGCGAAAACTAAACCAAAAGTTAAAAAAAAATTACATGATCTTAATGAAAGAACTAATTAAGAACTAACAACTTTAATTTGAAGGAAAAAATAATTGTCTTTAATTTTGTAGTTGTAGGAAGATGCCGAAAGAAAAGAAAAAAAAATTGAACTTTCAAACTTATCAGTGAAAATCGGACCTATCTTTATAAGTATTTTACTCTATTCTTACAAGAGATGTAAAAAAAGGCATTTTTCAGAAATTTTAAAGGACATTTTTCAAAATCGCAGCGCTTCGAGTCAAGGCAGATCGATTGGGGAATATCCATTTTGGAAAAAAATCCTAGATGAATTTCCATACAGTTTATGCATTCAGGTGCAGGTTCATGGAGGTGGTTATATGCAGTTTATACAGACTTGTGCGCCTGCAATTATACACCCATCAATTTACAATTTTAATGAATCTCTATGTACCAGAATATTTCCGAATAGTTTCAAAACCCCTACGACACCTGCTCTCCAAAAAAGGCATGTAGAAATTTCGGACAATTTCCCTTTTGTCAGTTTTTAAAAAGATATTAAAGAGGCTTTTCTATGGACATCCTTGTCAGTACATACGAAGCGTTTTCAGATCGCCAACATGAATGTAGAAAATAAAAATTTACGAATACAAACTTTTGTATTTTCTTGCTCTTACGAGAAAGTTATGTAACGCTGCGCGAAAAAAACGGCGAATTTTCGGCAGAAAAACTCTTCTTACAGCGCCCTGGTAACGAAAATCTGGATAAATCCAGTTGCTAAATTTGGGGGGGGATCTCTAACACGCGGTGTCCGTGAACAAAGCTAGCGGCTAAACCGTTCAGACGATTTTATTCAAAATTGATATTCCCCGATCAATTTGGCTGATGTCACGGACCCTTGAATTTGAAACTAATATTTTAAATTTGGGGGGTACTTTACATGAAGGCCCTCGGGCATTTTCAAAAAAATTGCGCCATCGATTTTGATGAAATTTTGTTGTTGGATGGTCTGAAGGACGTTTATGAAAATAGTGGTCTGATGTTGGTTAAAAACTAATTTTTCAAAAATTGAAAACAATCAACATTTATTCGGCGTCTTCCTAAAACTACAATTAAGAAGATACAATTTTTTCTTAATGAAATGTGTTCATCAAAAACATCTTCAAATCAGGTCGTGTTGAATTTTACGAAAATATGAGCATTTTTGGAGTAATTTGGCGTCAAACATAGACGCCTGCTTATTTTCTGCGCTTCGTGAACGTAAATTTAGAAGTTTTTGAAGCAGTTGGATGCTATCTAAGTTAGAATTTGCATATTATTTCATATTTCTTTTGTTTGTTTATTCTTCAAGCTTTTGTTAAGTTTTAAAATTATTCTTTTAGAAATTGTTTAAAAATATTTTAAATTGCGTCCTTTAATTGTGTTAAACGTGAAATCGGACAGATGCTTTCGCTTTGCTTAATAATATACGGGAATGAAAAGTAATGCATGTAAAACAGAGTAATTTTGGTGAATATAAAAATATTAAAATTTTCTATCCATTTTCATTTTTTTGCTAGCAGTGTCAATAATGGTAATTGACAAAATGTGTATCCTATACGAATTAGCGATCATTGTTGCTTGGAAACCATTGTTACAATGCCGCACTGATAACAGAAGGCGATAAATACTGCTCCCTTTCTTTAGCGTTAATATAAACTAATTATATTTTCAGCTAAAATAGGCATCGTGCATTGTTGGTACGTTTATGTAGAACGTGAATACACTAAATTCAAAGGCTGAAAGATCTTTCGTTTAATTATTTGAATTTAAAAAAATATTTTTCACGCTTTGTTATTTAAGAATTTTTCAAATGTTTGTTGAAGTGTAAGAAATAGTCATAATATTACACAGCCATTAACAATATCGCGAGAGAGTACGTATTGTTGTAGCACCACCAGTTTTTTCTTAAAGACGTCGCTTCATCCTGGATCAAAATGAAGTTAGAATATTTTCAGATCTTTCAAAAGCTTTTGACGTCCTTGATTGTTAACATTTTAGTTTCAAAATTATCTTCGTATGGAATTCGTGGTATTACTCTAGACTGGCTGTGTTCGTACCTTAAACTATGTCAAGAGAATAGAAATGCCATACTGGAACGAAGGCTCATTACTAGAGCTCAGAAATCCAGGCATTTATTTTACCTAAAATAAACAGGCAAAAAGGCATTTCTTCTTGCTGATTTCTTAACGGCTACTTCGGTCTTCCGGCGCCTAATCTTCTTTTCCAGTCTTCTCTGTTCTTCCAGGAATCAGGAGGTAATTTCCACTTCTCGATTATCTTTCTGATCTGGTCTTTCCATCGTGGCCTTGGTTTGCCTCGTTTTCTCCTTTCACTTCGTAGCCATTCTAATGATCTTTTGGAGAGTCCTTTCTCGTCCATTCGCTGTACGTGACCAAATCAAGTGAGTTGTTTCTTTTCAATTTCCTCTATAATATAATTTTGCAGATTCATGATTTTCTTAACCCGTTCATTTCTAATTCTTTCCCTTCTAGGCAATGCTGCAGCTCTTCTGAAGAAATCAATTCCAGGGCTCTCAATTTTCTTTTGTTGCTCAGGAAGTTGCCGTATTTTTGCTCCTTACAACGCAGCACTTTCAATCATACATTTATATATTCTAATATTCGTTTTCTTGCCTGTATTTGGATCCCAGATCACTGAATTTAGGACTCCTAAAATTTTTCTTCCTTTAATGAATCGGGTTTCACATTCTTTTCCATAAAAAACCTGTTTCCCTATTGTCCCCAAGTACTTTATGTCCTCTGTTCTTATTATTTCTCCAATTTCCTTAGTCAATATGTCATGTGTGTAGCCTAGAGTCCAGTATATTGTTTTTTATAGGTTGAGGCTTAGTTCTCATTTCTCATAATCATTTTTATCTTCCTTGTCATATATTCAATATCTTCCTGTTCTTGCGCCACCAACACCTGATCATCAGCGAACTGTAGGGCATAGTGTTGTTTTATCAAGTGGTATTCCCATCCCAGCATATTTTCTTTTCCATACTTGTAACACCGCATTAACATACATTTGAAAGAGAGCAGGTGACAAACAGCATCATCGCCATAGTCCTTTTGATATAGGAAATGTTTGGGTCATCTATTTTCCAACTTCCACGTTTCCCTTTTGATCTATATACAATTCCTTCACCTCATTTATTAACATTTTATTTACATTACTTTTATTCATAACTTCCCATAACTTTACGACTGACACACTACCATAGGCCTTTTCTATATCATCAAAGATCATGTGAAGTTCTATCTCCTTACCATTTCTTTTGCATCACCTGGGACAGACAAAACAGGTTATCTAAGCAAGTGTGGCCCGCCCTAAAACCACTTTGTTTTTCTTCGAACCCCTTTTCTTCTATTAATTCTCTTAACATTCTTCAATATACATCAATGAACGTGCTTGTCACAGCTATTCCTCTATAATTTTCACATGTCTTCGCTTAGGGAGTACATTACCATGACGTTGGTGGTGGAGCTTGAGTACCCTAGTGATCCTGAAAGCAATGCCGGCGGTAGCGTTGGGCCTCCCTAGCCGGACTGGTCAAAGGGGAGGGGTCAGGCGAAGAAGTACTCCAGAAGACGACGGGTGCGTAAGAAAATAACATCCGGTACAGTGAGCTGAAGAGGATCTCGACACGAAGATTTAGGCAGAAATCCTATAGCCTACATTTCTACCGAGGGATGAAGGATACGAGTATGATCTCGCTAAAGGAACAAGAAGATTTCAAAAGAAATCTGGGCAGGAGGAGCTCAAAAGACTCGATGATGCAATCCTCCTAGACAAGCCTAGTAAATCCTAAAAAAAAATCCTGGTCCTCTTAGCAGGGGGTTGGGAAGATGGGCCAGCTCCTCGTCGTCCATGTACAAACTATGAAATGCTAAAAGGCCTAAACATGAGAAAAATGCATTTATTCTTACTGAAATAGGAATGCAAAAGAGGCATTTATTCTTCTTCTATTAAGTAGGGGGCAAAACACAAGACACATTAAAGAAGTCACCATTTAAAAGTAAGTAATGTAAAAAATTAATAATTAAATGATTCACATTTTTATTTTCACTCAAAATGTACATTAGCACCAATACATGGACCACGCACCATGGACACTATCTTTTCTTTGTAATCTTGATCCCACTTACCATATGGTTGACGACTACGAATTTATTTTATTCGCGATCCTATCTTTACGAATTGCTATTGTGAACTCCCTTTTGAATCTCGAAATGGTAGCAGTGAAAACAAAATTGTAGATTTCGTTCTTCGCACTTGTGTAATCACCAGAAGGGGCGAGAGAACAAGAAGGAACTGAGAAGGGCATAATCGTGTACAGACAGCTGTCCTCAAAAGGGATCCGAGGCCACACACAATCATAGGATGAGATTTCTCATGAGCGAACAAGTCTATACGCATCAATGAAAAATATTAAAAATCTTCACTGGTATAATTTTATTTCCCTTTTATATTTTAACACAACCTGACACTGGAGCCTCCGCGTCCACAGAAAGGCAATACATGACCTACCTTCATGTTGTCAAGGTCAAAGTCTTCAGGGCCACAAATAAGGAAGAAATAGGCATAAATAAGGCAAAATGAAAATCTACTAAAACAGCCTCAGAGTAACAATTAAATGATTACTATTGTTAAAAGTCATAAAATTGTTTTGCCAAACTTCCGGGCTCTAATCATTACCTATTTACCACTGTTATAGGTAACACTAATGGCCTTCATGATTCACTGACAATTGCACATGGGGTCCGCAGGGTTCGATTCTATTCCCACTACACGTTACAATATGCCGTCGATTCAAAATGGGACAGTTTTTTTTACTGAAGATTCGAATATTCTTTGTAATAAGGAAACAGTAAATAGTACTACATCAGATGTTTCACATTGGTTTCAAACTACCAAATTAATAGTAAATGAAGGGAAAATGGTTTTAATTAGGTTTTCCATTTCAAATAAACCATTGTATACTCCATTTAAAATGAATGGCAATTGACCGATGTTAAGGTACTAACAAAATTTCAGGGACCTTTAAGCCGGCCAAACCTCAAATGGAGTGTCCATTTAAATGAATTGAACACAAAACTAAGTTCCATTATGTTACGCGTTCAGAATTCTTCCAAAGTCCAGATGCCATTAAAGGCCAGATGTGATTAAACAATTAAAATCTATACACAAGTTCACATGCCAAGTAAAAGATCTTCTGCTGCATAACTGTTTCTATATATTAGATACTATACCGAGTATCTATAAGTTAATATTGATTTCAGTAATGATGTTTAATGTATTAGATACCATTTGGACTGTGTAATTTTAAAACACTAGGCCTGTAACAAATATTGTACCTTAGCTTATGGATCAATGACCCCCATATTTTGATCAAATTTTTCGCCGTTTCCGGGACCCTAGGAAGAAATGCATGGCGAGATAGCCCCTTGTGCTCTGCATCTGGACATGAATGTAGCCACATTCTCTGTTCACCTTCTCATGAGCTTATTGGGGAATTCAAAAAATCGTTCTCCATGTTCTCGCGAAAGAAAGTAAATTCCTTCACGTACGGCACGATAAGAGAAAAGTCAAAATCTGTAACTCATTTATTTTGGCAAATAGTTATTTACACGGGAGCGAATATTTTCAGATCAATTCTTACCAAAACACTCGTTATCTATACTTATAATTCAACTTAATATGTAGGGGAAAAGGACACTTTACATTTTCGTAAATTTGTGGCAGATAAGCTTTGGAAAAATAAGTAAAAAATATACCATGCAATGACTGCAATTTTAGATAGTTCTCGAGTCCCAAGATATATCCAGTGGTTTTACGAGGGTTGCCTTTTATATTTCAGGATTAGAGAACAAAAACAAATATTAATCATTGAAAAATCAACTTTATTGTTTTTCGAAATATTCCCCATGAAGATCTAACACTTTTGCATGCGTTTGAACAATTGTCGAAGCACTTTTGCCACTCTGATTGAGTATCTCCAAAACATGCATTCTGAATGCAGCACTGCTCTTCAGGTGTCGAAAACGTGACTTCTTAATTGGATTGTTGGTGAACCTCTCAGTTTGGTTTTTACGTACGGGAATATAAAGAAGTCATTCGGTGCCAAGTCAGGACTATACGGCGGATGACGCATCAAATCGATGTTTTGGGTGCTCAAAAATGCAGTTGTTTGAGCCGATGTGTGAGATTTCGCATTTTGTGGTGAATAGTGATCCGTCTTCGACGGTTGGTTTTCCTGATCCTCCTTGGAACAGCTGGCAAACAAATCGTTTGTGTACCACTCAGAATTGACTGCCTGCGTTGTTCTAGTAGGTACTGTTGCGACATGTCCAGTTTTTCCGAAAACACAGGCGACCATCTGTTTGGTAGCGATTCGTGCGCGAACAATTTTTTGTTGGATTTTTGCTCATCTTGAAACATTCATTACAGTCGACTGCTGTTTACTTTCAGGCTCATACGCGGTAAATCCACGAATTCATCACCTGTCCGATGTCATAGACGTGTTTCGAAGCACCGCGATTCGTTATTTTTGAGCATTTCTTTGACCAATCGACACGAGCCTTTTCGAGCGAATGACAAATTGTTGTGGATCCAAAGCGAACAAATGTTTTGACAGACAAATGTTCATGAATATTGAATGTACGCTGGTTCCCACTAATGCCTAAGGTTGTCTCAATCTCATGATAGTCACATGACGATCTTGCAATATCAGTTCACGCACAGCGTCAATGGTTTTCGGAACAAACTGATTTTGGACGACCTTCGCGAAATTCGCTTGAAGTGAACTTACGACCGATTGGAATTCACCATACCATCGATAAAAATCACTACTCCTGATGGATTTCATCGCCAAAAATCTTGAATTATTTCATCCCTGCACTGTTGCTGAGTTAATCCACGTGCGAAAGGTGTAAACAATAACTCGCCAATGAAAAATGGTCACGATTTAATTCCATTTTTGGGCCAAGATTGAATCTTTTTATGTACTGTAAACAAAAAAATAACGCTCGTATGTCAAAACGTTCTGAGTACGTATAACCTCCAAAACATCAAACTTTACGATAGAGCTATCTGTTGCCAGATTGCAACACCAGGGTTGCCAAATCCCAAAACATGAAAGGCAACCTTCGTACATTGGGACAGCGTTGCATGTTGGTATCTTGGGACACTATGAATAATATTTTAGTTGCAGGAATGCGAATTTAAACAAGACTGTGTTAACATCAATTCTCTATTAGACAATATTATTATTCACATTAATTTTAAAATTATATCTTATAGGAAAGCAATATTAAATGAATGCAATTCGCGACATGTTGATTTTGGTAAAATCTTGCCAACAGAAGAGCGACCAACAGTTATGGCATCAACAGTAGGAAATAAAAAATGGGTCATTTGTTTCCTCAGGAATTTTAGTGCCATCATCTGCGGTCTTTTCCATTACTAGTTCAACATAATAAGCATGTTGTGGAGGTATGCGAGCATCTCCAAATTCTATTAAAACCCAATTACCCTCAGAACATAGAAGAGATTCTTATTTACATGAAAAGGTGACAAATCTTCCTCTTCTTCGAAACTTGAATAGATCATAATGTTCCTTGAACTATTTCCAAGATTAGAAATTTCTTCATCGGAGGAACATGAAAATTTATAATCGCCCTTTTAGAGCTTTTAGGTTATGACTTAATCCTTTTTTCTTTTCAATTATCCATTTTCTCTGAAGCGCCCAAACCAACAAAATATCTAAAAGGTTCAAACAAGCTTATTTGTAACAAAATAAGTTTATGACTAATCTACAATTTCTTTTATTTTTTATTGTAAAACTAAGATGCTCAAATAAAGCCAATTACAATACTACACAAAAAATATAATAATGATTAGTTTATTTTCTTATATTGAAGAAACCCGCTTATTTTTTTCTTCCTCTTGGAAACAAACATATCAGACACTTTAAACGCTCGACAGAATAACAAGTGTTAAAATAATTTCACACATAAACCGTGAAACTTCCATACAATGTCACCATAATTATTTGTAGTTTTAAGAGTTGTTACTAGAGCTCTCTTTCTATGTAAAATCAATGTAAAATCGTCCCAAGAGGCAGCCCATTTCCCTGCTAGATGAGCTAGGGTAGACATTCAAGATCTCAAAAAAAGTGCACTATTGTACTTCTTCCCATTATACGTCACAGTTTTTAACGTTAAATAAATCCTCTGGGTTTTCTTTTCTCGTTCTGGAGTACAGTATTTTCGATCCATACTTTTGAGCCTGCCAGTTTTACAATACTGACAGGAGGCAGTGTGTAAGGCACCAGGTCAGTGGCATAGGCTCAATGAATGCGAGTGATGTGTCGCATCCCCAAGTTTTTCAGCTCTTTTAAAACTTTTGTGAAAAACGTTATTCTACTCCTGAAATATATCTCTCTATCCTGTTTGTACCTTTTGCTTTTTTCCCCATGCACTTTCCAGTAGGCGTCTGTGACCGTGAAAGGCCGAGAAACATCCCTTTGACGACTTCGCTTCGTTACCGAGATAATTGAACTCTCATCATGTGCTGTGGGCAAGATGCGAGGTTTCGGCCGACGGAGATGCGACGCTGACTATTGCATCTCAGACCTCTTTGGTGCTTCTGTATCCCCCTCGCAAAGCTTCGCCATTGTCTCCTTTGAGCACCTCCTCTTCTTTCAATAGAAAGACTGGGAAACCCGGGGGTCACGAGCTGATGACTGTGGACTCCAAAGCGAGTTGTGGGCGGCGCGTCTTGACCACACCGTAGGCATGTTTACCAACTATCCTGACCCATAACGTGATTTAGAAGACGTGTGTTATCTGTGTAATATAAATATATATTGTAATATATAAGTATTGTCAGTCATATAGATGTTTATTGTTCTCTCAAATCTTGCCATTACAAACATGTATAACATACACACGCAATTTGTTATTCTGTATAATTTTGCCATTGAGCTTTTATGATTTGCTCTATTCATGATATTTAAAAGGGCAAGTATTAATTGGCAGACGCACATGTAAGCAAAAGCGCCGAGGTCACGCAGAGCACCGAGCAAAGGCACTGACCGGATGGTGTGGGCCACTTATCAGAAATATCTTGCGCGCGTCTCCACACGTAAGCCAGAAAGAAGCTCCACCGGAAGCTTCTGAGACAGCGTGGGCTATTCAACCCACTTAAACAAATTCATTATATCCCCACTCCCAAGAGTTGCCAGCACGTGCGTCTGACCAAGCATGCCACGCCCTGCCCGGGGGCTGATATAAGCGCCCTGGCTGTTTTTGCAGCAGACACTTGCAGTCATGTAGTGAAGGCTATATGATTGTTGGTTTCTCGCATTAACCACTTTCATTTACTGTATATTTTAGTATTATTAAAGATTTTGTCTTCTAAAGAGCAAGAGTTGCTCATTCACCTCGTCATTACCAGTTAAGTGTCCTGCCACCTCAGAGAAGTCGAAAATTTAGCTTTTCGAGGATCCATTCAATTAAAATGTAACTGCGCCCTGTCACTCAAAGATAAGTGGCCGGCGGCGCGCACGTTACATCCGTACGGACAAAGAACACTTACCTCACGCGGCTGGTAATAGTTCTTGGTTGTCAGGATTTTCGCGTGTTTTGTGTGTTGTTGCGAAAGTGCTGAGTTTTTCTTGAAACTGGGTTATAAAATGAAACATGTACTTCCCCAAAGAAAAACCATGGTTTTGAAGCTGTAACGCGATAATTAGAATTCGTCAATTTTCGTGAGAAAAGATGTGACATGGCAAGCACATGATTTGTAAAAGAGAATGAGTTACAAGAGATAGGAAACAGCGAGTGAAAACTCCTAAAGTCCCTTGAAAGGTTTCAAAAACTACGCAGTTTTCAAGAATGCTAGAAGACAACGGAAAATCAAATAACACAATTAGGTGTATTGTTCATGTTTTAACGTACTTTTGTATATTCTTGTTTGGTTCATTATTGTCAGAAGCAACGCAAAATTAGCAATTCTCAACAATACGTATATACATCGTAATAAGGAATACATTAACATATAGTCCGACATCGATTAGATACCTTAATTGGTCAACCTTGTTTAATGCATAAAACTCTGATCGCATCCCCATTCTGAGCAGGAGACGCCACTGCATCAGGTGTCTCTGGTGGTGTCACGCCCATCTCCAAATAATTTCAAGGACATCCAATAGTTTAATTCTAACTCCATTTGAAGTAAATATACTTTCAATGTAACATTCGGTAAAAATTATATTTGTATAGTGTTACACAGACGTTAGAACATGAAACGGTAGCATAGAGTAACAAAACATCGTCCTTCATTAGTTTCTCCAGAACTGGCAATCGAAAAGCTAATCTTGCCCCAACGACGGCTCTGATCACAGCCGGAACTCTCATCTCTGTCGCTGCCGTTGTTTTCTGACTTTAATATGAAATATTATTAATTATTTAATAATATATGCATGCTTTGAATGAAATGAAACCTAACTGAATACATCTGGAAGTGGAACCTTTGCTACATGGAACTATGAATACATGGAGGTACCATTACCAACTTCTACCGTGTTCCGCAAGTGAAGTAAGTCCGCCATACTAGAGAACCCAAAACCAGTCTGTCACTCGAACGTGTATATACTGTTTGTAATACTTATCTTCTAAAGATGTTGAGTGATTGAGATTGAATATACAAGGTCGAGTGACTGAGATGCTTAAGTTATACTACGAAGTTAGTGGTGACTAAGTTATCATTTACGGTTGTATAAGGATTCTATTTAGCCTGATGGGACAAAAGAAGGTTCCGAAACGTTGCAAAATATGTATATTGACAAACTGATATATAATCCGTGGGTTAAATAAGGTTTAAGTTGTCTCTGAACATTTTCAACTCTATATGAAGATTCATTTTAAGTAAATTACACATAGTGAGCAAATATCAATTTACACAAAACATACCTATTCTCCAAGTTGTCACGTTCGCCTTTACTGGTATTCTAAAATTAATAAAAAAAACATTTTAGCAAAAAGAAAAAGCCATAGTATACTATCTATAAAAAACACAGACACACCTTACACAATGGAATGTTTCACCTCATTCACACGTATTTATCTCTAAAATATAAAGTGAACAGTTTCTTATAATTAAGGGCATATACATTAGAATTAAGTGCATATGCTGATAACTGGAAATATCTTCATTTACAATATATGAACTATATTCATTCAGGCAAAAGCTGGAATGCAAAATAACGATCCACAATTAATCGACCAGCTTTTAAAAGGGATCTAGTTACCTTCTTTTCTTTTCATTGAAATATAATTACAAAATGCAGCGAATGGTGCCAAGACTGTTTTAAGGACCATACATTTGAAAATGCCAATTGCTCAACAATAAATGGAAAACATTTCAACTTCAAAGTCTTCAAACACACGAAGTACTCTTATAGACCAGACAACAAGCTTTCCGTAGCCCAAAAGCTTTAAATTTTTTTCGCATCTTTATATATATTTTTTTCTTTTTCTTGTAATACACGTTCATTTGTAGGTAGATCACCTATTAGTATAAACAATATATGAAGAGTACTTTCTCCACTATCAATGCACTACTTTCAAACAATACTTACGTTGACATCTGCCTCCATAAATGTCCGACGAAGCACAGTATCAGCTGCCACACAGGAGACGTGGAGATCATGCCATGCCTGCAATGTGGCATTGCAACTCTCGCATATTTTATGAGGTAGACCGTCATCTGCTTCTATCTTTGAGAAGGACCGACAAATATATATTTGAAGGAAGTATTTAAAAAAAACATTATGACACTAAGTTTCACTAGATACGACACAATGTAAAGTAAAATTTTACGCATAAGCAAATAAACAATGCGAGGGAGGGATCAATCAAGAGGGAAACGGAGAGCAGGTGAGGAAAGTGAACATGGGAGTACATATTGTCAAGGATTTTAAAACTGAAATAATTAGTGAAATAACATATTCAGTTAGGACTGCAAGTAAGCAGTACAGATTTTCTTTCGGACTGTTGTTGTCCATTCTATCTCATACTTGGTATCATCTTCGGAACTGCGCGGAATTTTCGATTCCGCGGGATCTGACCATACGGCGGCCTCTACTAGGGCGGCACGCTTCCACACAACTTACTTGATGTTGACAATGCTCTCCACCTATATCCACGCAATTCTGGCCCCGGAGGAGCAAGTTCTGACTCCCATTTATTAAAATACAGTCCCTGTTAGAAATGCCTACCAATGTATGCTATTCCTGAAGCTAAGTTATAGTGTGCGAATTGGTTTTGAATACTCTGCCATTCCATAAACACCACTAATAAGTATCAAAGAGCGACACCTCGGAAAACCTCGACCAAAAACCATCATTCTATGTAATCATTATATAATGTTATGAAATTGTTATTAAAAATAAAAATCATACAAAAACTATCTTTAAGTTTGAGGCCATGAATGTAAATACAATTTTTCAATGTATTTATTTAGAATATCTAGATCTAAGAATGAATAATGTATATGGATGAGTATTGAACACAAATTGTGTAGATGTGCATTTTATAAATAGTAATAATTTATTGTAGTATTATACGAAAGAATTATATTTCTTGTTATTGAGCTGTGTGTGCTATATTCTATAATACCATTAGGTGTGGTTTTCTTTACCACCATTATTGCTGCTGAAGGTCACTAGAATAAGCATCAAATATTGTAAATTAGCTAGTAGTAAAAATCTACAAGTGTGAGAGGTTGTTAGCAGAAATGTTATGTTTGTGTAAAAAATAGAAATGTTGAAACCCCTAAAAGCAAGAATTGTCAAAAAGGAAAAAATAAATTAAAAGAAAGAATCTACAGTCGACTGTATCTTTGTTTTCAATGTGAATTGCTGCCAGTTGCCTACTCTCTATTTCCACCTCGAACCCTTTTAGTTAGCTACGGTGGGGAAGAGGTCGACAATCAGCGGTTCAAGATAAAAGGGGCATTTCTGCAAAGAAGAGATAGAGAACTCCTCAGTCGAAAACGGCCCGCGACGCCGATTCAGGGGATTCACCTGAGATGCCTGCGAACACAGCTGAAAGCGACACGAGAGAAAACTACCCTACGAACTCAGTACAGTTCTTAAATAGACAATGACTGTACAAAACTGACCTCCATTTGAATACTGATTTTGAGTAAGCGGTGATAAGAGCATGTTAAAATGAACAGTGTGCATACAAGCAATTATTGTGTAAATCATTTTCTCTTGCTCTTCCGCTAATTTTTGGACTTTAAATACCTCTAGAGGCAGATGCATCTGAATCTTTTCAGAAATTGAATCTTCAGTCTCAAAATGTGTTCCAAAGATAGGTAATAACGATGTCCGTATTCTTCCACAAACACGACACAATTGGCTTTTCAGATTTTCGAGCACTAATCCGTACCCTACTTCTTCGTCTTCTGTCTTTCCTTCAATATTATCTAAAAAGAATGGTACATGTACAAGAACAATATTAAGTTTTAATAAGTCCAAGAAATCTCTCTAACACACTCAAGTACTTACCACCATTGGAAATTGCATCAAAAAATTCACAGGTACTATCTAGAGAGGAATTGTCTGGCAGAAGAATATTATTCTCAAGGATCTCTTCATTACACATATTGCCGTTAATGCTATCGTTTTCATAAAGGATGTCTGTGTGAATCGCATTATGGCCCAATTTTCTTTTCTTCTTTAAATTCTTTGTCTCACAATCTAAAAATAATTAAAAAATTCATTAAATTCGAAGAAATTATCCCCCAAAACAATCCTTTGAGTATCGATAATTACAATCAAACTCTAATACGAATTTTCCAGGAAATTTTCAACCACTTCTTGGCCTGCAATTTGCATTTGTGTTAGCCATTATATGGCCCCTAAAGGGCAATTGGACTGGTTAGATCCCGGAGTTCCTAGTAGTCGGTCACTCAACCAGCAACCAACGATGTCTCGGATTCGTTTAACGTTCGTGACTTTACGTACTTTACGAATTCGACTAGCGACGCTGGCTTCGCGGTCATGGCCTTTCATTAGAACCCTCCCAGCATGTGCCTGGATGGCCGATGGAAAACCTCGTCAGAATGGCCAAATCAGGGACTAAACACGGGCCTCCCAACGCGAAGTTTGTGTAAAACGCCCTGGGTCACTTAGCTTGGGTGGCCTGCCATACGTTGTTTTTTATTTTTACAAATATCTATCGTGATCGCGTGACTTATATCGAACTCGATACGAGTCAACTGATAGCACACAGGTCATTTTCCGATATAACTTTCGATAATACCCTTCTGTGTGTGGGTACGATACACCATACTTTTTCTTTGATTTGAAACACAATCGATTCTCCTGTTTCTTACCCAAATTAAACCAAACAAAGATGCAGCTAGATGAACAAGTCCAATTCATATAAGAGGAAATAATTAACCTATCAACAGTAAATCGTAGTTCTTAAACCAAAGAGAAAGCCACAAACGTGCAATATCAGCAAGCCAACAATAAAAGCACCAATGCAAGGATTATTGTAATAATATAGAAATTAGTAATGAATAAATCTAAACGACATCGGGCCAAAAATTGCATATACATTTCGCCGCCAATTATGCTGGGGGATGAACGCCAGAAATGATCGACAGAAAAAATAATATCTATCTTGTTATAATTGGAAAGCTTATAAAAAAAATCTCACTATTAGAAAGTTAGGTCTTTAGTTGATTTTTAGTCATTAATACCTTTTTCAGAAATAATAATAAAATCGCCAGCATATTTCAACTTTCTTCTGTTAACATATTTAATTAAAATAATATATTTTGGAATAAACTCTACCTTCATTTTGTATATTATCAGCAGCAGCAATGTCCACTGAATTTACTTTCTTGGGACGTTTAGATCTTCTTTTATAATTTATTTTTGTCAGTGAAGACATTTTTTTCTTTGGTTTACCCATAGCAGCAATTCTGTGTTAACAAAACAGAAATGTCATGATTTTCAGAAAATAATCAACACATTAAAATAATTGTTTATGATCCGAGAGTTCAAAGTAGCATTTTAGTTTGAGAGTGCTGAAAGGCTGTGATACGAGACCGACAGACAGAGTGGCACAATCCTACGAACAAAATAAAATCACTTTTATCACGTGTGTCATACGCCATTTTTGCCGACAGCTTTCTTCACTTTCATTTGATTTTAATTCAAATATCTAAATCACTTAACTGGATACTATGTAACGTTAAGGTCAGAAATAGCTGGTGCGGTCAAACGAAAGTCTTTTTTCGTTGCTGCAGTCCCAGTATTGTCCGAGCACATTCGAGGATAGACTCTCTTAGGACTGGTGCTAGGAAATGAACTTTTATCACGCTCTGCATATTGCCTTCACCGATGGCCGTCTACAAAATAATTTACGACACGGGGCAGAGATGATCCACTGCTAGTTATTGCATGGGACGTAACAGTTGGGCCGACCAGAATGGAGCAATTTGCCCCAGGCTTCGAATTTCTCTTCACTCAAAAGAAATTAAAAAATATCCATCTCTAATCCAAATTTAACTTTAAATTATTTTTGATGCATGGAGAAATGAATTCTGTTTATGAATTGGGAGAGGAGGGAATTTTATTGTTTGAAATGAGGGATCCCCATGGACAAACTGCCCCAAGCTCCTAGTTTTCTCTGGGCATCCCAGCGTACAAATGGTTACTACGGCTCCCAGTCAAATACTGGCTAATTTTGTATTGGATCATCAACGCATATATATTAAGAGTTATATATTTAATAGGAAATCAATTATTTAGTTTTTGCCATATACTTCTGAAAGTGTTTTGCATGGTTCTATGTTTGCTAAAGGTAAGGAAAACTACTGAAGTTTGTTGAGACTTTTGATTTCGCTGAGGTGAATGACCAGGGTTTACGGAAGGTTCCGTAAAACTGCATTTATACCACGTGAAAAATTATTAGAATTTTTCAATTTATTTTCGATGAATAGAGTGCGCATCGGTAATTTAAGCCCAAAATTAGTGGACTCATAGTAATAATAAATTGAATACTGAACTTCAATTGTATACATTGGCGTATAACATCCAGAGAAGCGATACATCTTAATTGTGTTCATTACTGAGTCAATGTTTTGAAGAATTCAGTGAAGAGTCGATTTATTCACGCTACCTGATGGCTGACGTAAGCCACATAAAAGTTAAACTGTTATTGGTAAATATAAAACTGTGTCACCTAAGGTCCGTCTATAAATTACGTAAAGCAAATTTGTAGAATTTTGAATGTCCTCTCTCCCTCTGTAATGCGCGCTTGAACCCCCCTTAATAATTACTTAAAGCTTGCAAATACAACCTCTCTCACACCCAAATACACTGTAAATGCAAGAAGAGAAAATAAATTATAGCACAGTAAAAGCAAATTGTATTCATTTTATTTGCTCTGAAATTTTATGTTTAAAGTCGGAATTAGTTGGTGATTCTATCTGCACCTAACAATAAGATAGGGGGCAAGTTGTGCATGAAGGAAGGACGCACATACTTGTTTTTTTTACGCGGCGCATGACGTAAACCAGCTGTTGACGGTGTCATCCAATGCCACTGTGATGTTCACGCTCATGATTGGATGACACGGTAAAAGCTGATTTACGTCATGCGCCACGTTAACAGAAACGAAGAAAGATATGATACATTTTGTATCACAAGCCGTGCACACGCCGTCGCGTCGGTGACGACGCAGGGCGAAAGTCTTCTGCGCTAATTTAAATGGGTTTAAATCTTCGTGTTCTTACAGATTTAATAAAAAATGCTGAAATAATATTTCCATTTTTAAAACAATCCACACTTAATAACTAATTTATTTTATTGTTGTGGGTGCATGGAAGCATTTGAAGTTGGTGCACGCGCTACTGAACAGCGCGCGGTGTTACAGCTCGCCAGACAATTGTTGCCTGGTTAGCCCACCCCCTTAATTTAGTTTTTTTTGGGGGGGAGTCTTTAATGGATTTTTAGAGGGACAATTTATTTTGGGGTGTTTGTTGACTTTTTAATTGTTATTTTTTAAATATGAATGTTTATTACAAAATCACAAAACCTAAAAGTATTTCCCTATGGTTAATGGAGGTACATTTATTACAATAGTAGTGAAAACACTTGTTGGCGCGTAAGATTATTTGAAGGAATTCCCTCGTTAAAAATTGGGCCGTTATTTGACTTAACCAAAGATTGGTAAAAGAAAGCAACACATTTAATAAAAGGGAACGAATCACAGCAATTAACAAGTAATAGAAACAACAATTTTGGTTGAAGAAAAGTTTTACAAAGAGTTATCATTATCTCTTTTTCAGTCATTACAATGCGTGAGACCAAGATACCTCTGTGTGTATTTGCACATTATTACATAAATGCTATTTATACACATTTTTATGCATTGCAAAACATTTACTGTAAAATATAAATATCACAGAAATTAATATTTTACTTATTTCTTTAATGTCCATACTTCCCCATACATTTTTAAAATGAAGTAATAATTTTTTGAATTTGGTATTTTTGACGTTGGTTTTCCCACTGTTTTCTGGTGGGAACAGTTGCCAGGGCGGGCGTGGCAGTCTTGAACGCGAGTCCGTGGGGAGTTTGTTAGTTGCAGGTACACGCCTAAGCAGTAGTACTTACGTGATTGTCTTTGCCGCATTTCTTGAATGGCTACGTCGGAAACGACTCGCTCTCAACCTCGAGAAATGCGTCGCCGTCAACTTCACTCGCAAGAAGGCAAACCCCCCTATGGAACAGTGAGCTTGGCGGACCCGCGTCTCCCGTGCCAGAGCGAAGCGAGGTATTTGGGCGTGTTGCTTGACAGCGGTCTTTCCTGGCATGCGCAAGCTCGGTATCTCGCTGCCAAAATAAAAATTCGTACCCTTCTCTTGAAACCTCTTCCCCGTTCTTTTCATCTTGACATTTCCTTAAAGCGCCGCTTATTCACCGCGTGCGTGCGCCCCTTGTGGGCGTCAGTCTTCCTCCCACTCTGCACCCCATCCAGGTCACAGAAAACGAGATGCGCCCACGTCTTTCTCACACCCGGCCAGACCGCACTCCCAGAAACGCTGACGCGTTCAGAATTCTGGACGGGCGAAAACAGTTGCCGGCGGGGCGGCAGAAACAGGCGGAGACGGCGCTCGCGAGGGCGCTAAGGCCATCCGCTCAGCGCATCCAATGTGAATGCACCTTCCATGGAAGAAAGGGCCTATATCACGTCGCCTTCACCTTCCGCGCACTGCCTCCGCACAAGCTCTCTTAAGCACACAATTCAAACTTAAGTTCACAATGCAAACGTAAACATAAGCATAACGCATAGACGTAAACATTAACATAAGATAGAATAAAGTATTCACAATGTCTGACATAAACGTAAGCAAAATAAGGAGTTTTTATTGACTGCGAGACATTCTAGTTTACTATTGGTTAGATGTGAGAATCGATTTCGAGGTATCGACTGTGTCCATGGTGCATATGGCATTAGTTCTTCTATCGACTTAAATCTAATTTCGATTCTCGATTTTGAGTTACCGTTCTGTTATTGGTTCATTTCTTATGCCTTACTTAGCAAAGGCATAGAAGCTTGAAGTTTCTGTTAACGTCTTACGTGTTATGCTTAAGCGAATGCATTGTGAATGAGACCGCTTATGGACGTAGTCCTAACTTTTATGTTAACGCCATTCTTACGTTTATGTTTGCATTGTGAATGGGCCTTTAGCTGAGCAACGCGGGGGAGCAGCAAGTGCGAGCGAGGCGATCGCCGGAAACAGAGGGCTGGAAACGCGCCTCGCCGGACCTGGGCCGCCCGAAACCGAAGACGTCGCGGCGCCACGGACGCTTGAGTCAAGTCGGCCCCGTGGAGAATAAAAGAGTGTAAATAATGTATGTAGTGCAGTACAGTGAACTGTTGTGTTATGTGTTTGTGTAAATTAATGTAATTGTATATAGGGTGTCCGGGGAGGAATCGTCGAAACTTCGCAAATAAGCTCTTAAGATACTTTTAAGCATATTTTGTCTAATAAACTACTGTGATATTCCGAATGGTTGAGCCACAATAAGCACTCAAAACTTGGTTTGAAAAAATGCTTTCTAGGCAAACATTTGCATTGCAAAAGCGTAGAAACAATCGAGAGGCATGTAAATGATTTATTATTTACAAAAGAAATGAATATATTTGTTCAGAAAGAAAAAAATCAACCGAGAAATGTGTATTAAATTGGGTACTTTTTATTTCATTGTTATAACATTGTGATTTTTTCAAAAATTTTTTAATGAAATGTGTTTATCAAACTCAGATCATCAAATAAGTTGAATTTTTCAAAAATATGAATATTTTGTATGTAATTTGGCGTCACACTTCGAAATTCCTGCGCTTCGCGAACAGAATTTAAGAAGTGCTTGGAAGCAGCTAGATGCTACGTAAGTTCGAAATTGTTTATAATTTCATATTTCTTTGTTCGTTTCTTACATTCGAGCTTTTGATATATGTTCACAAATGAGTCGTTTAGAAATGATTTGAAACCCATTTGAAAAAATCCATATATTTTGTCCGTGTTGGGAGGTATATACTCGTATTTGCATTCTCAATGTATTGATGTATTTTTTTAAGTAATCCGCCAACTTTAGTTGAAATTGATCCAGTAAGGTTTTCTCTCTTTTAAAAAATACGATTTAAAGGTAATATGAAAGCAAAAATGCTAGACTTCAGGAAATATCAGATTGGAATGCGACAATGGCATTCCACCCCGCGAGACTGCAACGGCAGTTTACAATCATTGTTGGGACATGATTTATCTGTACGAAACGCAGTTGTATTTGTCGAATTTTTTTATTACCTTGAAAATATTTAGTTTTAGCACCTAACTACGATTTGAAATGTGTGTTACAAAAAATGATTACTGAAATGTGTTAATTCGCAGAGAAAGTGCAGTATAAATATTAATACGTAACCATTATTAAGGGCGAGAAAGGGTGTGTTGTTTTGGAACTTCTAATTTTAATTTAAAACAATTACAAGTTAACTGAATTTCGGAGACCAGCCATCGTTGTGTTTTTCGCTTTATTCTTACAACAAATTTGGAGCTATTTTTGAGAAAATGTCCCAGGGGCTTCATGTAAAGTACACCCACATTTTAAAGAATGTTACTCAAATTCGCAAGTTAAAGTTGGGCCACATCAAATATTGAATATTCGTGTTGTAAAAAATCTTCGTATACTTTGGTTAGCGGGCGTTTTGAAGAAAAAATAAAACAACACTTTTTTGGTAACAGAGGGAAAATAAAATCTATATTTCCGCTGAAGTACGGAAAACAATTTTCTTAAGTTTCACTGTATATGTATATCTATGTATGTACGGTTATACGGAGTACTATATATTATAAATATTACTCCGTATAACGGAGTATATACGTATATTATATATACTGTATTATATTATATATCCGTATAACCGTATGTATACATGTAACAGTTCCCGACCAGGAGATCGAGACGCATTGAACACTTCATTAGACTTGATTTACTAAACTTCGTTGAATGATGAAAAAAATCAACAAAGCGAGATAATCAATATTGAAAACCAGAAATTTTCGCTTCCGAATTAGAGAATAACGACTGTCATCGGTAAACTAACTACATATTTTAGTAGAAATTAACTACAGAGTTTATAATATTGCTGACAAAATAACAATTAAAACCCCCGTTTGTACTGTTACAACTAGGAAAAGGAGAGCTCAATAAAACGTTCGCATAGTGAAGCTTCATTTGTGTCCAGAAGCAAAACAAGGGGACATCACAGCATTCGCTCAATGGATATAGATTCAGATATATACTCTCTGGCATTCGCTCAATGGACGTGATAAACTCGACGAAAAACCTAATGGAGGTGAGAGTCATTAACCTAGAAGCATACGTACATTATTCATTACAGACATACTTAATCATTTTAAAATTATACTATACAAATGTTAACCAATTCATTAAATATCATTGTTACTTGAGTTTCATTTTTGATCACAACAGTCTAATTGTATAAAACAGTTATGCAGAAGATGTTACTTCATTCATAAACTTGCGTATCTATTTTCATTGTTTAATGTCATCTGGCAATATGTTGTGAAGTAACGCAGTACATGTATTTGATTTTCAGATTATAAAGGCATCAGTTATTCAATGCCATGGACTTTCAGTTGCCTGAATCTGGGAGGTACATTGGGAACATTCCTGGATTAATGATGCCATCTAAATATCGTGGCAATCTCACAAATGACCGATCAGATATAACATTTCCTAAGTGCACCATTTAAAGAAAGCAACTAGGGAGTCATTAGAAAAGAGACAAATGAGGTGTTGTTTTTTTCTTCATAGATCGAAGTCCCATGCTATTCATTCTCGAAATATACCTCCGGTGCAAATTACACACAAAACTGGTTTCTAATCAAACGTTTCTCTCACGCTATAATTTCTCGGCATACAATTGATTAAAATATTCAATTTAAAATTATTTTGTACTAAGAATGTTGCAAGAGTATCTCAAGAACAGTACAATTCATGGTTTAAAATATATTGCAGATAAAAATAATCATTGGATTGAGCGGTAAGTAAGGACAATCCTGTTAATGCAACTTTTTAAAAATAAGCACTCAATCACGCCCGTTTCATTTTGTTGTCACTTCTACGACGCAAGAGAGTTTATTTACATCATGGTTCAAGATATATAGTTTTATTTTGAAACAAATCACTTTCGAAAACATGTTTTCTTAAAACAGCAGGAAAACCAAAATAAAAGATTATATTAACAAGAGAATACAGTATGTGAAGCAACTCGTAAGTACAGAGAATTTTTCATTTTAAACGCCATGGTTTCACAGACAATAAGTGAAAACTTAATAACTAATGTTGCCAAAACGAAAGCTTTCTTGTACTTTAAAATACAGCAGATATGATAAAACAGCTTTTCATTCATAATGCGCACACTCAAGTAACTTGTAATCAAGGAACCTAAACTGAACAACAATCACAATGTAACATGAAATTCCCAAGTGTTTAAATATTTTACTTAGAATTACATATGAAACCGATTTTACCATCTCCAGATTTAACAGACAACGACAGATACAGAACTTTCTAGAAAAGAATGTTTATAATTTCGATTTCGTAATTATTTTAAGAGACAGTGGAAATAAATACGATTATTATAGTTGCTGCAGAGGTTTGTTATGCAACAATTGTAGTTATCTCAGTTAACAACAGATAGCAGTTTCAGCAGTGTTAAAAAAATGTCGGTTAGTGGTAAGGAGAAATAGTTTTGTACTATCAATCCATTACTATAGTCCAGTGACATTTTTGAACTAAGTACGTAAAGGACCTTCGTTCCGACAACTCTATTCGCAGATTTCGCTCAATTTGTGGATACGGGCTGTTGGGTAAATGGCGAAGCAATGGACGTCCCGCTATGCCATAATCGGAAGTGAATCGGATCAGGGAAACTTATCTCCTAGTCCTAAAAAACTGACTACAAGAGGCAGCAGGTAACTGATTACAGAATGGTTATTATCTCAGATGAAAGACGACAGGGGCGATTTCATACTACAGCAGGATGGCGCACCACTCATTTCCATAAGCATGTAAGAGCGTTTTAAAAAAAGCAACTTCCACAGCGGTGGGTCGGACGCGGGGCGGACTGTGATCAGATGCTCTTACCGGTCACCACGTAAACCAGACCTCATGCCATGTGATTTTTTCGTTTGGGAATATGTTAAAGAGCTAGTCTTTTTCCTTCCTCTGCCGACGAATATTGTGAAACCAAAGCAGCGCATCTACCTAAGCATCACTGCTGAGATGCTGGAGCGTGTTTGGGAAGAAATGGACTGTCGGGTGGATGTGTGTCGAGTGACTAAGGCCGCCCATATTGAGCATTTAAAATGTAAAAAAACGTTCATGAGTTCCAGTTCACAATAAAATAAGGTTCATTTTCCGTAGTTTTCGCGCAATATTGACTGAAATATTAGAAAATATCAAAAAGAAAAACTTCTCAAGAATGGATCCAATTTTTTTCTTTAAAGTTTTGGTAATGATAGTGCTAAATGTATTTTATGAGATGACATAAACACAATTTTACACTATTCCTTTGTTTTTTAAATTACAAAAATGTAATTTTTTGACATCTCTCACACGTTCTTAATATTTACTTAAGGTGCGATTTGTATACATCATTGAATTTATGAAAACAAATGGTGTCTTATCAAGTTTCTCGAAAACTCATAAGTTTTTTTTGTGAAAATGATCACAAAAGTCCAAATTTTCAGATACACTCAAATGCATTTTTTTTTTTCAAAATACGGCTCCAAAAATTTGGTATCCAAACCTTTTTGCTGTATTCTTTTGAATTTTCAATAATTATGCAAATGCAATTTTTACTTTCTCAGCCTTACAAAGGTACTTTGTAAGAAGAGAAATTGAATAATTGTGTGCCGGAAAACGGTGAATTTTCGTCAGAAAACATTGCAGGAACCTAGTAAGGAAACATTGGACAAATCCAGTAGCTTCATATAGAAAAAAATCCTTTAACATGTTGTCTAGCCAGAATACATATTTTGTGGGTCCTTGATACCGAAAAATCGATTGACGGCAAAAAGAATCTGTGGTGAACGCCAGCGACTAAACTGTTCAACCGATTTTCTCCCAAATTGATAATCCCTGATCGATCTGAACGAACTCGATGCATTGGGGGTTTCAAATGAATATTTTGATTTCTTTTTAACATGAAGCGATCGTTTACGTTTTCCGTATTAAGTAAGAGTCTACCCGAGATCGACACGTAGGGCGTTTCTGTGAGTATGGGTGATGGTCTCGGAGCGGAAACAATTTTTGCTGGTTTGTGTCGTAGTGTAGTATAGCGGATCAGTTGAAAATAATGCCAGAAAGTATTCGAGGTAAATGTCTCGAAACATGTATGCATACTCAGTACATAGTGTAAATACATTTTTTATTGTGGAAGTTAACTCCTTTTTACCAATCCACACTACACAATCGATTTATTTTAAAATATCTCTCATTGTTAATATTTACGTTACGGGCATTTTGTATACATTATTGCATTTGTAAATACAAGTGCTTTAAATGATTTTTGATTAAGTTTCTCGAAAACACAAAACATCTGTGAAATTGAGCATTAAAATTACGCATTTTACAAACATTCAATCGAAATGTTCTCAAGAGCGACAGCAAAATTAAAATTTGCAACAGGCATATTTCTTCTGAAATATTCTTAAAAGTATTCAATTGTACTATTAGCGGACGAAAAAAAATCCTGAGGAAATATGAAAAAATGTCTTGTTCGTGCCGACAGGTAGCAACTGGGGGGAGGGGGAAGCCATACCGAAAATCCTGCCTGGACTCAAGAGATAAGAAAACAAAGTAGTGTAACTAGTGATACAAAACAAAGCACTACAAAACATGCATTGCACTTAGGGGAGTAGTGACTTCAGCCGTTGACGTGCCCGGAATCACAAATCAATCAACCAATCAAACTAGTGGGAGAAAGCGTGCCTTTAGTATGGTTAAAGTTGAAGGTCACAATACAAAAGGTAAGAATGATATAGTGTAATCTTTCAGCTTTACGACCATTTACGCATAGTAAAATTTATGTTGATTTAATTCCACCTACCGTTCTTGAAGACGTGTCAGGATAGTTTGAGAGCTGCGCTAGTGAAGGGAGAGTAACACTTTCATCTTGGCCTTCTATTTTTGACTGATAGGTATATGACTATAACCACATTTAAAATATTAAATTATCAAAAACTGTTATTTAGTCACAAGATTTATATGATGCGACGTTTCAGGTAATGATTTTTTGCCAATCTTCAAGCTAAAAACACTAATCATTTTGAAATGTCATTGTTAAAAAAAATATAAGTTTATTTTTCCGTTATTGAATGCTGATCTACCAATACAAATACGGTAATCTGCTACATCGGGTTGTCTGAATATAGAAAGGATTGTCAACAAACAATTTTGCCTAGAACTGGCAATTTCTTTAAAAATATTTTTTTATCTCAGAAACACGTAAACCGTTCTACTGATTATTCCCAAATTAATATACCTTGACCAAATCGGAACATGAACTGGGGGGCCTCGGCGTATGAAACGGATATTTTAATTTTGGGGGGGACTTTATAAGAAGCATCAACATTTTCAAAATTTTCTCAAAAATGACTCCATATTTTGGTTAAACGTTGTCTTCGATTAGCGTAAAGAACGTGTAAAAGAATGCTATAGGTCTCCTTTTCGTTAAATCATCTGATTTTGCGAAAATTGCAACAGCTCAATTTTTTGCGTCTTCCTACAACTACAACATTGAAGACAAAATGTTTCCCTTAAAGAAATCTGTTCTTTAGACAGATTTTGAAATAAGGTCATGTAAAATTTTTCGAAAATATGAGTTTTTGCAAAATTGTGCGTGAAATAGAGTAATGTTTAATACAATTGTTTTCTAAAAATCGGCTCTACTATTTTTCTTCTACTTTTTCCTCGTGTGTATCAGACAGTAAAACAAGTGGTGCTAATATCATTTTCTAACTCTCTGTATTTTCGAAAATTGCAAAATTTTATCATTTAACTAGTGGAGCTAAAACAGCACATACTTTTTCGCCCCTTACGAATAGCTGTGTAATAATATTATACCGCATTTCTATCTAAATCAACAATCTCCGTCGATGAGCGTTTCAATGAAACTGTTTTTCTATTTGTATTGTTGTGGTTTTATGAAAGTTCTTCACAGGCGATCTTTATAGAATTGCTTGTTTCGAGTACACACAATTATTTTTCGTCATGTTCCAAGATATCTTAAGTTCATTCTTATTTTTTTTCTTTTAAATGAAGGCTTACAACGAAACAAAGCCATAATTAGTTTCTTAGTCATTCATTAAGAAATTAAACAGTTATAGAAGCTTCGGAGAGCACTAAAGCAGAAAGCCCGTTAAAACCTTTCACCCTTGCGGTTCGTACGATAGTTTTTTGAGAAAAAAAGTAAATGAACGCAAACTTTTATAAACATTTTTTATTTCCAGCAACACAGACAAGCAAGGATAATTTCACAAATAAATGATACATCCTGAAATAAATACCATCCAATATATCCCATTATAAATGTTAATGTTAACTCTATTGTTAGTGTTACATCTGTGAACATGAAATGACAACTGCATTGATATGAAATGTAGCCGAGGACGCGATAAGCCACATCGCGAAACGTAGCACATGTAAAAAAATCATTTTAATGGAATCCAAATAAACACGATTTAAGAGACGTGTTTCAGATTTAATCTATCCCATGATGGTCTCTCAATTAAAATATTAAACAACAAATAGACAATCAATAAACATTATAAGTGATATAATAGTCCATTTTTATTTTGCATATTATAATTAACAGAAAAAGAAATTCGGTAACACCGCGCGCGTATCCATCAAGATAAATCTTACAAGTCTCAGAAATTAGAATGGTCTCTAAGCCTTGAAAGAAACGCTCAAATAAATATATTCAAAATTAATCACCTGAATATAATTTCTGGAATTACTAACTTATTAATTAAATCAATTAATAATTTATTAATCGACTGGATATGCTATCACCTAGATATTCAGTTTCTAAAAGGTGTTGCTTGCACTCCACACTTGTATGATATTGTGACGTAGTGAAATA
>BOPP01000008.1:7456069-7485095 GCA_017312745.1 Gryllus bimaculatus
CCTCGTGTTAACGACGCCACAATATCTTAAACTGGAGAATATTATAATTTTATGAATGATGACTTAAATAAAAGAGCTCTTTAAGAATTACTTGCCTCCGGTAAGAAGGAACGAGGAAAAAACTTATACCGTCAATTTAAGTACTCTTATATCAATACATTGAGGATGCAAATTGTAAAATTAACTAAAGTAAAAGTGCGAGAAAGCAAAAATAGAATTAATATTGGCACTTTCATTAATTTCAAACAGAAATAACGCAAAAACTACTAGCTTTTTCCAAAACTCGTACATTACCTTTTTTAAAGAGCTCATTTTGTACAACACACATTGTCTGAAACAAAAACTTCGATTTGCGATAAAACCGAGCAATACCCGAAAATATGACTAGTACCATATTTTTTATCGTCACTTATTAAGTGAAGTGAAGAAAATTTAAAGAAAAATTTTGCAGCAATTTTGGAGGAAAAAAATCGTACATTTCAATCGCACCTGTCCTTTTTTAAAGAGCTAATTTTGTACAACAGACTTTGAGACAAAAATCTCTATCTCCAGTTTTGAAGCTTTAATTTTTTAAAAATTTTCTGAAAAATCGGGTATGTCAACGAAAGTTAGACCTGCACCATTCTCTTCAACGTCTCTTAAAATCGATATAAAACAGAATATACGAACCCTTTTGCGAGTGAACGAACTCCGGAAGAAACAGTATTAATCATTTATCAATGCAAATAATACTTAACTCGTCATAATCATTTTTAAGCATTATGCAGTGAAAGTAGAGAGCCAGTGAAGAGAGAAGGCTTTTCTCTCATATTGGCGAGAGGGACAAAATTCGCTGTATTTTTAGCGCGCTCTAGCGACTTAAAGAATCGTGAGAAAAATTGATGTTAACGGGTGCAATTTTCATCAACTTGAATTTTCGTTATTATAATCAATAGCAAAGTTGTGGAGATATACGCAAAAAAAAAAATATTGCAATTTTCTTTGTGAAGCCGAAATTTACCGAGGTGGCAAACCCCGAATTCAAATTCAGCACCCCAATCATTTACCACCAGTGACAAAAATCTTCCGGATTTTTTTTTCTGGGCCGGATACCAAGTGTGGACTCTTGTGGGTATAAGGAGCTAAGTCCCTGGACACTATAAACTTTTTCTTCTGATTTCTGGGTACTGAGAAAAATAAATGTTCCAGTATCAGGGGCTATATCCACATTTGGCTAAAATATATTTAGCTGAAGGGCTATTCAATGACAACACAAGTGTCGGCGTTTTGCTGAGATACATTAAAACTAGTGGTGCAATAAAGATCACATACTTTTTCACATTATTTCTAAATTTGCAATTTTCAAAAAGTTACAGAGTGCAACGAAAATCAGACCCGCGACATTCTTTTAAGGATCCCTTCTACTCGAGTAAAAAATAAAAATTTGGAGCCTTTTTAAGAAATATTTAATTTTTTAAAAAGTGCCTATATTTCGTGCCAAATTACAAAAACTACTCATATTTTCGAAAAATTAAACATGGACTTATTTAAAGATTTACCTTCAAGGAACAGATTTCATTAAAGAAAAAAATCTCTCACTTCAATATTATAATTGTTGGAAGATGTCCAATCAAGCTATGTGACTGAATCGTGACTGAATCGTCGACTCAGTTCTTCTGACTCGACGAGTAGTTTGCGACGATCATCTTTACGAGTGGCCATCACACTGCTTTACTTACCTTTGCACTTCACGCAAGGATGCGCCATTGAATAACGTAATTGAATAATGTAAGCACAAACAAGTTGCAAATAGAAGTAACAGTGTTATCACAAACTCACATTCAATTTACAATTTTCTCCTCTGACTTTGTAAACCACTGTTGGCGCAAGGCGCAACCTACACTTCATGCAACGTTTTCCGCCAATTTATTCATATAAAAGGAATGAAATGTAAAAGACTCACACGTTTTAGAAGTAGGTAATTTACAGCCGTTTTGTAACAAACCCTCCTTTAATGAAAACTTTACAATACCAAAATAAAAACTATCCACTGGAAATAGGATATTGTAAATTATGCATACACAAAATTTATTTCACCAAAAAAGTAATCAGATTTAATGCAGTTTTTTATACAATCTTCTTCGTGGAATCCTAAAAAAGAAAATAAATTGAAAGACTTGACTTTAGTGACGTCTTTAAGTCTCTGGTAAGTCTAGGAGCGTGAATATATGTGAAAGTGAATATATAAGAAATATAATAACTGTTTTGAGTGTTATTTAATAAAACTCAACGAGACTATCAACTTTAAACTAAGTAACAAACAGACGACAAGGCAGTGCAAAATCTAGTTCAGGTCGCAATGGAGCCTATGCCACTAACTCTTGATTTCTGAAGACGAAACCAGAGTAAAAGGGTGACAAGGGTGCACATACCAGTTGTGTTTTTTCTACAAAATAGATTCACATGAATACATCACTAAAATTCACATCTCAATACGTCTTTCACACAGTGTTTCATTTATCACTACCATCGACATCATCTTCCCCCATTTCCTTTCCCTCCTCCTCATCTTCTTCAACGAGAACTTCATCATCACCACCTTCTCCTTCATTATCCTCCTCTTCCTCAACTTCATCTTTCGCTAAAAGAGAATGATAAACTTCTTCATCGGTTGTTACATCTTCCCCTTCAGATTCCTTTCCTATCTCATCAGGTACGAGGTAATACTGCAGAGGATTTACCCACAAGTCATCCTTTATCACTTCAGCAATACAATCAGTATATGGATCACAATTACTAGCCAACCAGATGAAAAATGATTTTTGCTCAATCATCCTCTTTCTACCTTTACCGGCGTTCTTATTCCTGAATTTTTTTGCTACATCATTCCCTTCCTTCCATCGTATAGGAGTACTAAGAGCGAATGGATCACTAGATACGCCGAAATGGAATTCTTTCGTTACAACATCATTCTCAAAGTATGGGTTTTCATCAAAATATAAAATAATTCTATATCCTGACTTTATATCTTCAAAATCTTCAACCTCCAACTTCGAAAGATAATGTAAACAATCTTCTTCATCCTCTCCCAAAATTGTTGACATTTGAGGATGATTCACAAAGGCTGTAGCCCAAAAATTGGGTATTTTCTTAATGACGTCATTTCTCTTGTCAAAGTGCGGCTTTCTTTGCTTATTATATCTTTGCTCTACTTTCAGAATCGCTTCGCTGCCCTTCTCGTTTAGAGCATCGATTTTATTTTGACAATTGTCAATGTCTTGCAAGGCTTTTTGAGTTTCTGCGTCGTAATCTCTGCCATTATCACCAAAAGTGCTAGTCCCCTCGACTTTCTTCACTTTCTTGGGAGTAGCTCCGGATTCAGACATTGTGTGCTGAAAAGGCGAAGAAAACATTGATTCACATGAGATGTCTGAAGTCACATCTCGCTCGTACTCTATCTCTTACATATTTTGACAAGTTTATTAACTTGGGGATCTCAGTTTCGAGGGAATCTAGATTTGTAGTATCTAAATCTAAGATTTGTGGTATTTGGCTTAAGAATGATTTATTATCTAATGCCACAAATACACGTAGATATACGTTAAAAAAGTAATAGACGTCGGTTTGAAGGCAGCCGTTTTGTAACTGGAAAAGAATAGGACAATTTGGGTGCTACTTCAAAATTACATATGGTAATAAAGTAAGATTCATTTAGAACTCTCATCAATATACACTTTCACTTCATTTATCTGAAACTGCGTTCTCAAAGTATGAATTTGTATCAAAATATAAAATAATTCGATATCCTGAATTTATCTCTTCAAAATCTACAACGTCCAACTTCGAGGTTACTACCATTGGGAGGCCTAAATCGAGGGCGCATTTAGAAAGTTTCCCTAGGTCGTCAATAAAAAGGAGGCACTATTTCATAAAAAAACAACATTATTGTATCAAATAAAGCACACGTTTCACTATTTTCCCTCATAATCTTCACCAGAGGTGAGGCAGAGTCACACCGTGGGATAAACATTTGTATCCATGTGTCGTATCGTAAAAATCTGCCATTCATCATAGTTACCAGTGAACTAAATGGGTGTATGATTTTGTTCTCCTGTGTACGTTCCGAGTAACTGAAATATACCTTAATTTTTTGGCTTGAAAACAACATCAAGAAATAATTCAAGTAAAATATTGTAAATGAATGCATAAATCGATAACGAGAGGACTTTAGAAGCAAAAATTCTCGTTCAGTGTCAGTGCAATAACAGATCCTTATTTCAGTCCCTTGAAACAGTTACGTCGGCATTACCCAAGAACTAAGTGATCATCTACTGTTCAAACATCGTATAGCTGCTCTACCCGCTATACATACTAGGTTATGAAAGTGCAATGACATTCCCCGTGACTGAATATAATAGTTGGTTGAAATTTAATGACTCAAATATTGTCTTGTGCCAAGAGTGAAGTATGGCAGAGATTAATTTAACTGAGACTGTGAACAGTCATAGCCTTATCAGAAATCATGAAACAAAATTCTTAAAATAATCATGAGCGTAAAGTACATTTACGAGCTACACAACTCCAAAATTGTATGGCTCAACAACGGTTTCAACATCAAGAACAAGTTATTTAAAACAGAAAATAAGTGAATTACAGCAACAACTATGTCTTCGGAAATATCCGGAACAACGTCGGACCACCAAAGCAACAGAAGAGCAATATCAAGTCTTCTCAATCTATTGAAGAAATAGGTGGAAGAAACTCAAACTTTCAAACAACCAACACATACTCAACAATTAGAAAAATCTTCAAATAAAAATAATACAATTAATCTCAAACGCAAAAAAATGACCAATGCAATAGAAGACGTAATCGAATATAATGTACCAGCATCGACACGCTATTACGTAATTGGCAATATTATCTTACAGAAGAAAGAGCCACTCTTTCAGACGAAGGGAAAATTCTTCCCCTCTTTATACACGGGGATAAAATTACACGCTACTGGCAGATCTGAAGAAGATGCCTACTGGAGATTTTACAACAAAGCTCGTGAAAAGACTCGGTGAAGTGATGTTTAGAGAAACAGATGACTTTAGAATTTACCATAAATTTTGTAAAAACAAAACTATTCAGTTTTACTATTTTAATGGCGTATCTAATCAAGCTTACAAATTGTTTTGAAATACTTCAAAATAAAGTTACCTACATTGTTCAAAAATAACATTCGAATAATAGTTTGAAAGGCTACCTTCAGAGCCACTCGGCAGCGCCATGATTAAATTATCAGTTTGGTACAAAACAGACAGAAATTCGCAAGTCGGAATAATAATATTTTTTTCAGACTTTTCTGGGCAATGATAGTCACAATATCAGTTTACTATTCTGTAATACTGACCCTTGAATCTTGGGACAATTTTAACAAGGAAGCTGTAACATTTGTAATAGACACCAACTATTTGGAATGGAACACTTCATTTCCTGCAGTCACCATTTGTGAAGAGAAGAACTTCACACGTTTACTTCATTATTGCCAGAAGTAAGCCTTCTTTCTGGAAAGTTTAAGATGAAATGACTTTTTTACATTCTCTATAGAATAATCAGGTAATGTATTTATTTGCAGAATGATCGGTATCACAGGAGAAGATTTTGATGACATTGATTGTACTCTAATGATGGGTGAGATAGTCTTCTTTGAAGGCGTGTGTACCTTCTGCAAGAATGATGATTCACACCTACAGAAGCTCAAGGAAGATTATTATCATTTGTCCCAAAATGTAAGTAACTTTCATAACTATTTTCAACATTAAGTAACATTAACGCACTTAGCCTACAAAAACAATTCTCGTAACATCAGAGAGCACATTAATATAAATCGAGTCGGCATATCCCGCGCGTGGACGGCGATTAAGTAGCCCTTGTAAAACCCTACTACACACACGCAAAAGCACTTCGACGCCACGACCCTTCGAGTCAAACTTACATTGTAACGTAGCAAAATTCGCGTATTTTTGCGAGGTTTTTGGGGACTTTCGTAGCATCACCAAGAGATACAGTTAAAATCAGGCTTATTGCAGTCTAAAATGTAGCGATATTTATAACAAAGCGATATTTTTCTCTTTTTTACAGTTTTGTCTCAAAAGAAATGAGTGGGTTTTCAAAATAAACGCATCAAATAAACCAAGGACAATACATTTAGTCGGCGCAAGGTCATTTGGGGGGGGGTCCCCACGTCAACGCCTCTCCTCTCCCCTTTCTTATCACTAGTCGCAATTATATGTCCAAAATTTATGACTATATACTGGGGAATAGAATGAGACGTCGTAGTGACAAGTGACGGAATTGACCCACGTAAATAACTTATCTCTTCTAAATCTAGCCCTACTCTTACACCTTTTCTTGTTCTTTTCTTGTTTCAGATCCGACTGACATGCAAAGAGGCATTTTATGAATGCAAATGGAAAGGGAAAGCGTTTAATTGTTGTGCAGTTATTACTATTCTTAGAACAGAGTTTGGGCCATGCTTCAGCTTTAATTCTATACAAAGCATGTAAGACAACTTAATGATTCATAATCAACAAGGAATAATACCCGGATTAGAATACTACAGTGAAGTTTTACTCTAACCTAATACACAGAAGCAAAAATGAAGCATTTAACTGACATCTGACACATCAAACTTGGTTTATCTAAAGACAAATATCACTTATGTATATTTATTTTATTTATTTACGTCAAAAATAGTTACGCTATGGGGAGGTTAAATTGAAGTTACATTTATGACCAAAAGCAATGCTCATGGATCAGGGAAACTGGACGAAAACATCATTGAGATGGGGGTCATTGACCCAGAAGCTGGAGTACAATACCTGTTATAAGTTCTTTAGAATTATACAATCCAATTGATACACTAATGATGTTCGGTAGAGTCTCTAATTGTATAGAAACAGTTGTGCAGCAGAAAATATTTTACTTGAGACTAACTTTTGTATCGAATTTAATTGTTTAATGTCTAAAAGTCAGGGAGCTATAAGATGTATTTCCCCAGAATATTATATATCAGGCGAGAATGAACATTCGCGAAATATACACAACAAGCAGCATGGAGGCAGACTGAATTTGAAAGAATTCTGAAAGCTTAGCATAAAGAATGTAATTTAATGTTCAGTTCATTTAAATGGACGATCCATTTCAGGTTTGACTGAATTGAAAGATCTAAAAATGTTGTTACCTTATTGTTAACATCAGTCAATGGCACACCGTTCATTTTCAATGGAGTACAGAGCTGTTTATTTGAAATGGCAAACTGCATTGAAACAGTTTTCATTTCATTTACTATTCATTTGTTATTACGGAACCAATTAGAAATATATGATATTGTACTATTTACGGTTTCTTCATTGCAAAGAATATTCGTATCATCCGCAAAGAGAACTGTTTTTCCGTTTCCAATCGTCGAGGGCATATCTTTTACGTACAGTAGAAAGAGAATAGGGCCTAAACTCGATCCTCGCGGGACTCCACATGCAATTGGCAAAGAATCGGAAAGGTGTGTACATAATGTTCCATTATTCCAGTAAGGTATTTCTACTCTCTGATATCGTTGTTTAAGATACGAACGTAACCAATCTAGAGCAATACCACGAATTCCATACGAAGGTAATTTTGAAAGTAAAATTTTATTATCAATGACATCAGAAGATTTTGAAAAGGCAAACTTACGCTTACGTTTAAAGTTTAACGGCTTAATCTTAGCTATTTTAAAAATTCCTGTGCATAAGGATACATGAAATATGTGAGGTAACGGGTGTACAATGGCGGGCGCACAAGTATTTAACAAACAATCCGGAAATTCATCTAAACCGGCCGAATATTTATTTTTTAGTCTACCGATTATTTTGAGAATTTCATTGGAACAAGTTTCGGAAACGAACATCGTGTCTAAATTTTTTGGGGAAATGTCTGACGTTTAATTTTGTGGCTGAAGACTTTTAGTAAGATCAGCAGCAGCTCTAGGAAAGTATTGGCTAAAGAGACTAGCCACTGTTGCCTGATCGTTCACATTTCTATCGTTATCTTTTAAAACAACATTATCTAGAAAGTTTTTAGTTGATTTGGTCGAATGTTTTACTATATTCCACATTGATTTTGTTTTATTATTTGAGTTCAAAATTTCCTAATAATGTTTCATGATTTTTGCCTGCCTTATGACTTTTCTTAACAATGATTTGTATTTTTTAAAGTAATGGAGGAAAACTTGAGATACGTGATGATGCTGAGAAATGAAAGAAAGAATTCGTTTGTTTTTACATGACGTGTTAATCCATTGTGTTATCCAAGAATTGCTTTTCCGTGAATTTTTTTTGAGAGGAAAACAAGTGTTAATATGAAATGAAAGCGTTGAAAAAAGAATATATCGTATGTATCTACTCATACCTGTATTGTTTAATGTGTCAGTGTTCGCATTTCTTTTAATGGTAAGAATTTGTGCATCATTATCACTGTATCCTACATCTTTGGTTTCAATTTTAATGTTATTGATGAAACAAAGTTGACAGTGTAACTTCCATTTTTCTTAGGGATTCTGTTTCCAATAATTTTATATCAAATACAAGAGACGGTCTGGGAAACCTAGAATTGAAAATCAATATGGATTTCAAGGTAAGCAACAACGAGACAAAAACATTAGCAATGATAAAAAACTAATTAAGTACAGTATCTGGATATTGTAGAATAGTATTCGGATTGTAGCCCACGATCCAGATTGTACGAGTACATAGTACAGTATTAGTATCAACCAAAATAAATTTTCAGTTCTTCGCTTAGTGCGGGAGTTGAATCTTTGGGATTGACAGCTACCGAGCAAATGGTGCGTTGTTGCCAAACGTTCAAGCACGCGATGTCTACCGCCTTCGCTACACCTTTTCACAGCACACCAACAACGGCGCGACACTGCGACCTTCATAGGAAGTCCAACTCATTGTTTACAGTTTATCAGGACTCATGTTTCATTCGGGCCCGAGACTCGGCGCGACGCCCACGCTCGTATCCGAATCGTGTCTTTGGCCGTGCACGTGGCAATGTATACAATTCATCAACAACGCGGGTCGGCGGATGCTGACGTAACTGACACCTGATTGGCCCAGCGCACGCCGTCGCCAAGGAAACGTAGAGACGCCGCCGAACTGTCAATACCGAACTCTCATCTCCCACTGAATAGTAGCAACAGAACTGATCAACCAATATTTTTCAAATACATTTAAATCCAACGATGAATTCTGGCATTATGCTTGTATTTAATGTGTTTTCTTTGAGTATTAACAATATTGCATGATTCTAATAAATAATCCACAGTAAGTTCCGTAGACCAATCATACAAATACGAGGCCTAATACCAAAACATTCTACCAGACTTTACCCTGAAGGAACTGCTCTGGAGTATGGAGTTAATAATGATTTCTCATTTCAGCTCTTCCTACATGCACCTGACAGCATTCCTCACTGGACGACGTCTGAGAGCATGAGAACTACAGTAAAACGAGGCGAATTAATAGAACACATCATAAAAGTAATTGACACAACTAACGATAATGAAGTGCACGAATTACCTCCAGAGCAAAGACAATGCAATCTGCCGAAAGAAATTGATAAACATTTCCTGTACCCCTTCTACAGCCATTCTGCCTGTGCAATTGCTTGTCGCTCTAGGCATACAATGAAGATATGCAATTGCACCCTTCATTTCTTGCCTCAAACTTGTAAGTAGACCTAGAATATTTTAAAATATTTTGTAGGATTGCATTTGATAAATACAGTAGCAGAAACATCAAGCATAGTCCATCACTATCTATGGACGGGAAAATGAATGAATTCAACATATTGTGTATAATGAAAGAAAGTTTATTTATAATCTGGCCCAGCTCTCCCTCCTGCGATGCGAGTTTCATTCTTTATACATTACACAAACAAAATATGTTTTAATTCTGACTACGCAGTTGCCTTTCCAAATACTAGCAGAACCCGGCAGACGTCTGCCCTCCATCTCTCTTTCTTCTTCCCTGTCCGTCCCTACCCCTCTCTGTCCGTGTGTCTATCAGTTTCTCCCTCTGCGAGTCTGCTGCTGCTCTCTCTGTATGTCTCTCCCGGGAGAAATTTCACAATCGCAAAGGCAGAATACGCAATGAAGACGTCTTAATAATCGTACTTCAGGGCGCGGCAGGCTGCGTAGAGTCCTGTCCAGGGGCGCTTGAATGAGCATAAAATCATCAACGCGCGTCAATGTGCGGCTGGTTACGTAAAGCGCCCTGTTTAGGGACGCGTGAGTCAGCATAAAATCATTATCAACGCGCCTCTATGTTTGGAGGCATATGTACTCGCTTATCTTCTTCCCACAAATGCAAGCACTAAGTTTAATCGCAATCGGATGGACGGTACGGCAGTGCATTAAATACGAACCAACAAACAAACATTGTTTTTTCATATATTAGATGGTATATAAAATATTCTAACATATTTAGTGTTATTGCTATATGACTGTTCGAAGAGAGCAGGGTTCAGAAAATGATATTAATACGGAATCCCTAGGGGAAAACACATTGCGCTGTGTGATAAAAATATACAGCCTAAACAAAGCACATATTAAAAATAAAATTTAGCAAATTATTCAATATGCATTTTTGAGTTTTTAACAGCTTAATGTTTTAAAGAAAATATCTCCGTTTATATTCATTGATCACAATTATTTAACTATTATATCAATCACACAATCGATATCGAAATCTATTTTCCCATTACTAACTTTTCTTTATATTCAACTTTATTCTGGGACTAAAACTACCATAAAATAGTATCTAGGTATTCTGGCGCCTATGGCAAGAATTTGCTCCCGACAGGACACTTCAAATTAGGGTTGTTTTTAGGTATTCGTTTTAGGGGGGATTCTCTCAATAGTGCCCCTGGGAATGGCGCCTATTGTACGCGCCATGTCTGCCATAGGTAGATACGCTTCTGTCCATCAATGCACATTAAATTGTCTATGCTTTTTTTAATTTAAACACCTTATAGATAATACACATGAGACCATCTTAGTTTGTTTTCCGAGATTTCCCAAACGGTTTCGAATCTGATTTTTTGTTGACCCTCTCCCTCCTAACAGTCTTACTCTGCCCCGTGCCCCACGCGATTGGTGTGAATGAACTTATTCGTTATATCGTCAAACGAACTTATTATGTTATATAACATTGTATAAAATATTATTGTATACATTAAAACAGTATTTTCCCAAAATGTTACCTAATAGAAGAATGGAAGTGGACAGTACAGAATTACAGTACTGGTTATGAGTACTGTATAGAGTAGTATAGTGCTTTGAGTTATGTAATATATGTTCCACTATATAATTCATGTTGTTTTTAATCATATACGTTCTAAATAATAATTACCATTTAAAAAACGTAATTGTCCATTTTCCAAGCGACCCTTTCCCCTCACTTCCGTACCATCATCGGAACACTGCGCCCGCCGCCGCGTTGAGCAGTTCCTTGGATCCGGTGCTCGGTTCGGAGTAGGAGAGCAGATTTCTGTGACGACACTGAGCACTTAAGTTGGTAAGCATTGGTCTAGGCGAAAAATGCGGGTCTATTTTCTTCAGTTTTTCTAACGATTAAATTTTTACAATGGGGTAAAAAGTTTAAAAATGTATAAACAGCAATTGCCAAACACATCTAAAAACTTTTGATACCATCAAGCATTTCAAAGCAGTAGAAATTTGAGAAACCAGCATCATATAACGCATAGTTCGAAAGAGAATCCCATTTCCGTACCAAGAATTAAACTTCGTTCTCGGAATCTGCCGCTTTGTAAAAGAAGCGCGAGCAGCGCCGATGCATAGGCAGCTTCCAGAGGTCAGCATTTCGTCTATTGGGGGTCTACAATTCGGTTCCAATGATTGGGTTTCGCTCAGAGGACAAAATACTCAACACATTCCAGGCTATCCATTACTTTTCGCAGAGTGGAGCATCGGATGTTTGACAGTTAGACTCGGCAATTTTTCCGCCGCAGTCTTTGAGAGACAACAGAGAGAGCGAACACATGTGTGCGTGCATGTATGAAGTGTAGACGTGCGTGCATGATTTTTATTATTGCGCATCTCGCAAAATGATTAACGAAAGGACAGTTATTTTTTCTGTACTAATGGTGTGAGCGACACTATTTACCATTGAAAATACTGGTATAACCTTTATGAACGTGCATATCGAAAGAGACGTCATTTAAAAGCATTTAACCGGTATAAAAGAATAAAGGTATTTGAAAGAGGAATTGAAAAATACCGCCACTTTTTCCCGGTATTCAATACATTTTTGGTTCCTGAGAACAAGTACTGTACCTCAGTTTCTGGGTCATCAAGATTAGGTTTTTCGTTTACCACGCAGATTATACTTCTCTCCTATTAGTCGAGCCGATAAGTTATTTTACCTGGCAAAATGTGAGGTAGAAAATTTTATTTTTTATTTTGTTTATATTATTCTTAGCAAGAAAACTCTATGTTTTCCACCTCGAAATACTTCGGAACAAATTTTGGTACCCCCCACCCCCGCCAAAGAAAAAAAAGTTCTGGCATTTTTTTTTCTTCGCTATAACCTTTTAATAGTTTATCTTGGTATAAAAATGGCTCTGTACAATTTTAAAGGTCATAAAATTCTCTACAAATTTGCGTTATAAATTATTTCTCTCAAGCCAATAGTAACAGAGCTACGATATTTTAAAATTTCACCAATTTTTCCTTGTTATTCTGAAGTTGCCCCAAATAAGTTCTGGTAAGAATGGCAGTAGGCCTTTACGTTCTGGCAACTAATACAACTTACTTACATCAGAAGCTTTTCAATAGAATAAAATTACGTTCGTTTCTTCTTCTTTTTATTATTATTTGCGTGTCGGCCATTTCTGACCACGCTACACGTTCTTTTCCGAGCCCAGTCATATTCTATCCCGGAGAATGATTAACACGTGTCATAATGGAGATCAGCTTTTCCGCTGTATCCCTTGGTCAAACAAGCTTGTTAAGCCTTCAATTATGAGGTGATAGGATGATGAGATATGGTAGCGGCGTTTTTGGAGCCATTCCAGCATCCGCCTGTACGACCGACGGAAACCACGAAAACCCTGGTCAGGATGGCCGGCCCGGGGATCGAACCTGCGTCTTCCGACTGCGAAGTCAGTACGCTACTCTCTGAGCTATTTCGCTCCTTTAATTAAAATAATAATAGTTGTTATTATTTACAATCACAAGAACGACTGCCCTATCTACAAAGACATTTTGTGCACAAAGTTATGAAGTTTTCTTTGAAACCACAAACGTGGATGAAAACCGTCAATATAAATGGTGCCAGAAAATAGCACGCATTGCTAACGAGGATTTGATCACACAAGAAGTATGGTACATTTCCTGACAAAAGAAATTGACAGACTGACACGCGGACGGACGTTTTGAAAAATACCATCTTTGCGGTATCTGGGTCTTTAAAACGAGTATTCCCTTTGAAATCTCGAAATCGATTTTCCGCAGCATTACATAACTTTATCTACACTGCGTATAATAGTCCACTCAAGCGTACGAATATGGCAAATAAAACCAGTTCCTAAATTAGGGGGGAAATCATCTAACATGTGGTGTAGCCAGAATTCCTTTTGTTGGTCCTCGATATCGAAATATCAATTGACGACAAAATGTCTCTCTGTCCGTCCATGTGGTATCTGTGAACGCTACTGGTGACTAAACCACGCGTATGATTTTCCAAACTGAAGAAACCTCTGTCCATCTGGCTGGAGTCAAACTTTGAGATTTTGAAGTTCTTTAAAACTTGGAAGAACTTTAAATGAAGCCTTCCAGATATTATCAAAATTGTTGAAAGTTTGGGCAGTTTTTTCCAAAACTAGCGTTTAAGCGCCAGTTGTAAATTGAAAATTTGAAGCATTTTCTCAACAAAAAAAAAAAAAAAAGAGATTTCAAAAAATTTCATTTGAAGTACTTCTTCCTTTTGTTGACGTGTAGCTCACGAACATTGGTTATGGACTGTTTTTTATAATAATATCTCTGCCTTTATCGCGAAATCGGCCGAACTGAGAATGGCGCCGAAAAACGTCACAGGTAACCGTAAGATTACATAATACTACAACTAACATTACAATATATGAGCGAAGAAATCAAACAGGGTACTCGGTAATCCTGTGGTGAACAAATGTTGCACCTCGTAAACATTGTTTTAAGCGAATACGATTAAAATAATTCATCATATTGAACTGAAGGAAGTACCATTAAATCTATTAAATCAGCGAAATGTGCAGTAAAAATGGTAAAAAATGATGAGTCAAAATCGACTAAAAATGCAAAAAAAATTACATAAAAGAAGCGGCAATGGTATAACGGTTAGCGTTTCTGACTTATGTCCAAGTTCGCGGGTTCAAACCCGATCGAAGCCGTGGATTTTTTTTAGGGCGAAAAAATCCTTCTTACGCCTTCCTCCGGAGGGGAAGTAAAGCCGGTTGTCCCATGTTAGTGGATTTACTTGCATGAAAAAGATCCTCAAGCCGAAATGGTGCTCCTGAGCTAAATTCAAATCGCCTGTTCGGTCGCCTAAGAAATACCTCTTTTCTCCGCTAGTTGGTGAAAGGAGCGTAGTAAAATTTGCGAGGTAGACGGAAGAGCGTGCCTAAAGGTCCGAGTCTCGCCACGTTAAATCAGGCATCAATTCAAATGAATTCATGAAAATTCGGTCAGATCGTTAGATCATAATATAAAATGAATTTCTGTACTAAACGGAATTGTTCTAAAGTGAAAAGAAATAGTGGTGCAACAAAATGGCACAGATTTTCCCGTATTAGTTTTCTCTTTCCTTTGGTCTCTGTTAGCTTTTCGAATTTGCCACATATTATTGCCTGCTGTCGTCTATGTCGTCCCAAAGTACATTTTTTTGACATTTAATTTTTCGGTTTCCTAATTGTTAGGCAGAAATACTATTTTAAGATGATTAAAAACAGTAAACTTCGTCTTTGTGGCAATTCTCTTTGAAAACATTTGGAGCCGTTTTTAAGAAAATGGCGTTTAAACGCTATTGTAAATTTGAAGCCCTTTTTCTTTGAAGCCCTTTTTGAGTTTACGAACACTTCATTTAACGTCATTTTAAGTACTTAAACTCACAAATAGAATAGTGTTTACAAATTGCTGCAAATACGCAGATACTGAATCCGCAGTGTAAGTTTCGCCTCGTTATAAAAATCTATATTGTAATAATATTGTTTTTCTTGGTTTTTCAAGAATTATTAATTTAGGCTAATCTTGGAATCAAGGACTCAATTAAAGATGGAATATGAGGCATTTTTTTAACACACTATAAGAAGAAACAGTTTAAATTATCAAACCACTGTTGGATCAATGCGATTGCAATGTTTGTATAAGTTGTAGCCAAGGTTACAAAACAAGAGAATGTATGGCATCCACACATTAGAGAAGATCAGGGCAAGAGAAGAGAACGAAGTGCTTGAGGGAGTAAAAAAGTGGCAAAAATGGATTTACAAAGTTGCCATGCCCTATTCTTCAGTATATAATATGCAAGAATTGATTTCAAATCATTTTACGATTCCGAAACTTAATAATGTTTGTATAATTGTATTAAATGAAAAAAAAAAAATTGAATCCTGTGCACTGACACTGAACTTGAGCAACCAGCATCATAAAATCGAAATTATCATGATTATCAAAATGAACCAATAAAGGGACTGGTAAACCTATTCCACGTAATCAGTTTCATTAACGTATTTCTGATGGTTACTGAAGTTAGTTAATTAACAAGACAAACTGATTTAGATAAGAAACAATTATTTAATGACAATAAAACTTGTACTACATTTAAACAGTCTCCAGCAACATTTAGACAATTGTCCCATCATTTTGTAAACTTCAAAATAGTCAAGGCGTGTAAGTCTTTACAATGGTATTTGACCCGTTCCTATACCGTGTTTTCGACCGTTTTGTTGTCGAACTTTTCGACGCAAAACTGCCTTTGAAAGGGCTGAAAAAAATAAAAATGATGGAGGGGGGGGAGGTCTGGGCTGTAATGACACCTTCCAACCGAATTTCCGGAGCATTTCTGCCGTTCTCTGGGCCGTGAGGGAGTGTCGTTTTGTCATGTAAGAGAATCATGTCTTTTGACAGAGCATGAATGACTACACTACTATTCCGAACAATTCAATGACTGCACTAACATTAAACAAACTAGTAATTTGGGAAATTGTTACTCATGACTACTAGCTTCGTGAAGTACATAATTGACGCGGCTTCGCAGAGCTGTAGTTAACTTCCAGAGCGACCTCGGTGACGTTCGTTATGCCCGACTTGAAATATTCCACCCACATATACGCGTTAGGCCCGCAACAGACTACACCGAGGAATGCGTTGCGAGAAATGTGAGACAAGAGAAGTTCTCAAGGACCGGCGGGGGGGATCCGCACCGGGTGCGACGTGGAACGCTCCGCGCTAGACGCGGCGACGGAATCCGCGGGACCGTTCACACCGGAGCGTCAATTATGACTCAGCGTTTGGGGACGTTTTCCTCATCCGATAAGCAAAAGCATGGGGAAAATGTGGAAAATTGAAACAAGAGATTCTTATCGACCCCCACACACTTGAAAGTGTTTTTTTATCGTTTGCGAAAGAGTTCCTCGCTCGAGTCGGTCAGCGAGCGAGTTTTCTCGGATGCACTTCTACTCCATTTGTTATATGACATTTTGGCATTCGCTGCCGCAAAAAAAACTAAACAGTGCAAAAAACTGAGTGAGTTTATAATATTTAGCAGTATAAGATGTGATAAACAACTAGTTTTTTTAACTGCTAACTTGAATTTTCTCTTTAAAGAGAAATGAACAAGAAAAAACTAGTGGAAGTACTGGGTTGAAACCCGTTCATAATGAGTAATATTAAAATTTGAAGCAAGAAACTTGAAGAAGTATTTTGAAAGAATTGAATTATTCTTATCTTTTTTCTTAATTCGCATTTATTATTTATGAATTTTATTATGAATTATTTGAACATTCATTATTTATTCATAATTCAACCAACAAATATAGTACAATAGAGAGGGGTAGAGATTACGAAGCTCACGAAAATATGCATAATTTTACTTTCCCCCTATAATACGTCACATAAGTTCCATTATTTACAATGAAATAATCATTTGTATGCACTGCAGTAATGTTTTTCCTCTTTACGCAATCCGACCTCGTTGAACAGATAGTTTACGATTATGGCAACAAAACAAGGATTTCACGGGATAAAATTACACAAGCTAATAATAAATAAGAAATGGGACTCGCACTTGGTCTCATAGCTAACTGCTGCCACCATTCTCGTCTTGTGGCATGTAAAGGCATTTCGAGACATCGAATAACCTATTTCTAGGGTATGGTCGCATCCTCACCAGCATCTTTCCTTATTTCTCGCAACCTATCTCTCGGTGTAGTCTGTTGCGGGCCTTACTGTGGTTTAAATACATTTCACTACATTCTTTCAACATTCTTCACTGCATTTCTGTTTCACACCTTTGGATTGCAAAAATCTTTTCGTTGAACATTACTCTTCTGCCGTACATGTTTGAAGCGTAGAATTGAGATTTTCAAATGAGCGAAAGAGCTTATATTTACATTCGTTTTGCAATGAATCATGATATTCAACTAACAGTAGAATAAATGTTCCCAAGATTGCCAACTTGACCCTCAAAAAGTTTGATTGTCATTGAATAGTTTTCTAGCTGCATCCATTTGTCTCGTTAATTATTTAATGACCTTCGTACAAAAAAAGGTACTGCACTGTATGTACGGTATTGCACGCACAGACATTATCTTACTTACACTAAACCTAGGCAGACAACAAACTACAGCATAATTATGTACGTACAGTATTCACTTCATGCGATTTGTTTTCACCAGAATCGAATTAGGTTTGTCAATGGTCCGGGTTTTTTACCATCAACTTATTTCATTTCAGATAGATGCTGTGGCAAAATATTTTGTCATAAATTTTCCAGATTGTTTCAAAGCACAAAAAAATGAATAATTGAGTAGATTTATCTACAAAAAGGTGCAAATGGCGTCAGATAATTTTATGTGTGCTCATGACACATCCTCAAATGCCCTAAGATGAAAAGGTTGTCCATTCCGACTTTTCAGAAATTCTTCAAAGCAGTGTTCTCCCCTCTGACTAATTACTAAAATCGAGAACTGATGGCTATTGTAAAGCAGGTATAACAAACTCTCTTCTTCGTGATACAATTCTGGTGAAATCATGATTTTTCTGATGGGTGAAACACTACCTTACATTTACTATGCACGTTTTCTTGAGCTCTAGAATCCCTACCCATCTCATTTAGCAACTCCGATGAATTATGAAAAAACAATGAGAATTGTTATTCTTATATTGTTATTGTTGACATTTGTTAACAAATTTTGTTTTCGCTCCTGCCTCGATAAATAAGCTACAGATTTGAGAGTACTGGCGTCAACAGTATCGAACTCCTCTAGCATTTAGCGGAATGAGAGCTCAAGAAAACGCACGCGCGGGTAATAGAAATGCAAAAACAAAAACCTTTCAAATACCTGAATCCGCTGTTGTGTTATGCCCAACGAGATGGATTAATACCAGTGGCTAAAGCTGTGCTTTCAGTGCTCTCTATGGACACACTCAGGACTAGAGGCCGCCATCTTTTCTGCATTCAAAACATGGTTGTGGCGGCATATTACAGTTGTCATACAGTATGCATTGTTTGTTAGCACCAGAATTATTTGTCCGCTATTATCGTTTTATTTCTACTTTATTTAGTGGTGACTAAAATCTAGTAAACATTGAGATTTTCGGCGTATAACTGCACCAACAGAAGTGATCAAACCTCACTAATTTTTCAAGATCTTAAATGGAACTGTTTTCTACTTCTTAAGTACGTTTACACATTTCAATCTTACGCGATTGGTGTAACGACAATGCTAACTACAATAACATTTAATACATTGAATTCTTATTTAAAAACAACTGTTCGGGAAGTAATGCATTTTGAAGTTGCTAAGATGACCCCGTTTCGATCTGGACATAAATATAGCTTCCTATGCGGAGCTTTCCTGAGCTTTCTTTCACTCGTTGCAGAACCGGAGTGACGGAATGCTATTTTGTTAACAATACTATCAAACCAAATCTGTAGTTCGTTAGTCGACACATTAACTTTTCTTTTACTCGTGAGAGAAAATTATTAGTTTTCAATTGTTGCCAACCTCGCTTAGATACTTTTATTTACCATTCTACTACGTAAAGTAAACGTTTAGAGTAGGGTTTCTGCTGCACAAGTGTTACCAAAACAAGTTTTAGAATAAGTTAATAACTGAAAATTGAAAATGTTACGACTATACTTAATCAAATGCAGACGATTTTGAATCACGTCACGACGTAACGCAATGATAAAAATCGATAATAATTATCATTTAACGATACCATATTTTTTTCTTACGAGGCAACACTGTACACAGGGGGGGGGGGAGAAGTTTCTGAGTAGGCGAGAATAGTCCGATTAAGTTTTCTTTTCAATTCCTGTGAGTGACATGTAAAAATAGCTTCTTACACGCTGGACTTTAAGGACAACCCGATCGTTCTTTACAAGATTAGCAATAGCGAAGTTCAGAAATCGTCTCAAATACCACCCATCTAACGACGGAGGTTGTTGAAACGCGCTTGGATGAGAACCAGTGGTGGCGCACTTACGAGTGGGCTGTGATGAATCCCATACACTGTATGCATATTATTCCCGTAGCCTATATAGTACAGACCAGCGATCAACCGTTCATTAGAAATGATTCGCGCGACATGAGTGCATCTCCGCTTCATTGGAGGAAATCGAAGAGCGTGAAGATTCCGGAAATCAACAGTAAGACGTTAAAATTAAAATTAATAATTAAGTAAAATTAAACATTTTGAATCGAAAGTATCTTGAATTCGTTAGTTCTATTTAAGAGTGCAGAAATTGCATCAACTTCCGACGTTCAGATTAGGTTTAACAGTATATTGTTTGTTGAAAGTGCTGCCCTGTAAACGAGAATTGTTAATTTATTCCACATTGTATACAGCCGTATACAACAAAAAACTGAACGCTTTTATGAAACACAAAACGAAAATGCAAAGAATTCATTCAAAAATATTGCTGCTACTTAGCAAAAGGTTTATATAAGAAAACAAACATGAAATAGTAAAGAATACAAACATAAATCGAGTTTGTTTGATAGAACAAATCTGGTAAACATTTTCTTATAAAATCAGTTTTATCCACCTCGCGCCACTTCAGCTTGTGCCCAATTCGGGATTTGCAGGAAGGAGAGCGAAGCAAGGGGGATGGGGATTGCAGGCTGGCCTGTGATCGTACATAAGTACGATTTATTTAGTCATGAACTTGACGTAAATCAGCTGTCGCTGTTTCATCCAATTGGGGGCTTATATGTCGTTACAGTGACGTCACTTAAGGAAGTTCGTAAAACTTTACTCGATATCGATTCATTTTATATTGATAAACTTAATGGAAGACTCGGACGTACTATTATTTTCTACGTTTTCTTTTTTTATTGTATGAGCTAGAAAAATATCGTCCTACGTCACCTATAACGTTTTTACGGCAGTTTTCATCAATATCATAGTGATTTGTAATCTTGATGTTAGTTTTAAATCATTGAATAAAACATTATAAGAATCTTAAATCTTACATTGTCAATTACCGTACACTTGGATTGTAAGTCCTGGATGACTTCATCTGGGTCCAGGTACGCCTGGCAACACTGCGCATGGATAACAAGTCTCTATCATCATGATCCCTAATCCCAGCAAAAATTCCAAACTCTCTTCTAATTACCGTCGCATCAGCCTTGACTGGTGACAATAGTTTGATTTTTTAAGGTGGCGCATAGTGTTGCCAGAGGAAGATTGCTCGAATGAGGAATCTCAAGCGCCGACATGCGGACTTTTGCGGAAGCTTGGCAGTTTAATTGCTGATATCAATGTGGATATAAATGCACATATTGTCCACTCTGAAATTGGAATACGCAAGTGCAATTACTCCCAGGCTGCTTTTTCTGCCTTACTATTATACGCGCAGTGTGCACGTTTTCTTGAGCCCCGGAACACCTACCCCCACTCCTTGGCCAACATCAGTTGAATGATGAATAAATGATAGCAACGATCATTGTAGATAAAATTTGGTAACCAGAAATGTTCGCTCCCGTGTAATAGAAACTATTTTGAATCGAAAAACGAACTACAAATTTGATATAACATTCATTGTATGAAAATAACCACACTCGCCACCCCTTTCGCAACTGGCGAAGCGAGGGCTCAAGAAAACGTACGCGGATACGCTACGCGCGAGCGCTGTCACAAAGCGCCGACTTCCACTTGCTTATGGCGTACAGAAATTTAATCGGTCTTTTTCTTTCTCTAGTAAATAATTAGAGAAAAAACAAGGTAGATCCACGATATTATATCTAAATTCTCATAAAAGTCATGAAGCTGTCCTTTTCTGTCTCTTATCACCGAACATATTAGTAATCCGCCCAACTGGTCTCGTAACATCCACCAGGACCGACAGGACCTGGTCAAGGGGCCTCCAATGAATTGAGCAATACGATCATTTTTTAATTAAAAAAATTAATTACCTCTGGTAACCAGGAATTGTACAAATTTTACTTAAATACAGTTTGTTCAAAATTGGCACAAACTGTTTGCAAATCTACGGCCGCATCTAACGTAATAATGATGCGAATATTTACATAAAATTTATTGCAAATTTTGAAACATTTTTAACAAAACGTTTTAGGAAAAGAAATTCGTTATTTATATAAAAGATAAATAATCTGTTATATAATGTTAAATTGTAGATTTAATTAATTTTGTTTCCAACCAAAGTTTTTTGCAACACATGTAAAATTTATACAATGTTACCCCAGAAACGGTGTATAAAAAATGTAAATTTCAAACTAATATTGTACAAATATTTGCGTAATTCTTGCACATATTTCCACAGATTTAGTATCGTCGAGGTTATATAAATAATTATAATATTCATGTATTTATTTTTTAAAATTTGGGAGGGTGACACGGATAGACATGGAAAATGAGAGAATACTTTCGACCTAAATATATGTTTTTTTATGCAAGAATTATAATTTTCATAAATTTTAAAATGAGTTTTTATTCATCCGTATGGCTCGCTGCGGAGTGAACGTCCAACATGCGGACATGCGGTAGCTCTAGCAACACTCATTTCGTAAATCAGCTGCTGGCAGTCATCCAATCGGGAGCTTAAAAATCACCACAGTGACGTCACCGTGATGACGTTCAGCTCCTGATTGGATGACACAGTAACAGCTCATTTTCGATTTTCGCCACCACGAAAAAATTTAAGTATACTGTGCGTGAGATCTATATACCGCTCAAGATAACCACAGAACACCTCACCAACTTCAGGAATAATATTTTTGCAAATTATTTTGCCAGCCATTTAATTTGCATATTTGGATTTGTTCGGTCAGGGAGGAGAAGCGGTGTAACGCAACGTACACTGTATTATGTTATTTGTATGGCAAAAGCTGCTTTGTGTTACAAAAATAGAGGAGACCTTTTTAAAAAAAGAAAAAATTAAATTTTTCGAAAATCTGAGTATTTATCACGAAAAATATAGGTAATTTTTAAATTTTATATAAATATTTTTTCCCTGTTTTTGATGAAATTTTGTTTGTGGATAGTCTAAAGGTCGTTTAAGAAAATGATGCAGGTATCGGGGTGGTTAAAAACCATTTTTGGCATCTTCCTACAACTACAATTATGAATGTTTTTTTTTCACATAATGAAAAGTGTTCATCAAAAACATATTTTCAAATAAGGTCATGTTGATTTTTTTTTTACAAATTTGAGTATTTTTGGAGTAATTGGACGTCAAAGTTGAAAATCCTGGGCTTCTAAATAGTAAGTCCAGTTTTTTTTACGCATTCGGATGTTACTCAAGTTAGCATGGGTATATTATTTCATATTTCTTTGTACGTCTTTTAAAGTGGATCTTAAGTTACAAGTTGCCAAATTAATATTTTAGAAATTACTTAAAACCTATTTGAAATACTAGTAAATATGAAATAAAGATCACTAGCTTTTGGTTGCCCTCCCCCAATTTACGCACCTGTATGCTACGTACGTCAGTATTTATATATTATTTCATATATTTTATCTATGGTTCTTCATTTTAAATTGCGTCCTTTAACTTTCCATGTACCATGGAGTAGTTGGAGACCAGTTTCTTGGAAATTTATTGCGAAATCGCTTCTCATTTGAATGAATGGCTCGCATCTTATTTCAGTTGAACACACTGAATTTTCGAGGGAGTCGTTTATTCCCCTGCAGTTCATAAATTTCTCCCATATATCACATCATATTTTAGCTGATTTTGGCGATAAATAAAAAATAAGAGAAAGGTTGAACTACATTATCTCAATTTTTTATTAAGGCTTCTTAATTTGGTTTTGACAGACAATAAGATTATATATGCAAGATAATGGCTACTTTTGCAATTTTTTTCCCCTCCAGCAACTGGCTGTCCATGTACTGAAGAAGGATTAAGTTGCATTGATGATATTTTCAGTAAGTATTCTTTTATCACAAAAGTTTTGTCTTCTCTACTTAAGTCTTTACATGTGCACATCACACCATGCTTATAAATGCAGACACCCATATTAGAGTCGCAATCAGTTCCTTTAACTTTCATCTGAATAGTCTCTGGATTAATAATCTTAAGTATTTTCAGACTATTTAGAGTGCTAAGTGATTTTTCTATTCTTTTCTACTTCTGGCTACACATTATTAACACATATTCTGAAGGTAAAAGGAAGTTACAACCATCCTTATTGGAAGTTCCATAAGAATGTTCTATGAAACAACATGATAAAAGCATTGATGAGCCTTGTCCTTGGAAAAAAAGTTTCTCACACAACCCATATTGATCAACATATCAAATCACTTTAAGCAAATGAAGCAGATGACACTAGCATCACTCTAAGCGAATGAAGCTATTGTAATATCAGAAGTATGCTATTTTAAAGAAAGAACATGTGACAAATTTGCTACATAGTACCCTGTGTGTGTGTGTGTGTGAGGTGTGTATTTCATGTACGTATGTATTGATTGAGTGTGTGCGTGTGTGTATGCATGCAAATGTCCATGTTAAAAGCATAAAAAAACTGGTAAATCCTTTTATAAAAATTGCACTCTTATTGCTTGTATATAAATCCAGACCTATGGTATGATTAAAATAAGTTGATTGACAGTTGTGCTTCAGAAGCTGTTGCTTCATACAATATTTGTATATGATTTGGTAACTTTTATGAGTATTCATTTCAAGTGTTCATTGGTACACAACCTGTCAATGTCAGTCCTTTCCATTCACGAAGGTCAATCATCAACTTCTTTTAATTGAACCATAGTTGCAAGACCCGAAAATTATCACAATACTTTTTAGAAAAGAGCAAATTTTTTACCGACTTGTGATAGCAAATGAATATAAGTTTACTGGCAAGTGTGTGTGTGTGTGTGTGTGTGTGTGTGTGTGAGAGTGTGTGTGAGAGAGAGAGTGAGAGAGAGAGAGAGAGTGAGAGAGAGGAGAGAGAGAGAGATATAGAAAGAGGATACTTCAATGTTTACGTCTTCTATATTGACTATTTGTTTTATAATGAAATTTGGTTGAAAAATTAAAATGTCCTACAAAACTTTTAGTCCAATACACTTTTGCATGTGATTGCATTTTTAAGTAGTATCCTAATTTTTGTTTCATTGTAGCACAACTGAAGAACATGAAAATAAGAAGTGATGTACCACCAGATGGTGAAGAAGAGGATTGTTTTTGTCCACCGTCCTGCTCTGAATCTGAATACCAATACATATCAAAACCACTTATGTAAGTACCAATTTAGATTATTCATTATTACAATTATTACTAAATATTGAAAGCATAGTCTCACCATGTTTTCAGAAACTATGAATCACCTAATAAAGACTGGGCTATTGTGAAAATAAAACTTGCTTACCTGCCATCTGAGAGGTTCACAAGACGTGTTATTTGTGGAAAACTTGACTTTGCAGGTATGAATTGATTATTGAAAATTAATTATTAGCACAACTAGAAAATGTATTAAAAAACCAACAAAAAACAACTAACAAACACTTGGACATTAAAGACTTTTGTTGAAAATTAACTCAAGCAATGAAATATAGATTACAACTTGCACACGTAATAATTAATTTTTATTAATTAATTAAGTTCAGAAATTAAATAATCAAAAACATACAAAAAACAAAACCTCTTTTATATGAATCACACATATCTTCCATCAGAATTATCATTCCTGATGTTATTTCTAGCTGATATAACGCTCAAGAAAATGTTTAATAACTATAAAATGCTCTTTAGTGTGTGTAGGTGGTGTGGGAGGCTTGTTACTTGGGGCAAGTCTCCTGAGTTTGATAGAGATCGTGCACTTTCTCTTCCTGAGACCATTGATGAATCTATGTCAAAAACTTGGATCTCATCACTGACTGTGGCAATCTCCAGCCCACACTCACCTTCACAAATTGTAGAGAAGCAAGTATTACAGAAGACTCAAAAAAGAACTCTTTCAATAATCTCAGCCTTTTGCTAATGTTTGTAAATGAAAAGCAATTCACAATATCCAGTGTAATACATTTATTCATTCATATTAACAACAGTATGATCAAACATACAAGCTCTAGGAGGTAACATAACTTATGTCAAATGGAGAAAGAATGCAACAATTTGCATTTTTATAATTGAATTTGTCAGTTAGATTATAGTTAATTACTTATATCTAATCTATAAATCATTATGTCCATTAGAGAAAATAAAAAGAATTCCATATGTAAGTGCGGCTGTTCTCATTTAATGACACATACAGTTGTCACACAAAATAGGGAATATATTTTGTAAAATACACAACCCATGTTTTGATGAGAACCAATTCCTGATAATGTGAGAACTACAAAATAATTTTCCTGGTGAAATTTCAAAAGAATGCATCATTTCTTTGAGAGTGCGTATATATATCATTTGAAGATTTATTTGCTGATAAAAAAAATCTACAATGATTGTACAATCTCTTCAAAAATAACATAATTCTTGAAAGAAAGAATCACACATCAAGTCTGTTTACCATGTCAAGTACACACAAAATAATAATAATAATAATAATAATAATAATAATAATAATAATAATAATAATAATAATAGTAAAAATTGTAAATGTATAAATAAAAATAATTTAAAAACAAGATTAAGGATGAAAAGATGTCAAACTTTACACCTAGCAAAAACAAAACTAGTGTAGAAAGATAGATCATATTATATTTCAACTTTCAACAACTACACAATTTTTTAAAAAGAATTTCCCATTCTTATTTGGTTTATTGAATAAATTATGAACACATTTAAACAGTATTCTGCAGATTTACAAATCTAAATTAAAAAACAAACAAAAAGCAATAGGGTATTGGGGTTGAAAAAAAGTTAACACAAAATTTTGAAGAAATACTGAAATCATTGTCCTTACATTTCATTCCTTTTATAAATAAGAGTTGAATTTGTGAAACACAAATTAAAGGTCTTCTGACAGTATTAACCTCAATCACTTAAATGAGTATTTCTCAATCGACTGTTCCAGTCCATGATGATGTGAATATGTGGTCAACAAGTATGATATTCTATAAGATGGTTAAAGTAATGAAGAAGACAATTCCTGTACTGCCTATTAGTAATAAAAGTCGTTATGTTAATATCTTAATTATTTGTTTTTAATTGCTCATGTATTTATTTACAATTAACAGTACCTTGCTATTTAGAATGATAGCATATGTCCCTTATCACCAAGACTCTTGCTTAAAATTATTTATCGAGTATAGAATCTTAACAGTTCTCTTTTGGTTCTTGGCAATAGCGGATCCAGGGACCACATGCCCTCCCCCTAAAGGCCAAGAGTTGTTTACCTTCCCTTATTTTGCAAATTTTATTTAAATATTTATGTTTGAATTATATAATTGTTTAAACAATAATATTGCATAGTATCATATCTACATTACACAAATAATATACAATGTAATAACAAATATGTTTATTATTTAAATATATGGGGTCCCCCCGAAATGTTCGGCTGGATCCACCCCTGGTTCTTGGTAGTGATGAAGATTGAGAAACACTCCGCAAAATCTTATGATACACAAAGCATTTACAGCAATAACTCAAAAACGAAGTAAATGGCACAAAGAAATAGGAAAGGCATGTTGGGACTATCTAAGAAATTTCCAGTCTTAAACAATATATCAAATGCACACATTCATGATTGGTAGTCAGCAATTAGTAAAAGAACCGCCACGAGAGAAGACTAAATCAGTATTAATAAATTATTCTTTAATTAAAAACAATCAAAACAGTTAATTTTTTGAATTAAACATTTTAACATTGTTATTACATCTTCATACAATATTTGCTTTACCTAATGGTTTTGGATTCAAAACTTGACTGCCTCTTGGCATTACTAACAGAACTTGGATTCATTTTGTTTTCCATTTGACTGCCTAAGATGATAGATGAAATACGAATACAATCACTATAACAAGTTATATTGACTTCCTTCTTATAACTTTTTGCAATATTCTTAAATTATTTGTTCACTTTTGGAATCTGGAATGAACATCTTATTTCGGGTGAGTTTTTTTAATATTATTTTGTAATTGCTTTTGTTGTTATCAAACGTAACATACTTTGCAATCATGTCTTAATAAACTCAAAGATGGGACCTAGTACTGAAACATCATATTATTGAAACAAATAATGTATAAAGGAAGAATGAAGATGTTAAAATTTTTAACACAAATGAATTATTTTGATTACCCACAATTCAGGAAACATTGATTAATATAAATTTGTGGGAATTAATACGCATTGAAGACTAAATCGGGTTGGTTCTTACACAATTCTTGTCACATTTAAATTATTCAAAATGAAGAAATCTTCAGTTACGGTTGGTATACTAGTATTTAAAACACATTTTCCAATAATAAAACAAAGAAAATTGTCAATTTCGTTGACACGATCGTCATATATAATATTCAATTTTTAATATAATGGAACGAAGGGTCGTTTGCGAATGAATACTAATGTACATATAAACGTGCACAAATAAATAATCCGGAGGTGGAACTCAAGATTTTAAGTTTAATGTCAAGGGAATCATTTGCTAGAAATTATTTCTATAAATAAATATTTTAATGCTTGTCTGTTGTGAGATTTTCTGAATTGTACGCATCGTAAGATTATAGACAATCAGTACAGAGTCCAAATAGGTATATCCTGTGTTGATCTGGACCCTGAACTGACTGTCTATAATCTTAAAAAACACATATAATTCAGCTGATTTCTATAACTGGCATTGTAATGCTCTACTAACTCTTCAACAATCAAAGAGCAAAACTCATTTTCGTACGATCTCCACGAAGACATATGAAAATTCAATTGCATTTATAAGGATCACGGAAATCGCTCTTAATCTTCACGGGGACTGTAACTAAATCACTGTGTCAGTGGGTCCAATTACAAATTCATACCTGTTAGTTTTGAAGCAAAAATATAAATTCAGGTGTCATTAGAACAGGTGTCAAGCAGAGAAGACGACCACACAATGCCTTGCCATACACAACTTGATAATCTAGTAACTCACAAAAGGCGCACGATTAACTACAGTAACCTCATAGCAAATGCCAACCACTCCACAAACACAACCAGTGAAACACACCACAACATACTCAACCACATAAAGATCACATGTTCACCATTCTTGAATGTGCGCTGATCCGCGCGGTGCAGGGTAGGGAAACTTGGCGGTCAAAACGGGGTAATGATTTTTGCGCCATCTACAACAGTTC
>BOPP01000008.1:7490875-7502528 GCA_017312745.1 Gryllus bimaculatus
AGTACAAAATTTCTTAGGTCTGCTTTACTCAATTTAATTTATCTGAATAATTCTGTACCGCTACATTATATTACTCCATATATATGTACATATACACTGAAAGGAAACTAGTGGTGCTACAACAGCCCATAATTTCTCGTGTTATTGGAAACAGCTACTTAGTATTGAAATATTGCATTTTCTGAGCTACTAACACCTCAGCTATATCTTAAAAATGTCCATTAAACCAAGAAGTGAGCAACACACTGTTACCAGCGCAGTGATGTCAAAAATATGTGCATTCCCTTCGCGAATAATATCAATTCTTAGCAAAAAACGCTTTTTGTCATCTGTTTTCAGATTTCAACTCGTTTATCGGTTAGCCATAGTACATCATACACAATTGATAAATGTCTCTAATACTAATAAACTAATTAAGTTAATAAAACAAATCGTAGAATATTAGTAAGTTAATTTATTACCCCTTTTATATTATATTGACACAGCCTCAAACGAATCGCAGGAACATAAAACTTTAAGATGGTATGTTTGTTTGGGGTTGCTTGAAAGAAAGGCTTTGCGGATTGCTTGAAAGTAATACATTAATTCACTGAGAATACCAATTGTAGAAAAGTGAGAGACGAGAAAGTAAAAATAAATGAATATTGGCATTTTCCATACAAAATTATAATTAAAATGAAATTATTTTTCATATGGTTCATTCAATTTTTCTCGTGACCCGTAGTTGTGACACATGTTTATATTTCATTAATTTCAAACAAAAATTACGCAAAACTATTTGTATGTTTCCCAAAAATTTTACATGCCTTTTTTAAAGAGCTAATTTTGTATCACAGACCTTGACGCTAAAATCTCTGTCTTCAATTTTGCAGTTTAATTTTTTTTTGCAATTTTCGAAAATGAGACCTGCACCATTCACTTAAACGTCCTTTGCACTATTCAACAAAAAAATTTAATCAAACAATGAGCCATTTTTTTAAAAAATTTCAAAATGTTCGAGGGTCTTCGTGTAGAGTACTCCTACAATTAAAATTTCGGTTTCAAATTCCAGAAGCTACAACATCAGACAGGGGAATATAAATTTTTCAGAAAATCGGTTGCTCGGTATAAGCGCTAGTGGGTTGCTCAGACAGATGGACGGATGGACAGTCAAAGGGACGTTTTGCCATCGATTTTTCGGTATAAAGGACGCACAAAACATCGATTCTGGCTACACAACATATTAAAGGAATTTTTTTTTTATATTTAGCAACTGGATTTATCACCTCTTTCGTTACCAGGGCTAGGCAATAAGAGCTTTTCTGCCGAAAATTCGCCGTTTCCCGGCGCACGATTACAATACTTTCTCTTCTTACGTTAGAAATTGCGAGAAAGTAACAATGGGAAGCTGGCTAGGAAGACGGGGGGGGGGGGGGGGGGCGGACGAAATCGATAAGCCAACCCAGACGAAAAATATTACGCAACTAGCTAGTACGAGAACGTCTGTGGCATTCCGCAGCATCACTAGTAACATTCCTACACAGCATACGTGGTATAGAGAATGCTACATAATGTAATGAAAAAGGGCGAATTTTGGTAGAAAAAAGTGTATTGTAGATTCCGGATACTGAAAAACTGGATAATTATTGTTCCTATGTGTAGTAAGTTACTTCCTCTGGTAACGTGGACATGTTGAGTAGTCAGAATCCCTGTTTCGTCCGCTCTTGATAACGAAAGGATGGTTTACCGCAAAACGTCTGTGAGGAATTCTAACAGTTAAACCGTAAGTAGGATTTTCACAAAAATTGATATTCCCCAATTGATATAGCCTATTTTGCGGACTCTTGAAATAGAAACTGATGTTTGAATTTGGAGGGGGGTCAGAGGACTCAGTTTGCCGAAATATCCGAATTTTGAAAAGTGAAAATTGTTTTCGGCATCTTTCTACAACTACAGTATTCAAGATAGAGATTTTTCCTCTGATTTAAAAGTCCTTTAAAATTAGATCTTTACAATGAATGTTTTGAATAACTTTCGTGTAATTGTGCCTAAAATAAAGGCAATTTTAAAAACAAAATTTTCTCAGAAACATCTCGAATTTTATTCTTGAAACGTTTTGTATGGATAGTGCTTCATAGCACAGAATAACGACATTAATAACCATGTTGATTTTTCAAAAATTTCACAATGCAAATGTTTTTAAATATCTCTCACGTCGTTTCTACTTAAATGGTGGATATTTTCCATACATTTTTGAATTTGTGAGCACAAATAATTCAATTGATTAATGCTGAAGTTTCTCGAAAACTCAACATTTCGTGGTGTCAATAAGCTCAAAATTGCGCATTTCGAGAAACGCTGAAACGACAATTTCTCTAGAACGGCTCCAAGTTTCCAATGAAAATTAAAATTGAAATAAAAAAAATTGTATATACAACTATGTTGACTGTGTTTACCCCTCTGTAATATTCTTGAGAACATTTATCATTTTTATTATTAGTTGATTTCTACCGATTCCACTGATTATGATTTCTACCTAAAAATTCTGAATTTACTGTTTGAATATTCCGCACTAACTCTCTGTGAATGATTCCCTTAGAATCGAAAAATGCAGTTAGCAATGACGTCACACAACTTTTCTGGATGCGCACTTTCGTCGGTTTGTTCGGTTTCGGGATCAACCATTCCATGCTTTGTCGCTTCGTAAGTGTTTCATATCGGAAGTACTATGCCTCGTCACCAGTCACGATGTTTCTTATAAAATTTGAGCCACTTTGATCAATTTCAATCATATATTTGCAGTGCTCAACCCTGCAAATTTGTGGTTGTGATGTTCTTTTTGTTGTCTGTGGTCGAGACTTTCCTTTTGCCCAAACCTTGGCTCAAAATTGTTTGCACGAAGCGTTGGTCTTCCAGTAAGAGACTCAGTAAACTTTTCAGAGACACAACGGTCTCATGCAAGAATTCAGCGCACTTTTTCCACAGTTTCTGACGAATGACTTGTTCTCGGCCGCGGTGCACAAGTACCATTTGCAATGTCTTCCCTACCATCTCGGAAGAAAGCAGACCATCGAAATACATCTGAGCGATCCATACAATCACTATCGAGCAATTTTTTCATAAGATCGTTCGCCTCGGAGACCGTCTTACCCAATCGACAACAGAACTTGATGTTGGCTCTTTGCACCTCCGCCATTTTCCGACGAGCTTCGACTCAGTAATCTTCCTTTCTCGCTGTGACGCACTACTTATTGTAGATGGCGCTGCGAAATTTTGACCAACGGTATTACTCGCGCAACTTTTCTTGAACGATCAATTGAAGAAATGCTGGCAGAGTGGGGGTATTAGTTACGAAATCGGCCACTAGATTTTACGAAGCACTGCCAATCTCTGGTGAATCAGTCATGCCTTCGCAATGTTCTCAAAAATTTGTGTTCTTAATTTCTCAAGAGTTGGAGGTATCTCCTGTGATAGATCTTTGCCTGCTTCGGTAATTTCTTTAGATTTTTTGCAGAAAATAACGGATAGATGTTCGCGCCTTTAAAAGAATTTTTTTTCTATTTCGCCCAGAAAAGATGTGTTTGGAATGTCATCAGCGCTCGCGGCGAGCTTATGCCTTCAACTGTTTATTGTACCAGGGAAGGGGAAGCAAGGTCATCGTTCAAGAAAAGTTGCGCGAGTATAGAAACTACAAGCTTTAAAGATTTCATTCGCAAACAGATAGGGTGGCAATAAAAAAAATTAAAAAATCTGTCTCATTAGAACTCGGACAGACTGTATGCCAATCCTGTAATAAATCATTGAGATTTTAAACGTCTTCAAAACTGCTGCAAAAAATAATACTATTCTGCTACAAGAAGAACTTGTTTTTAATATATTGAAATATTCGGGTCAGAATTACTTTTCAGAAACCTGAAAAGAATACATTTTTCTAAGGCTTTTTTCATTTTTTTTCTGTAAACGTTGTCAATAGGTCTTCCATACTCCCCTCATTCTTAGATAACCTACCTATTGTTCCCCTAAGTACCCGTAAAACCTTCAAGATATGTTTTCCTGTATTGCCATATTCTTTGTTTCGTGTTTCCTCTCTTATTTTTATTTAAGCATAAACGTAACAATAACAGGACAGATTTATGGTTGCTTTTGCCTTCAAGCACGCCGCATGAAAAGGACGTTTCTGCTGAGTTAGTGAGGAAAACATCTAACACCACGTCCTGCCGGGTCGGTTGGCTTGCTGAGATAATCCGACATCACGTACCACCCTATTGTCTGCATTGCGAGCTTTCGCCCACATCTCCTTGCGGGTTAACTTCTCAAAGACGTAAATCACAAGGAATGTCCACAGGACGCCCGTGCTCGTACTCTGTGACCTGAGGCCGACTGCTTCCGAAATTTCACAACTCTCGTATGGTGGTCGAAAGAATGCAATAATTCCATTGTACTTCCTGATACATCAATCTCCAGAAGTAACGTTAAAAAAATCTATTCATATGTTCCTCACACTGATATATGGGTGCAAATTTTCAAATTTTTCTGACATTATGTCTCAGATATTATAAAAATAATATAGTATGTTAATGCACTAAAATGAATAGTTGAATACAATTTATGAATTTAATATCTTTAGCAGTTTAGCAACAACTACGAGTTAAACATGGAGGATGACGCAATGAACACAATAATTAAAATACTTTTGACAGTCACAAAATGAATGAAACTCCAAAGGCTGGTATACTGTTTTGAAGAAAAATCAACTTATTTTACGCGTTTGACATATTAATTATTAAATTTGTTTATAATAAAAATGCAATTAAATTAAAAACATGTATTAATCTTCACAATTAATATTTTTTTCCTCTTTGATATTGTATACATTAATAAGAATCTGCTAACTGTCGCGATGGAATCTTAAAAAATGCGTAAGTTACAAAATAAAAGTATACAATCATTACGCTCTTACGGTAGAAAGTTCCATGCCTTGTCCAGCGAGGGGCGAGGTAAGCAGCAACCTTCAAATTCATTCCATACCGATATCTATCGATGCCTTCAAAGCAATCCTGACACCAGCGTACAGGCTCTGTTTTCTTGTGAAGCGATTTTACACTATCGATATTTAATAATGTAATCCTTGGAAAGTATTATAACAATGTGCCAGTCTTTGTGCCAACCAATCTGCAATCTGTTTGCAATTTAAACTTAGTGATTTATTGATGCCTGACTCCTATGTCCTTTACACTTATATTACTTAGGTGGGCCGACATCCCATTCAGTACGGAGTAGGTAATGCTGAAAATTTATTATTTTTAAGAACAGAATATGGTTTCTCTACGGGAGTATGTCTTCTAATAAAAATCAGCCTTCATATTTTGATCACACAATTACATTATTTATTGTTACTTTTGACTATATGATTTACAACATTGCACTTTATCATTGATTGGCATGCTACCAAATTTCACTTGTATTTTGTTTGAAAATAAAAGGCCTTTATTTTACTGAAAACATTGTCTAATACCTTCTTTGCAAACAATATTTTTCGAATATCTTGCAAGACATTTTTTTTGTGGTGTTTCCAGTTTGTCAAAGTGATGTCCTCGTAGTCCGCGTTGTCGAAGCTAAGGATCTTCCGCGAAGATTCCCGCCTACCACCACTAATCAGGGTTGCCAGATGTGTTTAGAGTAATTCCGCCACGTTCGTTTCAGTTTCTGCCGAAAAATCGCTGAACTGGTTTTAAATTTCCCGCCTAAATCCGCTAAACGAAAAATAAATTATTTTTCCATATTTAAATGTATTACTTTTTTCTATTAAAACAAAAATATGATTGGGAAATATAGTGGCTTTATTGAAACTGCAATTCAATTTTTAGGTAACATAGAATGCATTACTTGGGTGAAAATTTGTAAAATATTAACAATTGATTTAGGGTATTATATAATTTATTATATAAGCATTATATTATTTATTCTTGCTAGTAATATGGATTTAGAAATTTTAAAAATATACATCTGTGCAAAATAACTTATTAATAAAGGTTAACGAAAACTGATGCTTTACTAATTTTACTGCTTTACTAACTTAATTAATTTCCGCCGTTTATTCCGCTGTCCGCGAACCTATTTTTTTCCGCCGTACGAGTTCAAAATCCGCTGAAAACGGCGGGAATTCCGCCGATATGGCAACACTGGCAGTAATTTTCTGTCTTAATGTTCAGGTTCCGTTCACGATAATGTCTTATAGCTGATGTTAGCACTTTGGCTGCCGTTAGAAGTATAACGTAATGCTAACTGAATTGGTCCGAATGCCTTTGAGAATCAATAGTCGATTCTCAGTCATAACGAGTTTCAATAGTCGTGAAGATCAGTGTTCTCTTCTCAAATCAGCTAAAAATATACGGCTGTAACAACAGAATTTCATTTTGGGGTACACCTAGGTGAATAGAGTGTTGATTCTCAAGGCTTGATTTCTGGGAAATATTTTCTTTGACTGAAAAGTCTAAATAAAATATAAGTGCTGATTTTTATTGAAACATAAAATCTTTATTTATATATTATGAACAAATATTGTTTTTTACACATATGAACATGAAAAGATTCAAGAACAAGAACAAACGCGCATCTGAAAATCAGCGTATGATTCACATGAACAACTATTGTTTTCTACATATGTGAACATAAAAAAACAAGAACACGAAGTTCTGAGAATCAGAGTATGATTCACGCCGCAATTCTCGTAAAGATATATGCAAAGGTCGCGAGAATCAAAAGCTGTTAAAAAATAGTACAAAAAGAAGATTTTTTTACAAAGAAATACCATCGAGAATATTCAGCAGTCCCTTCTCTACCCTATAGACGGATAAAAAGGGTCCGGCCAGAAGGGTCGTCATGTTTTTGACTATTGTTGCAGTCAACGTGTTAAACAACTTACAATGTTGATATACATAATTATTTATAAATGTCTCAGGTGTATATCCCTACTCACGACTTTTCATTCTCAACAGCTAAACGTTCTTGCTAATTTTGCATGCGCTTGCGACAGTGACTATTAATCTTATCGTGCGCTCGTATCGGCCGGCAACCAATCTCTTCTCTCAAAATCATGACTGGTGGAACATATCAACTTCGTGTCCGTTTGTTTTCCAAATTTTTGATATTAATTTTATTATTCGCTGTAACTTGTTTCACGATGGTTCATTACCTTGTCTCGATGCTAATGTATTTTCTGCTGCACAATTGTTTCTATACAATTAGAGACTATACTGAGCATCCAAAAGGCAAGTAATATAAATTTTTAAAATGACTTTAATGTTTTATATATCATTTGGACCCACATCTCGATCAGGTTATCGTCCAGTTTCCCTGATCCTCGAGCAAATCCTGAGATGGTCCCTTGTTTTACTTCTGGACATAAATGTAACTTCAAATTAACTTCTCCCCATAGGGCGTCATACACAGTTTTTAACTGTCTTTGTCATAAATAAATAAATAAATAAATAAATTAATTAATTAAAGTAAGAAAATGTTTTATCTTTACTAAAACGTGTCACCATTGGTTGCCCATATTTCTTGAATATCGTTGTATGACACTTTCGAAATAAAAAAAATTATAATCTACAAATGCCTACGTTCCAAATCACAGCTCTGTTTAAATTGTCCGAGGAATCTCGTATGTTTCATATTTATTGTTTATTTTGTCCTCGATCATTCCTCCTATTTTCATCCCAAAATGTACATTTAATACGTCCATATCCAATATGACTACCGAATGTCCTCTTTGTAAATGTTGTAAATACTTTATTTTCACTCCCGGGTTCCAATACTTCGAACTGAGTCACTATTTCATATTATGTTCATTAATAATACTATTGAGATATCTAGTATGTCTAGTAAAATGCCGAATATTGTGAATGTGTTTAACAGGCTTTGGTGTTGAAATCCATTACGACTTTAGAAGTAGAAAAGTCGGGCGCATAAGAGAAAAATAACAGGCGACGGGGAAGAAAAACAAAAATTAGTGTAAGGTAAAATAATATACGATGTGTCGTTTCAAAATATCATAAATGCCTACTACAAATCTCAGTGATTCAACTGAAACATTTCAGATTATTTAGTACATAATTCTGGTGCAGTGTAGTTTTTAGAAGAAACTGGAAACTTCTTCTCTGGAAATTCCCTTGAATGAATAAAATCAATTACTTCACTCACAGTGGTAGAACAATATAAAAACAGAGAGAACCTCTGAAATGTTACGAATCAGAAGAAGGATTTTCAAGTTCTTCCTGTGGCACCTTTTTGCTACGAACCACGGAAAAGGTCCAAGTGACGGTAAAGGAGGAATCATCAAGATGCTTGCAGCTTACGCAAGCTTCAGGATGCTGTGATCACTACCCCTAGGGACACTTTTCAAATGTAGCGAAAGTAATGTAGGAATTTCGTTATAATTATTTAAACCAGCAAAGAAATTGAGAAAGTTAGTGAGCAGAAACTTTAATAATAAATACGAGACATTCGTTGGACTGAAAATTGTTGCCGGGAAACATGGAAGTTTCCAACCGCTACGATTCTAGTTCCTGAACAACAAAAATTGCTGTGTGACACGTACTCTAGTTTTCTCGTTGTTTTCTAAAGACAGTGAGACAGGAACGCGCGTGCAGCCGGTAGCACTGAGGCGATACGTTACGAGCATGGTAAGACATTTGTATTATAGTAAGTTGTGAACCATTCAGATTCCTCGATAAATTTCAGAGTGGTGCAGAAGTTTTTTCAGGAAATATTTGCCCTCCAAAATCAAGAATTAAATATCTATGTATTGAATTTTTAGAATTAGTTTACTTTCTATTGTTAGACTTACGATATAAATATCTTAGTTGAAATTATCCTTGGACAATTTTTTTCCTTTAAATGTGTTACATTAATATTTTTGCTCGTTGTTTATTATCGGAAACAGAATCATAAAAAAAGTAAAGTCTACATTTACGCTATCTTAATATTTCAAGTGCCCATTGGTGCTAAACCATGGCTTATTGAGACAAAAACGATTTGTGTCACCGCTGGAAACTTTGTAGGTCTGTCTGGCACAAACAGCGGCGTCCCGCCTAGCGGCCACGTGTTAAGGGGTACGTGTGATTTATCCCTATCGGTATTCTGGTCTTCTCAACCTGAGAAGTGGAGCTTTCTCCACCTCACACAGCAACAGATGTGGGTAATTGCAAGGTAGCGCACACTGTATCTGCCGCGACGGGAAATCAAACACGGGGATCGCTCATGAAAAGCGAGACGTTGACAGTGAGCTCTCGACGGCAAAGGAAGGTAGCATTGAATAAATATTTTTAAATTTTGAGACATACTGTCTGAATTACCTACGTTATGCAACGGAATAAAACATATGCCTTTACACAATAAACTTCTCCGCACTACAAGTTTCTTCTATTCTCTAGTACCCTAATATCGATCGTGACAATTCTGAATTCAAAACATCTTCACTTAGGCAGTTACCCTATCACAATTTGCGGGACCCAAGAAATAAATTAAAATTCTAAAACCGATTCTTTAATTACGACGTACGAACGTAAGTATATGTTAATTTCGAGACTGTATTGTCGCTACACACATACATAATTGTGAATCATGGAGATTTTTGGATTAAACTTGAAAGCGATGGATTTCTGTTCTTATTTCTAAAAAATTTAAATATAATTTAATTCTCGATTTAAAAAGGTTAGAATCGGACAACTATGTAAAAATTAAACTTAAATTAGATTAGTATAGATATTATAACTATTAAAACTTACATAGAAGGAATAAACGGAAGATGAGAGTTATAACAGAGAGAATGGAAAAAAAATGAATTAAAGCTATTAAAATTGGTATTTAAATTCTGTTATTATTGTTTTGTATAATGTTTGGAAACCGAAAGAGAAAAAACATTTCAAAATCCGATATATATAAGTAGAACTATTTATTGAGAGGCTCCCAATAAACAGTTCTCACATATAACTAATCATTTGCAATGTTATTGCAAAATAACAAATACATAATTATGATGATGAATTACGCAGAAGTTAAAAAGAAGAAGCATTAATTAGAATTAATTACATAACACAATGTTGTGGTGCAATGAGTGCTGATTGTTTAATAATTAAAAGTTGCCATTTGCATTCGTTAGTAAAAAAAATAGAGTTACAAAATCAGTCTACACACAATACACACAGGCAATGATTTGAATAAACACTTATTACAGAAGAATAGTTATGTAGAATATTTGATATTTAATTACAACTATTGAGATTTTATTACAATTTTGTAACAATGATTTTACATATAATCATTATTATTTACATTAAATGTCTTTCACTACGTTAACCGACTGAGCCCATATTCGAGATGCAGTTATTCACATTGCTGGCATAATCAGACCAACGCTACCCATTTTACATGTTTATACACGTTTACTTAGAATGTCCAACATCTGTCGTGATTCATAACTTGTTTAGATTTAGATTTAAAATTGTCCAAAAAACAGTAGAAAACGACGTGAACGCCATGTAGATTCACTGGGTTCGTTTTCTTGAGCTCCAGAATACTTTCCCATCATTTTAACTAATAAATAGTGAGAAGATTGAGTAAACGTTAACGATTATTAAAAGAAATAAAATTTAAAAAACGCGAGATTGATAACATTTGAAAAAACTTAGGAACTTTCGTTCCGAGTTATAGAAAACTAATTTTGCAACGGTTTAACTAACTGAAAATTTGATTTGTGCGTGTTTCAAACAAAAACAGTAACTTCGGCCTTACCCCTACTCCTACCACTACAAGCAAAAGGAAAGTCAACAAAACATGCGCGCATAGTGAAGAGTTACTTTTTCGTCGAGCAAAACAAGGGGTCATCTCAAGCATTTTACAATGTATCAGGGAAATTAGACAAAACTTGAACGAGATGGAGGGTCAGTGACGTGCGAAATACTGAAGATACATTATTTGTTTGCAAGCAAATTAAGTTCTTTAAAAAAAATATACAATACAATGTAAAACTAATTCCGATGTATATATCAATGTTTTATTTAAAATAATATTTAACTTTTCTTTTGGTCATCAGTTTATTAGCCTCTAATTAATAGAAACCAATTACGCAGCAGAAAATTATTTACTTGTATACTCAAATTGTGTTCTTGACTTCCAATTATTAAATGTTCCTCTGGCATGCGTTGAAAAGTAAGCGTGCAGCATTGTAATGTGGATTTCTTGCAGGGAGCTGTTGTTACTGTCACTAGATGAACGTGATTTCTACTACGTTGTGTTGAATTTATAAATTATCCAGTATTGCATGAAAATATGATCTACCGTTAAGAAATAAATAGACAAGGCAATGATTAACTTTAACTCATGAACAGAGCTTGCAGGGATCACGCGGATGACATTTTTTCATTATGTCGAATAATTTTCTTTTGCAATCTAAAGGTCTGGTACTTTATGATGAGTTCCTCCGAAAATTATGCCGTATCTTAAAATGGAATGTACAATTAGCAAAATACAGTACGATCTTCATGAAGGCTGAACAGAATTTGAAAGAATTGTTGGAATTGCGTAACATAATGCCAAGTAATTTACTGTTTATTTTGTTATACGTACTTATATTGAGGTTTGACTGACTTGAGAGTCTAGAAATTTTACTTAA
>BOPP01000008.1:7502553-7558951 GCA_017312745.1 Gryllus bimaculatus
AAATTTTCAGTGGTGAGAAAGTTTTTTCAGAAATAATTTGCCCTCCAAAATCGAAGAATTAAATATTAAGTATTGATTTTTTTAGAATTAGTTTACTTTCTATTTGTTAGACTTACGATAAAAATATCTTTAGTGGAAAATTATCCTTGACATTTTTTCCTTTAAATGTGTTACATTAATATTTTTGCTTGTTTGTTTATTATCGGAAACAAATCATAAAGTAAGGTCTACATACTGCTATCTTAATATTTCAAGTGCCCATTGGTGCTAAACAATGGCTTATGAGACAAAAACATTGGTTCACGCTGGAAACTTTGTAGGTCTGTCTGGCACAACAGCGGCGTCCCGGCCTAGCGGCCACGTGTTAAGGGGTACGTGTGTTATCCCTATGCGGTATTCTGGTCTTCTCAACCTGAGAAGTGAGCTTTCTCACCTTCACACAGCAACAGATAGTGGGTAATTGCAAGGTAAGCGCACACTGTAATCTGCCGCGACCGGGAAACAAACACGGGATCGCGTCATGGAAAGCGAGCACGTTGACCAGTGAGCTACTCGACGGGCAACAAGGAAGGTAGCATTGAAAAATATTTTTAAATTATGAGACGTACTGTCTGATTACCTACGTTTTTGCACGGAATAAAACATATGACTTTACACAATAAACATTCTCCCACTACAAGTTCTTCTATTTCTTCGGTACCCTAATTCGATCGTGACAATTCTGAATTCAAAACATCTTCACTTAGCAGTTACCTATCACAATTGCGGGACCACAAGAATAAATAAAATTCTAAAACCCAATTTCTTTAATTACGAGTATGAACGTAAGTATATGTTAATTGTCGAGGACTGTATGTCGCTACACACATACGTAATTGTGTAATAATGCAGGATTTTGGATTAAACTTGAAAGCGATGGATTCTTTTATATTTCTAAAAAAGAATTTAAAATTAATTTAATTCTCGATTAAAAAAGATTAGATCGGACAACTATGTAAAAATTAAACTTTAAATAGATTAAGTAAGATTATTATAACTATTAAATACTACAATAGAAAGGAATAAACGAAGATGAGAGTTATAACAGAGAAGAATGAAAAAAATGATTAAACTATTAAAATTGTATTTTAAATTGTGTTATTATTGTTATTGTATAATTGTTGGGAAACCGGAAAGAGGGAAAAAACATTTCAAAATCCGAATATATATAAGTATAACTATTAATTGAGAGGCTCCCAATAAACAGTTCTCAGATATAAACTAATCATTTGCGATGTTATGCAACAATACCAATACATAATTATGATGATGAATTACGCAGGAAGTTAAAAAGAGAAGCATTAATTAGAATAATTACATAACACAATGTTGTGGGCAATGAGTGCTGATTGTTTAATAATTAAAAGTTGCCATTTGCAATTCCGTAGTAAAAAAATAGTTACAAAATCAGTCTACACACAATACAAAGGGCAATTATTTGAATAAACACTTATCACAGAAGAATAGTTATGTAGAATAATTGATATATTAATTACAACTGTTGAGATTTATTTACAATTTTGTAACAATGATTTACATATAATAATTATTATTTACATTAAATGTCTTTCACTACGTTACCGACTGAGCCCATATTCAGGATGCAGTTAATTCACATTGCTGCGTAATCAGACAACCGCTACCATTTACATGTTTATACACGTTACTAGAATTCCAACATCTCGTGATTCAATAACTTGTTTAGATTTATATTTAATTTGTCAAAAAACAGTAGAAACCGTACGTGACGCATGCGGAAGTAGATCATCTGGGTTCGTTTTCTTGAGCTCCAGAATACTTTCCCATCATTTTAACTATAAATAGTTGAAAGATGAGTAAACGTTAACGATTAATAAAAATAAAATTAAAAAAACGCGAGATTGATAACATTTGAAAAACTAGACATATTCGTTCCCGAGTTATAGAAAACTAATTTGCAACGGTTAACGAACTGAAAATTTGATTTTGCTGTGTTTCAAACAAAACAGTAACTCGCCCTTACCCCTACTCCTACCACTACAAGCAAAAGGAAAGTTCAACAAAACATGCGCATAGTGAAGTTACATTTTCGTCCGGAAGCAAAACAAGGGGCCATCTCAGCATTTTCTCAATGTATCAGGGAAATTAGACAAAAACTTGAACGAGATGAGGGTCAGTGACGCGAAAGCTGAAGTACATTATTTGTTGCAAGAAAATTAAGTTCTTTTTTAAAAAAATATACAATACAAATGTAAACTAATTCATTATATATCAATGTTTTATTAAAATAAATATTAACTTTCTTTTTGGTCATCAGTATAGCCTCTAATTATATAGAAACAATTACGCAGCAGAAAATATTTTACTTGTAACTCAAATTTGTGTTCTGACTTCAATTATTTAATGTCCTCTGGCAATGCGTTGTAAAGTAACGTGCATGCATTGTATGTGGATTTCTTGCAGGGAGCTGTTGTTACTGTCACTAGATGAACGTGATTTCTACTACGTGTGTTGAATTTATAAATATCAGTATTGCATGAAAATATGATCCCACCGTTAAGTAAATAAATAGACAAGGCAATGATTAACTTCTAAACTCAATGAACAGAGGCTTGCAGGGATCACGCGGATGACATTTTTTCATTATTCGAATAATTTTCTTTTGCAATCTAAAGGTCTGGGTACTTTATGATGAGTTTCCTCTGAAAATTATGCCGTATCTCAAAAGGAATGTACATTAGCAAAATACATACGATCTTCATGAAGGCTGACAGAATTTGAAAGAATTGTGAATGCGTAACATAATGCAAGTAATTTAGTGTTTATTTTGTTATACGTACATTATATATGAGGTTTGACTGACTTGAGAGTCCTAGAAATTTTACCTTAACATCAGCTAATTGCATGTTGTTTATTTTCAATGGATCATGTGATTCCTTATTTGAAATGCAAATATGCATTAAAACTGTTTTTTCTTCGTTAACTATTAATGTGTTATTACAAAACTAATTTGAAACATCTGAAATCGTACTATTTATTGTAAACAATATTCGTGTCATCGGCAAACAGAACCGTTCTTCCGTTTTTAATAGACGATATCATATCGTTTACGTATAACAGAAAGAGGATAGGACCTAAGATCGAACCCCATATTCAATTGGTAAAGAATTGGAAAGATAAGTAAAGAATGTCCTTTCGTGCCAGTATGGTATTTCTTCTCTTTGAGATCGATGTTTAAGGTACGAGGTCATCAAGTCTAGGGCGATATCACGAATTCTATTAGAAGGTAATTTTGTTAGCAAGATGTTATGGTCAATAACGTCAAAAGATTTTGAAAGATCTAAAAATACTCCAATGGGTGTTTCCATAGATGTTTATTTTGTAACACCGAGTTGTGAGTCTGAAAATGCTTCGTTTTTCCTGAGAAAAGTTTCCATTCGGGTTTTATTAGTTTTATTAGTCTCTCCGTGAGTTTAGCCGTAATTCTGAAAGAGTGTTAAAGAGATTTGCCACTTTTTCCGGATTACTTGTTTCTCTTTCATTATTCTTGAAAACAATATTCTCAACTAAGTACTGAGATGATGTAGTGGAGTATTTTTTACGTTATTCGACATTACTTTAGTTTTGTAAATATTGTTCAAAATATTCTGATTATTTTTCAATATTTTGCCTGAACTATTACTATCCTTAAAATTCTTTTGTATCCTCGGATGTAGACATGGAAGCCGGGTGATACTTTATGATGTTTAGAAATAAAGTAGAGCTTCGAGTGCATTGTCGAAGGAAGTATCGTACCCCTGCAGTGGCGGGAGGCCAGTAAGGAGGAGCGACAAATGTAGATAAATGAAGAATGGGAGACGTAGTACAAGGTTAAGGGAATATCGCGGCGACGATGGTGTAACGGTTAGCGTATCAGTCTGTTATACCGAAATTTGCGGGTGAATATTACTGATTAAAACTCGATCAAAGCTGTGGATTTTTAGGTCGAAAAATTCTTCGGAGAGGAAGTAAAACCGGCTGTCTCATGTTAGTAGATTTACTGCATGTAAAAGATCTTCAACCCTAAATGAAGTCTCTGAGCTAAATTCAAATCACCTGTTCCGTCGCCCAAGAAATACCTCCTTTCTCCGCTAATTGGTGAAAGGAATGTTGCGTGGTCAGACGGAAGAACACGTCTCATGGCCTGAGTCTCGCCACTTAAAATATTCAATAATCAGATCCACAGATGTCCCGGAGGATGGAAGAGAACTAGGAGATGTGGGTGGGGATGGATGATGGGCTTTAGCAATTGGGAGGATTTGTTGCATCACAACTAAGTCTCAATAAAATTGCATTAATAAAATGCCTCAGTCTCTTTAACCAAGTGATCTCCTCGGAGTGGTCGAGCCAACGGAAGCAAAGTTCAGATTTCTGCCTTTCTTTCCAAGTTCATGATTCCATGAAACCAGTGATATATTGGACTGAAAAGTATACGTTGAACTTACGAATGGAGTGAAAGGAAACATAATTGATTAGAAAAATTGCCTCTCATATAAACTTTGTTTTTATATATATTTATAAACTTAAAAAAAGAGCTAATAAAGAATTTAAATACAATTGAACCAGCTTGAGAAGAACGGGAACAAGCAAAAAATGCAATCTGCTTTATTATAGATTGCTGTTCATTCAGACAAGCGAAATTGTATTGTGAAGAAAGGAATCACGTCATAACAGTATTTAGGCAATGGTGGCCAGGAGTTCACACAGGAAACGTGGTCAGGATAATGTAACATGTGAGAGTATTATTTCCTGAGTGTAACATGTGAGAGTATCCTTCCTCCTGAAAACGTGCAAAAATAACTTGTTCCTTTTCTCCTCAGCCCGAATCAAGTATTATAAAATATTCTTGTTGGTGTGTAAATATTCTTGTTGTTCCGTAAAATTGGCACGATGAGGCCCTAGCAGACATTGTCTATTGAGAGTTGCCCTCCCTGTGGTGAATGTAGCACTTCTTGAAGACATCCGGAGACGCGCTGGGAAGCCACTGTGAGGTAACAATATATTTCCACACGCGGCTTCTTTGAATTCTGTGAAGCTCAGTAAAATACGTGTGAAACGGTTCTACAACCAGTAACTTGGCAAAATATGAATATGACCAGGTTTCTATAATCACTCGATTATGGTGTCAGACGTTTATGCAATTTATTAAAATATCATGTTCAAAAAAATACTATACTACTTAGTTTACCTGCAGCAATTTTCAATATTTCGATCCCCTAATAGTTTTACATGAAATATGGATTGCAGATTATCACAGAACAGGGAAATATATTTTCAAATTTTTGGGGTATATCTTGGAGACTTTTTGAGAAAATATCGCATGAGCGTTTCTGAAAATGCACCATTTGGAGTTCTCTTATTCTAAAAAACTTTTTAGATATCAAAAAACTTCATTAAAATCATTTATCTTTTTCTTTCTTGCAACTGCGTTAAACTGTGATACATGGGCAAATATGTTGTGGTACAGGATAGAGATGGGGTCAAAGGGATGCCTTAGTGAGATCTTGGAGTATGGGAGTGCGCCTTACTTAGAATTTTCTCTAAAGGTGTAATTGTTACCATGGGTCGTCTGGTAAGACCTTGTAGCGCAATAAGATGGTAGTCTGGAAAGGAATGAAGCAAGCTCTTAAAACAGGCATGCAAAACGCCTACTATCTGCACTTACGAGCCGACCGTTTGCCCGCGAGAGAGCCGAAATTGCAAGTGGCAGAGGGTAAGAAACTTTTCGGGGAAGGGAGAAGACTGACGTTATACGACTTGGCGCATAGATTGAATTCTGGGGTGTCTAATGCTGTGAAATCCTTTTCCCACTTGTTTAAATGGGTGATGTCCCATATTTTAGATGGGTGACGTCCCTCTCCTAGAATTTGCCTCATCCCCACCCTTCAAATTACACCGCATTTGCACTCGAGTAGCTCGCGCGCAGCTTTCGAGGTCAGACAAAGTGCAAAATGTTGTACAGGCCTGCCTTAAAGAAAGCCCTGACTCAATAGAGGAATCAACTGGATTTGAGTATTCGTATTTTCTCTAAAGGTGTAGTTGTACCAGAGGATGCTTGATAAGTCCTTGAACCTCCAGTGTCTCTGGCCGGGAGGTCCTGGAGTTCGAGTTCCGACTATGGCAGAATTTTCGACACTAGCTTGTCAGCTGTATCGAATTCGGTCGCTGTCAGGAGAAGAATTCGAGCTGCTGGCTGCTCTGATCGGTAGTTTACAGTGGTTTCTCCGATCTATACCAGGCGAATGCTGGATCAGTTTCCTAAAATATGGGCCACGAACCGCGCGCGGCCTTTCCTTCCTCTTCCTTGTCCTATCCTCACCCCTTACTCTCACACACTTACACTAACATTCACTATACTATCACCCATACTGCGAGACCGATCGGGCGCTTAGGGCTTGTCTCGGCTGGGGTGAGAGACCACCCTTCTGTTGGGAGATTCCTGGTTCGAAAAAAAAACCCATAGCCGACGGTAGGTCGGCGCCGAATCTCGCCATCCAGCGGGGAAAATCACAGAGGAAACATACACTGCACTTACGGGACTAATGACTTTGGCCGTTGACGCGCCCGGAATTATTAAGTCAATCCTTGAGGCGCAATCAGATGGTAGCCTGAAAGGGAATGAAGCGAAACCTGAAAGGAAGCCCTAACTCGATAGAAAGAAGAATCAACTATGCGCGTCCGTGGTTAAGAATGAAGTACGGTCTCTTATGGCAACAATGTCTCTTATGGCAAAAGTGGCGCGTTTCTGCTATACTGTATGAATCGAAAGTTATGCGCTCGATGGTGACAACGAATCCCGCAATGAAGTGGAACGCTACTTTAGCGCTCAAGTACTTAATCTTGAACCTTTCCAATTGTCTAAAATTGTATTTTCCTCCCTTTCGTGAAATTTAAAGCTATTCCTAAGAGACTACAATACACAGGAACGTTTCTGTCGAGTTTCTCACGTCCTTTGTGCTTCGAAATGTCATGAGAAATATTAATTTCAAAGTGCACCACTTTTTCAATAAAATATCCAAAATTCATGCTAACTACATGCAGTTTCCAAAATATCAAGTATCGTGTTTAGGTTTTAACTATAGATAAATAATACGTTTTGATTACCGAACAAAATATTTAAAATTCCTTTGATGCCAAAGGGATGATGCCTCACGGGAACAAACTGATTTGACGAGCTGCCTCGCGCCAGATGTGCAGACAGTTATCTACCGGTACGATCCCGTTGGAAAATATAATTGTTGTTAATTAGTTATAAACATTAAATACCAGTTGTTTATTTCGACTATTAGCACTTTACGGTTGGTATATCCTACATTCCATATTAAGTTTGCAAAGTAAAATATTTTAAAAAATTATAAATTAATACATTTACCAGAACCTAAAATCCAAAATGAAGAAAAGTAAGTGAAATCACATTTAACTTTGACGCGATTAAAACCATAAATTTAAAAACCAAAACACAACTATACACAGGCGAACTAACACATGTACACAATCGGAACGCACTTAATGAGTACAGTATGATACGGCAACCGAAGCACGTGGCACCGCAGCTGTGGCCGATCCAACAGTCGAATGCTTCCTTCAAAAAATAACAAATTCTAAAGATATTCACCACGATTTGTGGTAAATACATAATGTATTCGAGGTATTATTTTACTAATGTAATTGTTGAGAAGGAAAATTATGTTAATGAGGGTTTAAGAGTTTTGAAATCTTAAAAACGGGGGGAAGTATATTTCCTGGAAAAGCCCATAAGGCCCTGTACTTCAGTTTTAACCTCGGACGCTCTGTACTACGGAAACGTCTGTGTTGGTTTGTAGCACACCGCTGGTTTAATACACAGATGCACAATAAACTAATATTGAAATGTTTGCCGTCAAAAAAAGGCGCCTCATCGCAAACTCATGAGGGACCTCGCACGGAAGCCTCCCTAAATCGCTTCCACGGCAAATCACTCAGGTCGCGCGCTCGAGTGTGCGTCCGCGCGAGCGTTCGCCCCCCTGCCGCTTGCGCAACGGACGCGGCGGCGCGGCCGGTCAGGGCCGCCACCCTCCCGCACGCTGCACGTGCTCATGCAACACGTGCCGACATCATGCGCTCTTAACGCCTTTTTATTCTTCTTTTGCCACCGAAGGATTTCGGTCTCGTTTACGAGGAATACCCTTTCAAAATGAAGAGGAAAAAACAAACTGTGAGTTACTAAATATTTTTGTCTATTAATTTATATACTTTATTTACGTACTTATTAATTTTACTTATTATTAATTTATTTAGGTTTATAAGAACTTAAACGTTTGAGGTTACTGAGATTCATGCGAGATGGTCTAATGAATGGTAGGTGGTAGCGATAATAAGAATAATGGGGTGAAGGATGATGTAGTGGAATGAGAGGTGGAAAAAAAATGCTAGAATCCGGACAAAACCTGACTGGCTTTGTCCTCCACATATTCCGCAGATAGAATCTGAGCTTGAGAGGTGGAAGACGTATGCATTATTACAGCAATAACATCCCCAAGCTGTTTCGACATATTCGTGCGACTGCGATGAATAAAGGCCGTGAAACTAATTTAAAAGACGGTAAAATCTCATGAAATGTACGATGTCGAAACTCTTTCAACACACTTTGCTTTCTCGCCTACGACGTACTTAACATGTAGTATAAAAGAAAGTATTGAAAAGATGCGGCAAAAAACTGCGATTTTTGAAAAACACTCTTGTTGTTGTACCTTGTTTAAAACTAGTGGGGTTAAAACGGCACATACTTTCTCACCTGTAGATTTAGTTATGAAATACATTTTTTGAAATAAATTATAAAAATTAATAAATGTTCAATCATTTGAAATTTTAGCTATTCCTTTTCCTTTCCATGAAGCCCCTGGGACATTTTTAAAACAAAAAATAGCTCCTACGTTTTTCATTAAATTTTATTCTTCAAGAGTATGAAGGACATTTATGCGAATGGTGCAGGTGTCCTTTTGTTAAAAACCGTAATTTTTCGAAAGTTGCAAACATTCAAAACTTTTCTATGTACTAATTTCTATCCAGCAAAATTGATCCATCAATTTTCAGCTTTGATGAAAATCTCATTAATATCAAAGGTAAGATTTTCTAGGAGTGAGTGCCTTTCCATTGCTCCCAGTACATGGAGGGATGTGTAAGAATTTTTGTTAAGAAATTGGTCGCTCGATTTGAATGAAGTGCGCTAGGCGCACGATGTTGCCAACTTGCGCGTTTTCGTCCCGACCCTCTGAAAACCGCACGAACGTCTCCTTTGGATAATAGCTTGTTATTTTGCAGATTTTTTACGGTTACAACTTTTCAACATTTAAGAATTAATTCCAGGAAGTAAATTGTACTCAAATTATGTAAATATATAACAATTTTGTATTATTTATTATTACGACTATATATTGTCAATTACAGTAAATTAGTAATTGGCAGTCATACAAATTTCAGAACAATAAATATTGTAATGTATTGTAACCATACGTATAAACATTTTCAAATATTAAATGATATCAAAAATATGTCAAACACAAAGAAATGGAATTTCTTTACAAATGGCTGACTTTTTAAACAAATCATCAGATAAGAAACCCCTAGTTGGCGAATATATAAATCGTGAAAAGGGAAGCAGTCATTCAGCTGGCGTGGAATATCATTGAATTATATAAAATACGTATTTCATATACAAGTATTTAAATACTGACCAACCCTACTCATTACAAATCGTACAACATTGGTTCAGAAACTAAATATTTTCAAGCAAATATCAACACAAATTTAACTGATTTTCGCTCACGTAAAATGTCATGTCCCAACAATAAGTCGCAATTCACAAAAAGAGCTTCCGAGTCATTGGTTTCGAGTAAATGTAGCATTCCAATCTGATATTTATTGAAAAGGAAGCAGGATTTCAGATACGTTTTAAATAATTTCTAAGAGATTGAGTAAATGTATAACAAAAGTCGAATCTAAGAAACGAAAAAGATATACGAAATATACAAATTCTAACATACGAAGCATCAATGCCCAGCCAAATGTCGGGAATAACGACAACGAAGTGCCGTAAATTCGGACCGGCCGTTATTTTTGTCTCCAAATTAGCCCAAAAATTTTAATATTTTCAAAACATTCAACGTGATCTTATTTGAAGATTTATTTTTTATAAACATATCCTCTCCTGTCATTGCATTGCCCCAACACCACCTAGATATACAGTTTCTAAGTGGTGTTGCTTGCACTACACAGTTATATGAAATATTAAACTCGACAATATTATAGTATTATGAATGATGGGCTAAGTAACACAGTGTTTAAAGAATTATTTGCCTCCGGTGTGAAAGAACGATGAAAGCCATTATGGCGACCGAAGACTTCAATTCGGTCAACTTTATGTTCTCGTACATCAATACATTGAGATTACAAATTGTAGAACTAAGTAAAGTAAAAGTGCGAGAAAGTAAAAACAGAATTAATATTGGCATTTAAATACTATTTTATAATTAAAATTAATTATTTTTCATATCATTCTTTCAATATATGTCATGGATAATAGTTGGTATGAAATCAGTATATTTTTCATTAATTCCAACCATAACGTAAAAACTACTGTTTTTTTTTTCAAAAAAATTGTACATAACCTTTTTTGAAGAGCTAATTTTGTACAACAGACTTTTCTGGAGTAAAAATCTCTATCTTCGATTTTGTAATTTTGAAATGTTTCTTTAAATTAAAAAAAGAGCAAAAACAAGCAAATTCGTACGAAAATAGGACTAGTACAATCATTTTTACCATTATTTCATAAGTGGATAAAACAGTTTTAAAAAAATAGAAGCGGTTTTTGAGAAAAAATGTAAATTTTAATCGCAAAATTAGTTGTTTTTTTCTTCAAAAAATTGTACTCTGACCTTTTTTAAAGAGCTAATTTTGAACAACAGACTTTGTCTGAGATAAAAAAACTTAATCTCTAATTTTGAAGTTTTTTTTTCAATTTTCGTTAGTGATGTCAACAAAAATGAAACCTAAACCATTGTCTTAAACGTTCTTTGCACTATTCAACAACAAAATTTAATCAAAACATTTGGAGCCTTTTTTATTGAAAAATTTGAAATTGTTCCAGAGGCTTTATGGTAAGTACCACCCAAAATTAAAATATCAGTTTCAAATTCCAGGGATGGGGGAATATCAACTTCGGAGAAAATCGGCTCAACAGTTTATGCGCAAGCGCACAGATGGACGGACGGACAGAGAAGACGTTTTACTGTCAAACGATTTTTCGGTATCAAGGACCCACAAAACACCGATTCTGGATAGACTATGTGTTAGAAGATTTTTCTCTCTAAATTTAGAAACTGTATTTATCCCCCTTTTCCTTACCAGGGCTCGGCAAAAAGGGTTTTGGTGTCTAAAATTCGCCGTTTTCTGGCGCACGATTACAATATTTTCTCTTCTTACGTTAGTAAGTGTGATAAAGAAAAAAGTGAATAAACCTGATTCCCATACGTAGTAAATGTCTTCCTCTAACACGTTCTGAATTGAGAAACCAAGTTTAGTGGATCCTTGCTATCGAAACATTGGTAGACAGCAAAACGTCTTTAAGGACGGATTAATCAATTAAACACTAGTTCGTTGATGGTAGTAGAACCTATCACAAACTGAACTAGTGGTATAAGCTATAATAAACAATTTGACGTTCATTTATTAAAACTCGTATAATGTATACACATGTGTACCTATTCTGCATTCATTTTTATATTAGTAGATGTCTTCAAAAGGCATTTCGAATATTGTACTTAAAATAGTTCTTTGAATACGAGCATTATAAATAACGTTTTCATTGCAAGAAATCGTTCGTAAATGGCTTTTTTCCGTGAATTGGTGTCAGTAAACCACACAGGTGACCACCGTTTTTCAGCACAATTGTCAGACGTGCGTGATGTAATGAAGTTTTTTTTCATAAAATAACTTCGCTTCCCTAATCCATTTATAATGCCTTTACACAAAAAAAAGTATGGTACTCGTTTATATTGATTGATTAGCGATTCCGGGAGCGAGAACTGCTAAGGTCACTAGTTCAGTAAGTGTAGTTCATTTTTTCTTTAGGTGGTGGCGCCAATCCTTCCCGATGGATGGTGAGTTCCGGCACTGACCTACCGTCAACTAGCGAGTATCTCCCACCAGCGGGGCACTGTGCCAGCCGCAAGACAAGCTCTGTGTTTCCGTCCGGTCTCCACGTGAGTGGTAGTGCGTTGCACATCAGTGTAAGTGTATGATCGCGCGCGGTTCGAGGCCCGCTTGTTACGGTACTGCTTCGGTATTCGCCTGGGGTTGATAGGAGAAATTACGGAAAACTACTGATCAGAGCAGCCGGCCATTAGACTTCACCAGACAGCGGCTGAATTGGACCTAGCTATGTATAGGTGTTATGGTGCGTTATCGTTGGCATTTCTAATGAAATAATTATAAACGTTGTCATTGCCAACTATTGTTGGTAATGACAACGTTTATAATTATTTCCTAGCTATGTAACTGTTTTTGAAAATGCTGCCACGGTCGGGACTCGAACCTAGGACTTCCTGGCCAGAGACTCTTATGTTGATGACCCGAATCACTTCTCCCGGGTATTATAACAAGTAAATTGTTTATAATGTTGGAAATTAGAATTAGTGGTGCTACAACAGCGCGTACTTTATCGCCCCTTAGTAACCGATATTTAATGTTCTACCGCAATTCCTTTTCGCAACTTTCTAACCAACAAAATACCAATTTAAAATTATAGAAAGAATAGCGCAAGTCATACAACTGCTAACAATCACAATCCAGACGCACGATTTCAATGTTGGCGGTATTGGAGAGTCTGTACATAAATGCGCAGCTGTAAACTGAAATTGTAAATAATACACCGTTTGTTATTTCCATGTACCGAAATGAAATCTAAGCCTACTGCATTTTTCTAACTGTAACAAATGGTAGTTATTACTAGAGGTGAATATATTAGTTTTATTTTTTGTCTCGGAATTGCTATTCTTGAGGTATGCAAGAACCCGGAAGATAATTCCATACTTTAGTATACAAATAATTTTCCAATTTTTGCACCCCAGCAAGCGCTCAGCCCCTCCAAAACCCCCTCTGTTCCTCATAACAAAACTAGAAATATTAAATGTTATTGCAAAGAATAGGGTTGTACTTGCTTTGCTTGATCCTGTATTTACGCATGGAAAACATTACTTGTCTTTCTCAACAGTAAAAACTTTTTCTAATGTTTTTGTGACTATCAAGGAAAGAGAAAAAGCTAACTGCCAGAGAAGATATAATATTTACTTCAAATGTTTTCAGGAAGTGTGAATTGTTAAAAAATATCTCTCGATAATACTGAATCTTCATTGAAAAATTATTTCCAATGTAAATTGAATTGTTTTCATTTTTGTTTCTTAGTGTGTAAGTACGAAGTTATATTTATACATTTTTTAAACAAATAAACACATCTCATTAACAACTTTCCTTCTCAATGGAAAGGATAGGGGAAGGATGAGGATTAACATGCGAGAGATCTCGCACGGGTACGCTAGTATTGGACTATTACTAAACTTTATTTTGACAAGAGTCAACTGGCATTGGAACGAGGTTTGATCATATTCATCATGTGAGTCAATCGAAATAACCTACAACGCATATTTTATTGTGAAAAAGTTCTCACAATAAAGGCACTACTTGACTCAAACATTCTGTAAATTAAGTTATTCAAACAATTCAAGAAATTGAATTATTCATAATTACCATTACATCATTATTACCAATCAAAAGTGTTGGCTATAAAATACGAATAAAGAAGTCTGGAACAGAAAATATGAATATTTGATCAAATGTAAATTATGAGACTGCCCTTATAAAGGAGAAAGTGAGAAATATCCGTTTGGTGTCATAAGACTTAACATATTAGGTCAAATTATTTGTCTGCAGAAAAGGCTTTATTTTTTATAGTAATTATAACAAATAAGTTAGTAATAAAAATCATATTCTTATAGAAACAATACTTTAATCACATATATTTAAGCTCTACAGAGATATATTTTGATGTCTCTCATAATCGGCTCCTTTACAGTTTTAAACAAGTGAGGTACTGTACCAAAAAAAAAAATTAAGATTGGAGGTAACTTTGTTTTGAATATATCGCAGCTTTCCTTTATCAATAAAAAGCTACGAAATTTGGTTGTTTGAAATGCGAAGGACGGATACACGAAATGAACTGCACGGCAGAATTGAGAACGTCTTTTTTCTCACTTTCTTCAGTTCGTGATTGATTGCTCCGTGGACCGTTGTATCGGTACTCTGCTGGAAGTGATCAGGGAATGCATGGAAACCACCGAATAGAGCAGTCGACCGACGAACTCCATCGCAACAGGGAAAAGCAAGTGTTTATAACTAATCTATCAACTACATCTGCGACACTTTTCCGGGATCGGAACCATGACCTTTCACACACTCTCATGATTGCCCCTCCCTTACAACTGCAGCTACTGGTTCTGGTATTGTAATGAGTCACAATTTTTTTAAAACATTTTCTCATACAGTGGCGCAAGCGCTTTATAAGAGTGAATATAACTGCAACTTATCACGTGTTAAAAGTTACAAACAAGAGAGCGAGGATACTCCCATTAGAGATCTCAATAATCAATAATTATTGCATGCGATGAAAATGGGTAAATGGGGTATAAATTACAATTAAAAGAAGAAAAAAGGTACAGAACGTAAGTTTGAGAAACCATGCGTTTCTATTTAGAGTGGTTTAAATTTATATTTTAGAAATCTAGATTTGATTCTCCGACGTCGGTTATAGTTTTCCTAGGCTGAATATTGAAGTTGTAGGGAAGGATGATAAGGTAAGGAAACATTTATTTGATTGGTGTCTGATCTAACGATCAATCGTGTGAAGAACACAGTAACTGTGGAATTGCGTGTTTGATACATACCAAGGCACTTTTACGGCAGTGCGAAGGATATTATTTTGGAAGGTTTGGATCGTTTTACGTACCGAAGGGGCAGCTCCTCCCCAGAGCGGACATGCATACGAATGGGACGAATGGCAGTTTTGTAAAGTAAAAGGCAAAGAGCTGCCTCTGGTTTAAGAGCTGCCTTTTTGCTTATTAAAGGATACAATTTGAGAAATGCGGCCTGTGTCTTATTACATTTATTTAAAATGTGAAGTTCTTAAGTTAGTCTCGTGTCAAGGAGTATTTCTAGATATTTTATCGGTTTATTTGGAGGATTCCAAGGAATGTTTCGATTATAAATCAGTGTAGAATTGCTAATGTGCCAAAGATTGAATATTTTGGCTTCGCATTTGGATGGATTTAGATTGTCTTTACGAAGATGCCCAACTGAACAAAGTGTAGTGCATCTTGCAAGTGATGTACGGCGGAGGAAAGCTGCGAGTCCGCCGCATAGATAGCTGTATCGCCAGCATGAAGCGCCATCGAATGTTTATCTCGAACGGGTATATCTGAAGTGAATGTGTTAACAATGTGGGAGAGAGCGGGAACCCTTGCGGGACACCAGCGAGGATTGTAGAGGGAAGTGAAATATAATTGTTTAATTTGATTGAGGTAGAGCGATAAGATCAGTAGTCTGTGAAGGGCCTCTGCACTTAGTAGGCACCTTAAATGAAATAAAATTGTACTATGTATGTATATATTTTAGTGTTCTTTATTGTATTAGATGCATAATAAGTGTGAAGAACTTGCCACCGGGTTTCATGCCCAAAGCAAATTAAATAAATTATCTATCTATGGTTCGTGGAGGTGCGTCGAGTGTTGCAACTGAGTTAGCGGTCTGCGAGGTGAACTGTCGCGCCGTCGATAGGAGTTCCTGCAGGTGGCTGCTAAGCTTCTTGTGACTGAACAGGAGCTGCAACATCTAAAGGCAGCAACAAGTCTGACGGAGGTGAAGGTGGCAGCATATGATGCAACGATGGAAGCAGCGACGTTGGTGGCTCAACCAGCCAAAGCGGTCCTGCCAGCCGAGGTGTCCTCTCCAGCTGCCTCGCCGGCCCCGGCGGTGAGATCCTCGAACGCGGTGTCCTCGGTGGTGACGGGAACTTTAACACATGCAACAGTTGTGAGTGGTCCAGCGGGGAGTTCAGTGAGTGGCCCAATCGTGTTGTGTTCGGTGATTATTGTGGGTTACGTGTGACGTACTGGAATTAAGTTGCACAGACTATTTTTTTGAAAGACGTATTTACATATATTTACTGACTAAACAACCCCAATTATATACACAGACATTTACGTGAAACAACCGGCAACAGTTTCTCCCCCTTAGCCGTAAAAACCCTGCGACCGTCCCTGGGTCTAAAAACCAGTGCCGCCCCTAAGCCTACAGCCAGGCCGGACGCCGAACCGATCTGCTCCTGGAAGACCGCATGCTTGAGGGCACGGGAGATAGCCCACAGTCCTTTGACTCCCTACATATCCCCCCTGAGCGCTGAAGACGCTGCGTCGACCCGGAGGGCTCGCCTTTCCTCTCTCTCCGCCCCTTCTGATGCCATGCTCTCGCCGAAGGCTCTTCGACCAGCCTTTTCTAGGGATCATGCGTAAACCTCAAAACTCACCACTAACTTTTCTTCAAAATTTATTTCCGAGCGGGCCTTTCCAGACGCCACCTCTCCCTGGCGTCCCTCTATTTACCGCAGGAGCTCGTCTCGGCGTTGCCTCCACAGCGCCGCGCACGCAAATTCGGGATGAGCTCTCCAATCGCCCGCCCTCCACGACTGCGTCCGCTGCACATGTCCTCGCCAGGAGAACGAGAACTTTCCTCCGGCCCGACTGGCTCGGAAGCGTTTCGCCACGACGCCACACACGCAAACCTCCACGTAAAATGCTTCCCGGGAATCCGCGTGGCGCAGCTGAAATCGCAAATTGAAGCCAGCGATGTAGAAACCCTTGCAACTGTCATCGTTCTCGGAGGCTCAAACAACTTACGGAGCTGTCGCTCGTTTGATTACCTCATGCGCGACATTTATGAACTTGGCGTAGCAGCTCAAGGGCGCTTTCCATCCGCCTGCATAGTCCTTAGTGGCGCAATTCGCTGCCACGATATTTGGTCCAATAAAGTCGCTAGAGTAAATCGTGACATGGAATATGTGGCTAGAGCGCTTGGGTTCACATTTGTGTATCCAAACGGGTGGATCCCGGCCCCGGAGAGTGAGATAGGTCGAGATGGCGTTCCTCTCAACCGGAAAGGCGTTGCGACGCTCAGTGATATCTATACCAAGAGTTCTGCACGCGCCCTCCTGTCGCCCCTTGACGCTGTGGGTGTCCGCCGGATTCTGGGGAGACGTGTGTGACTGTGGAGAAGGTGGAGAAGGCTGAGACGACGGCGGCTTCGAGAGAACTCATTCAACTGAGGAAATGATTTATTAGGTTGTTGCAGGTGAACTGTCGTTGTATATTCACTAAAGAAATAGAGTTTTGGAATCTCGTTGATGCCTGCGACCCCAACCTAGTGTGGCGTCTTTGCCGGGGCAATAAATCACAGACGTGAACGGTTTGCAATTTATTGAGTATTTATTTGAAAAATGCTCCAACACCTGAATACTATGTACAAGAATTACAATAAACAATATTGACCCGTTACTAGAAGTAATGTTCGTGGTTACTACCACCGATGGCCTGATAATTAGATATCTTATTCCGTGTGATGCAACAGTAGCCTACGCGAGCATACAGGCGAGTATGCCGCACCTCCCGTCTCGACGTAGCATGCCGGCTTCAGTTCCCTGCCTCAGTCGCCTATGCATTGAAATGCAGCGCCGCGCACAACCCACACGACTTCCTACCGACGCGCTCAAGAATCAGAAGGAGTTTAGGTCCGGGGTCCGTTTGTATTACCTTCTGGGCCGGCTGACGGAACTGCGTCATGTCGCTGTTTCTGCCGACGCGTTTCCACAGCCACCCTGTCTACGGGGTTCACAAGTTTGCCCCAAGTGATCTACGGGGTTCAGAAGTGGCCACCTACGACAAGGCACCCCTTCCCTTCCGCTCTCTAGGTTTGCCATTGTTCAGCTCGGCGTCTTTTCCCGCCAGCGCTATCCATGAGCATGAAATGGACGTGGCTAATATTTTATCACGTTTGTACAAGGCGACTAATATGACGCCACAATAGTGATATGCACTCTAACTGAGGAAATCGGATCCTCTGAAAATTTTCATTCGTATTACAAGAGCTTTTGGAGGGATAGAAATAGTAGAGGGGGCGGAGTCATTATTTGCGACAAATAAAGGCATGGATATTAAATTAGATTGGGTCAGTATAGAGTTTAAAATGACGGGTAAGTAAATTACTACTTCAGGAACCATATTGCATGCTATAGGCCTCCGAGTGACGGATACATTTTAAATGACATCATTCAGAGAACGGGAAACGAGAATGGCCATCCTATTGTTATTGGAGGTGGCTTAAATATTCCTAGCACAAACTCGGAGGAAGCCCTGAGCGAAGGGAAAGTCCAAACAGTAGTCAACGGTCTAATTTGGGACAGCGGATTAACTCCGGTTGTTCGGAGCGCGACGCGCGAGGATGCGATTTTGGATGTCTACCTAATTAGATCAAAAAAGCTTTTCATATCTTGTGAAGTTGTTGAGGGCATTAGCGATCACAAAGTGGTTCTTCTTGACTAAGACGAAAATATTTCAAGAGACAGCATTACGATAGGAAAAAAAAAGCGTCAATACAAGAAAGCAAATGTACAAGGACTTCAAGGTTTTTTAGGGAACAATACAACCGCTTTCTGAGAACAGAAGGATGTATGGAAGAAATATTGGTGCGTTTAAAGATATTATATACGAAGCTTTTCAAAGGTTTGTTTCGTGCAAAATTAAAAAAAAATCCGGACTCAGAATACTACAATGCAAAAATTAGGCGAATGAAAGGATAACGAGAAAGGCATTTAATAACAGAAAACGCAGTAATGAGCATATGAATACTTTTCGAAATCGTTCAAAAGAATTGGAGCGAGAAAAGAAAATTTCTCAGGAGGCATATGTAAAGAATATACTAGATGGGTACGGAAACAACTGAACAGAATTTTATAAATATGTTCTTAGAAGAAAGGGAAATAAAGAAGATATTTCAGTTGTTCGTAAAAATGGAATCACGCTCATTTCTGACGATCGGGCTAAACGCTAATGCGTTTAATATGTATTTCAGTTCGGTTTTCAAAAACAATACAAATCATTCACTTGTGCAAGGGCCTTCGGTTACAAATCAATTTAATATTGAAGTAAACTTTTTACAGAATCAAGTAAAATCTATAAAAAATTGTAAGTAAAGGGGTCCAGACATTTCTGAGAATGTAAAAACTTTAAACTAGGAGGAGAGGCAATATTACCGTACCTAATTAGAATATTTCACGTGTCCATAAACAATTCAGAAGTAACTGAAGGTTGGAAATGAGCTTTTGTCGTACCAATTTTTAAAAGTGATGACAAAACCATATTATGTAATTATAGGCCGGTAAGTCTTACGTCTGTAATCTGCAAACTTGAGGAGCATCTCGTTGCGAGTTACATAAAGCAAGAAGGGAAATCAAGTAATGGTTCTATGTGTGGTTACTCATGCGATAGATATTCACGCTATTTTAAAATTGAGCGGGAGAGTAGATGCAACATTTATAGATTTTGCCAAAGCGTTTGATGTCGTTCCACACGAACGACTAGTCCAGAAATTAATGAGTTCAGGCATCGATCCTTGGGTGGTGGCGTGGATTAGCGAGTTTCTGCGAGACAGAAGACCGAAATCTCGAATTGGGTAAGAGTAATCTTCCGGGGCAAGTGTTCCGTCATGAATACCGCAGGAGAATGTCATTGTATCTCTTCTTTTTCCAGCTTTCGTCAATGATCTGCCAGCGCACTTAATCTCAAATGTTCGGACATTTGCAGACGATTGGATAATATATCGTAGTATAAATTCTAAAGAAGATGAAGAAATGCTGTACCGGGATCTTCATGCGTTATATTACTGGTCGAAAAGAAATGGAATGGCCATAAATAGCTCTAAAAGCAAATCACATTTGGTAGAGGTCTTAATTACAGAGAAACAAATTACCGTTTAAATAACGACATTATTATGAGAGCTTCTACGTGTTAGTATTTAAGAATTCATTTCGATGGTAAATTAAGCTAGAAAAATCTCCTAGATTTTGTTGTAAGGAAAGCCTGGAGATCTTGACCTAAAATGCGCATCTTAAGAAAGAGTGCGACAAATGCGAAAGAAATTGCTTATTTAAGGCTTATTCGTCCGATAACGGAATATGAAACAATTTGTTGGGATCCGCACAGAATTACGTAGGGAAAAATTGGAAAGGTTTCAGCGTAGGGTAGCGAAATTTACTTTCAGAGACACGAAAATGGCAGGGTGCGATTCACTCGAAAACCTATTAGTAGCAAGGCTCTGCGCTTTGAAAAAAGCTTATAGCGGTCATCCAGCTTGGAAAGAAATTAATCGGCGGTTAAGTATTCTGCGTGCTAGTGCGAGAGTGCTAGTTGCACTCTTTAATATAACGTAAAGTTTATTTTTTGTCTTTTTCAGAAAGTATACTAATGTAATGTTTTATAAATATCTCTCACGCCATTAATATGCACATTTTCAGAAACGTGTAATCACTGTTGTATTCGTAAGTCAAAGTACTTGAAATGACGTTAAATAACGTTTTTTGAAAACTCAAAAATTTTCTGGAAGAAAGGGCTTCAAATTTCGTATTTAGTTGCCCTTAAACGTAGTAGAATGTCCAAGAATATTGTATCTTGTAGATTACAATGTGAGAAGCGTCGGTTTGAGACCTTCGGCTTCAAAATTGCACGTTTTAAGTACCAAAAGTGCTTCAATTAGGAGTTATTTAACTATATCAATTTTGACAATGCTGTGGAGCTCTACGGGTTGCATTTTAAATTAATATTTAGATTAGTTTTTTGAAAAAATCCTTCATATTTTTAAAGTCAAAATGCAATTCGTCAAGTCTCCATGAAATTTTCTTTCTTTACAGACCTCATTTATAATGATTGTTTTCATGTGAGAGTAGCAAAAGGTATATATTACTACTGAAATGATATAGGAGACGGTGCGCTATTTCGTAATGTTTGTATTTGAACGTATGCAAACGTGAATTAAGTCAGGAAAGGTGAAGACTTGGTGGCCAATAAGGAGAAATGAGAATGATTACTTGTTACGTGAAATAGAGAAGTATGTGACCAGTGACATTGAGCTGCCAGAGGAAGTATGAGTGAAGGTGGTGTGACTCCGTGACGGCCAGTGATATAGAAAGAAAATGAAAATCAACAAACACTCTTTGACACCGTGGGACATATTGTAAACGTACCCGACATCAGGATATACCGGAGCGTCTACTTCGAGTGTGCTAATTAGTCGAGACTGAGAAGTAAATAAGTGGATGACTTTTAATTAATCAGTAATGTTATACAAATGAAATGAGGCATCATAGAAATGGTTACAAGTCTGAAGAATTAGGAATTGAACATTTCATTCAAAACAGGTTTGGATAGAAAATGTTACTGAAGTGGATATTGAAGACAAGGAGAGCACGGGCACGTTAACAAGTATTATATGTGAAACAACTCAAAATGTTTATTATTTTTAGGACTCCGTAAAGAAAACTGTTATAAAAGTTGTCATTTGACGGAAATGACAGATACCAGTGCTGAGAAAAGTAATTGAAACTGAATTGAAATCAGTATTTGTTTTTAGTGATTTTAGGTAGGTATTAATTTATTAGTATTGTTTGTACTTATTAGTGATATTTTTGGTAATAAATTTTGTTCGTAGAAACTCACTGTATTTTTCTCACAGTAATCGTTTCTCACGGTGATCATTCTCAGTAGTGCCAGTAATGTATACTGTGGCTAAATCACTAGACGTACATTTTCAAGAGAACGGTTTTTTCTTTATTTACAGATATTGAATTTTGAAAATGAAGTTTAAAACTTTAGAAACTCGGGATTTTCAGATTGAGGTGTACTACCCCTGAAAATTTCAATGAAATTAAAAAAATAATGAAGTAGGTTATAAAGGTATATTTCACTCGGTGCCTGGCGTGGGTAACTTTATACTTATCTGCCCTCTGGAAGCGGCATATTCGCCGATTGACTGTAGTTGACACACTGTACTTTTCCGTGACTCAGACCCCTTCGCATGCAGTCCCCAATTCATGAGAGTGTAGCGGTCTGTCTATGCTCAGGGGCATTGAGCTTTCGCGAACGACGAGAAGACATCGGGATGTTTCGTTTCTTTCTCATCTTTTTCTTTCTTTCTCTTCTTTCCCTTCTTTTTCCTCTTCTCTTCATCTTCGTCTTCCTATTCCTCATCTTCTTCCTCTTTTCTTCCGACTCCCTTTCTTTCTCTTTTTCCTCCTTCTACCTGTTCCTCTTCCTTCGCCTCCTCTTCATATTTCTCCTCTTCATATTTCCCTTTTCCAGTTTTCAATTAGTATTCACTCTTGGCAGATAACCCTTTCATTTGAGAAGCATGACGTATTCCCATCGCCGTACCTAGCTTCCTTCACAATAGAAATAGACGATTTAAATTGAAAGGCTACATCTTCATTGTTGGGCCGAACAGAACACACACGGGAAGCTGGCACGCTGTCCATAAACCACCAGTGGAGGTTCGTATTTGTCCATGAGAAATTTCTCCAAAGGTAACAACGATTTAAATCGAAATACATTTTAAGAATGTGTCAACTAAAAATTTGCATGGATTGTGAATATGAAACATCTTGAGAAAATCTCTCTGAAGAAGCTTGGTCCTATGAAATAATTTGCATCTGTCACAATCCTGTCGCATTCATTATTCACCAGAAGTAAAATAACAAATTACGGAACGAAATCAAACTCCCGACGAATAACAGGGAAAGGTGGCCCAACTGATGTCACTGCAGTGCCTCTGACCGGGAGGTCCTAGGTTCAAGTTCCGACAGTGGCAAGAGTTTCGACACTAGCTACATAGGTAGGTCGAGTTCTGTCGCTGTCTGGAGGATTCTTGCGTCACTCTAATCGATTGTTTTCTGTGGTGGTTAAAACCAATACCATGCGAGTGCCGGAGCAGAACAATAACAAAAGGGCAATGGACCGCGTGCGATCTTTTCTTTTCATTCCTTGTCCTATTCTACCCCTTACTTACACTCACTCACGACACATACACGTACACTTACATGAACAAATGGTCGGGAGCTTAGAGCTTGTTCCTGCTGCAGCGGTGCCACGATGGTGAGATACTTGGTGGGGGAAACCCCCGAAAGCCGACGTAGATCAGCGCTGGATATTACCATCAATCGGGAAGATCACTTCTCCTTCTCAGCGATAAAATATGTATGGGAATAATGACCTTGGCTGTTGTCGCGCACGGAATCACTAATCAACCAATCTATACGAATAACTTGAAATAATGAATAGTATAAAATAATTATTTTTTTAAAGTATTGAATGTAACTGAGTGTCAAAAAATTAACAAAACAGCCAATCAAAATCAACTTCGGGACGCTTCTCTAATGTTACTGTATTTAGTAAACCCTCCAAACCAAAATCTCTCTCTAACTTCCTCACCTAATCCCAATCTGCCTCCAAATACTTCCCCTGAACCCAATCTCACTCCATATACCTTTCCTAAAACCAATCGCACTACAACTAACGAATTGCACGCCGCTAAAACTCCAAAAATATACAGATGCATGCTGTTGTAATGTCACAGAATAAGGCATTGATTTCATAACGTCACTGTCAGATTTTAATTTTTTATTGTTTATGGGGCGTCCTACCCGAATAAACCTTTTTGACACCTCATCCTTAAACGTAAATAAGTATAAGTAAACGTAATAAGTATCGTATAAAACGTAATAAGTATCCGCAAATAAGACGTAAAAAGTTTACAGAAGAGATTAAAAAGCAACCTGATAATCAGAAGAGTATCTTAAGGAAAGTGGATGATAGTTTTAAAGTATATAACTGGAACCAATATTGCACTGGATGATGAGACATTTTTACTTTCCACGACAGTGTCTGAGCTGAAAACAGTATCTTTCACATTTTCCTATCTACTTCCTAGAAAGAGAAAGTTATGCAATGCTGCAGAGCAAAAATTCCAATTTTTCGATAGAAAAATATTTTGTGAACACCTGATACCAAAGAAGTGGATTTTTTTGTATAATTCTGCTGTTTATGACTTTTTGTAGGACTTTAAAAACAAAAAGATCCATTTGGCGAAACTTTCGTCTGTTTCATTCTTCCGTCTGTAAACAACATTTGTAACTTCACTTCAAATTTCTTTAAATGTTTTGCTCGAGCAGAGCACCGTATGGTCATCAGAATGGCGCCGATCCGATTTTCAGTGGTTATGCGGAAAAGCAGGCCTCAAGACCTGAGTCTCGACACAAGTAAAGACAATTTTATTTATTTATTTATGAGTTATTTTCAGTAAAACTCTCTGAAATTTCAGAAAAATTTTCTAAAGTTCTTTTAGACGCTTTCCCACACTTTACATTTTATTTAAACTAGTGGTGCTGGCACAGACTTTCCCGTATTAGTTTTCTATTTCCATTGGTCTCGGCAAGCTATTCAGACTTGCCACATATTCTTGCCAGCTGCCATCTATCGCCTCGCAGAGTACATGTTTTGAAATGTTCTTAACTTTTCCGTTTCTTAATAGTACAACGGAAATATTTTAAGAATATTACAAAACAGTAAAGACTCCTTGGCAATGACAATGTCAATTTACTTTAAAAAATTTGGAGCCTTTTAATGAAAATTATGTTTAAGCGCTACTGTAAATTCGAAATTTGAAACTCTTTTTACAGAAAACTATTGAGTTTCCGCAAAACGTCATATGACCTTTCAAGCACTTCCATTCACAAATGCGATAGTGTTTACAAATACGTGGAATTGTGCATATTAACGGCATAAGATATGTTTAAAAAAATTATTTGCGTGATTTTTGGAAAAACAAAATCATACAGCAAAATGACATTTATGTTAGCTTGAACACTGCATTTAGCACTCTCAAAGTTGATAGTATCTACTATATATGCGCGGTACTTGAGAACAATTTGAAAATGTCCGCAGGGCTTCATGTAAAATACTTCCAAATTTAAAGAATGTTTTTCAAAATCTCAAAGTTTCGACTTGAGCCAAATACACAGGGGTTTCTTGAATTGGGACAAAATCCTACGAATGGTTTAATCGCTAGTCGTGTTCACAAACACCAGACGGACGGACCGACGTCTAAAAAAACATTTTTCGGTATCTGGGTCCCCAAAACGTATTTCCGTTGAAATTTCGAAATCGATTTTTTGCAGCATTTCATAAGTTTCTTCATACTACGTGTATTACTCCGTATGAGGGAAGTAAAAAATTGTTTAAATATTTCCTCGATTTGAGCAAAAGACGATTGTAAAAACGATACATGTCATAATTGCATTAAAACCAACTAAATAACGAAAATATCACATCTTCGAATATTGCAAAGACTCATCTCCCGTGATTATTTTCTGAAGTCGGCATTTCGTGACAAAACAGGAGTCGGAAATAATGTGCAAACACTACATTACATATCCGTTACCTTTAATACGAGAAAGTGTGTGATGTTGAATCACCACTGATTTAGAGTTAGTGTAATGTAAATAAGTCACGTTTACGGAAAGTGTATCCCAGTTTCAAGGTCAAAGTTGCGCTTTCAGATATCTCCACTGCTACACAAATATATCTGGCGTTGAAGTAGTAAACATCACGCGAGTAAAACAAGGTGCAATCAAGATTACTGAAGAAGGTGGACAAGATTGGGATCGAATGGTCGTTCTCGGAATCAAGAGCGAGATAATTATATTATAACTAGTGGGAACAGGTTCTAAACGAGTGGAGAATTCCCACTGCATTTTATCTCGCAACATACGAACCCTTCTGCAATATTACCAGTGGAGTCTACTGCTCTGTGAGTAGGGGGATGCGATCAGAGTTTTACGGATTAAACAAGGAAGACGAATTAAGGTATTTAATCGACATTGCACTATATATTTATGTATTCCATATTATCCCGCCTCGGGCATGGATACATTTGTGATCGTCCTTTCACCTTTCATCATCATATCAGTTCATTAAAAAGGTTTTAATTCCCTTCGCAAGCAGGAGACACTTGTGATGGGATGTGTAGTTGGTTAATAAAAATAAGTGTTGTTTGCTCTGTCAATAATAAACAAAATAATTCAATAAAAGTACATTGAAACACAAACAATACACCTAATTGTTTAATTAGAGGTCGGTTTGCTGCCATCTTCTAGCATACTTGACAATTCAAAAGACATTCCATGTTTTCATTCATCGCTTCCTGCCTGGTGGAATTGAACCTCTTCTACATACCATGTGCTTGCCACGTCATATCTTTTCACAAGAAAATTGTTTGCTTCTAATTATCGCGTTAGTTTCACACCTATGAATTTTCTTTGTGGAAGACATTTTATTTTCTATAATGCAGTTTCAAGAAAAGCTCAACGCTTTCGCAACAATCCATAGTACACGTTAAAAATACTAGCAATAAAGAACTATCGGCTGCGTGCGATTTGTCATAACTGATGGTCAAGGTGTCTCCCTTCCCCCAATCCGCTACGGAGTCTCAGTAAAACTGAGGTTCCCAGTTTTACTGAAAGAAGAGAGGTGCTCGAAAAAGGCGATGAGGAAGCTTTGGGAGGAGAAATACAAAGCGTCAATGAGAAGTCTGAAATGCGACAGCCAGCGTCGATTAGCGTTGACCGAAAGCTCGCCCCTGGTGAGAGTTCAATGACATCGGTAACGCAGCGATGCCGTCGTTTTAAAACGGCCGGAAAACTTGAGGATACGACACATCACCCGCATCCATTGAGCCTACGCCACAGGAGAATACTAACCCCGTTAATCATTATTTAAATTAATTCAATCTAGACAACATTTGTCAAACGGTACTTTTCAAACATTACGTTTAATAATCTATGTCCCTCCATAATATATTTTGTAATTGCGACATTTAAATAACATTAAGTTAATTCAAATATTTATAGATACGTATTAATAATTCGTTTTTTTGTAAATGTCCGATGTCGTATGAAATTAAAATAACTTTCGTAAAGTAATTTAAAAAAGTAAAAAAAAAGTATCACCGCAATGCAATGCAATGCAACTAATCGATACAAAAATATGATATTTGATGTTTGATGGTTGATGTTTATAAGTACGTCCCCCTTACTCTGGCGTTGCAACCGTCGCCGGCTTTCGCCACCCGGCGCGCGCCCCTCACACGTGCCGAACAACAGGGGCCTCTCGGAGCTAAAAATGGCGTCGCCTCTACTGCCGTCGTAAATTGTTGCTCCCCCTCCCTCCCTCGCAGACTCATAGGCCTAGACCGCAGCCTGAAGGCTCGCGCGCGACCATCGGCCCCCACCCACACCGTCGCCGCCTCTCCCACAGAAGTGGATGCGTGGAAGACTTCGGACGCAAACGTTTCCTTGAAACGTTTTGTAAGAAATGAGCGCTACATACTCCATTAAATTTATAAACACCTGCTGTAAATTTCTAACTAGTGGTGCTACAAAATTGCACAGTCTTTCCCGTATTAGTTTTCTATTTGCTTTGGTCTCGGCTGGCGATACGAACTTGCCACAAACTCTTGCCAGCTGCCATCTATGGCCGCCTAAAGTACATTTCCATAAGTTTTCGGGTTCCTAATAATAGAACCGAAATATTATTTTATGAATATTAAAGAACAGTAAAACCTCGTTGTAAATTGCAATTTGCTTTGAAAACTTAGGAGCCTTTTTTAAGAAATGGCGCCTAAGCGTTACTGTACATTTGAAATTTGAAGCTCTTTTTCACAGAAAATTTTTGAGGTTATGAAAAACGTCATGTATGTGTATATTAATGGCGTGATATATCTTTCAAAAAATTATTTGAAAGATATATCATCATTTGTGTAATTTTTGAAAAAACAAAGAAACAAAAAATCCTTTGAAATTATCCTTACATAACATTAAAGAGTGCAATGAGCACTCTACTTTCCAAAAGTTTGGAGCACAAATTTGGAACTGTTTTTGAGAAATAGTGTTTAAGCGTTTCAGAAAATGCGGAATTTTGAGATACTTGTCACAGTAAACGGTTGTGTATTCTGACATTATGTAAAGCACATATACTCAAATACAATAATGAGAAGAAATTGCTGCTAATATAAATATTAACGACGTGAGAGGCAAGTAAACACATTTATGTAATTTTTTAGGAAAGGTCCGGACCATTAGGGAAACTGAAATTAGGGAGTGGGAAAACAGCACTGGTTAGCCTGAAGCGGAGCCTAGACTGGAGAGAAATAAATAAGTCAATAAGCTAACAATAAGTACGTTATTTTATGTTAAGTTAGTAAACAGTCAGTAAACAGAAATAGTCGTAAGTCGTATTCAATTGGTAAATAACTGGTCAATACAATTAAATGAAATAAAACTGGCATAGTAATAAGCACATTAGGGGGTGAAGGGAAGGGGATCCGAAAATGTAAGGGCAGAGGCGTTGGTGCGGACGATCTCTGCTGGGCCGTTTTGATTCAGGTGCTGAGGAGGCCAAGCACTGGAAGGAGACGGCGGGACGCGCGCGCCAGAAAATAAAATAGCTAAAAATAAACGTCGGATAGATTAGAATGTACTCGGCTTCTGACAGCAGTTTTTTCCCCCTTCAGGAGTTTTTTCCTGAATTTTAAATTGTAAGGCCCTACAACGCTTCGTTTAGGAGTTATTTAACGATATAGATTAAAAATTCTGACAAGTGTTGCAGGTTGCATTTGATATAAATATTTAGCTGAATTTTTTAAAACAAATACTTTATATTTTTAATGTCAAAGTGCAATTTGCTACGTCCCCGAGAAATCCTCTTTCGTTAGAAACCTTATTTATCAAGATTGGTTTCGTGTGAGAGCTCCAAAAGGTATGAATACTACTGAAAAAAATATAGGAAACGATGAATTACCCTCTTACAGTTTAATTGTACAAAAATACGGCCTGAGATGATTTCAGGCAATGATTTTTTTGATATTCGTTAAATAGTTAGATTGAGTTAACCTACTGTGTGGAAGAGAATTCTAGAAGTCGACATCTCTGATCGCTTGCCGGAACAGTACTCCAACAAACGGGCCACGACCCGCGCGCGATATTTCCTTCCTCATCTTTGCACTTACTTTTCCCTTATAATACACACATTTGAATGCTCTACACTACACGAACACACGTCGGAAGACCGGACGGGCGCTTAGAGCTTGTCCCGGCAGAGGCGGTGCCCGCTGGTGAGAGATACATGGTCGGAGAAAAGCCCTCTAGTCGACAGTAGTCGGCGCCGGATCTCATCATCGAGCAGAGGAAGAACACCACACCTCAAAGAACATACGAAACACATATGGAAGTAATTTCTGTAGCAGCTCAGAAACTAATATCAAATATTGAAGCTTACTTTAATGTTAATATTCTAGGAAAACCTATTACTGATATTATAAAACAACTCAGTATTCTTCAAAGCCATTTCAGATGGAAGACGCGAGGAGTGCGTAGACATTCTAGTACTAGTAAGTTTCATTTACTTTTTAGGCGTGGCTGCATTGTCGGTCTTGCAGCCCCTTCCTCCCGGCTTCCATCTAGGAGTGCCTAGATACCTACCGTGCCTTCCCACGGTAACTACTACATCCTAGGAACAATTAGCAGTGAGAAGCTCCATTGTGCCCTCAAACATCACGACAAAGTACCTATCCATCTCCTATCTATTCACGTGTTCAGGGTGGTTCTTGTCTCGTTGAGGCGCTTCTATCATTGTTCTAGGTGTAAGTAGCCAGTTCCATTTTGCAAACTGACCAGACTACACACAATCTTTCACACAATTATCGGTCACGGCAACGAATTTTGGAAGGTGTAGAGGTGATGCATAGCACAATCACTGTAAAAATACATGCCTTACATGGGTTTAGAACACACAGCCTAGCCGTAGTGTACGCATACTGAGGCGTTCGTGCCCGAAGCCCCTGAGAAAAAAGATCGGCTGAATTGGCCACCTTCTTTGAGTTGGATATGTAAAATAATACCTATCTGGATCCGTTTAAACATTTCGCACTTTGAAAATCATTGTTTCAAAAGTGAAAATAGCTTTCTGCTGAATACAAAGTTCGTACGACCACCCTCTGAACTGTATGTTAAAAAAGCTTTAAAGACTGGTCATAAAGGGCTTTCTGATGAATCAATTTAATTTAATATAAACTTCGAGGTACTACTCGATTGTAACTACCCATGTGTGCTTCGCGTTTCTAGAATCACCTTCAACTCGATGCTTTTCTTCATACGTCAGCCTATTTCTTCTTTGTTGCGAGAGTTACATAACTCTGCAAAGAAAGGTTTCAAGAAAGCCGTCTCATTGACGTTCGATCATAGGTGCGAAACATCAATTAAGCTGGTACAGGTGATACATATTGAAAACAGAGCCCCGTCTAATAAGCTAAGAGGGCTACAAAATTATATTTCTTCACAATACTAATTCCTGCTTGTCAAATTTGAGTTATTCAATCGGGTTGCATACCAACACTGGATTTTACTGAAAAGGTAATTGAAAGATCAAAGAATTCTGTAAAACAGGTGATTAATACAACAACGGATTGTCAACCTCTAGCAAAAACGAAAGAAGTAAATATATCATATTTTCTTTTTGAATGGCTAACAGTGTCTAATCCCAAACGCCTTAATTATAGAGTGAAGAGAGCACGAAAACTCATGCATTCGATTCCTCATTCACAACCGGCCAGAGGAAAGCATTGCGAATGAAAATTTAACCTGAGGCCATGAGGTCGCAGGGCAGATGCTTTTCCGTCCTCTGCTTATTACGCAAGAGGGCGGGGCGGGGGACATGGGATATGCCCCGCCCTCTAATTAAGCGGCCGCTGCAACTTTAACGGCGCCCGCTTTATCGATCGCAGCGCCCCTCCCGGGGAAGGGCAAGGTCACCGCGCGGGGGTGCGGCGCCCACGCCCGCCCTCGCCCCCCCCCCGCTCGAAAGGGGCGAGGCCTTCCAGCGCGAGCACCGTCCGAACTTGTTAATTTGTGGCCATCGAATTCCCGCGATCCTGAAACTTGTCTGTTGCCCACCTTCCGCATGGGCAGTAACGTTGGGCTATTTCAAATTCCAGTTGGCCACCCATTAGTACAGTTGTTGACTAATTTTTCGCTGTCAGGGACCGCAACTCGTTTATGTTAAGTCTTTAAATTGCTTCATCAACTTCTTAAATGCAAACCCTGCCACACCGGCACTATACTCCTGCTCGCGAATTAATCTCACAGATTGCATAATTTCCTTTATTAAGGAATATTATTTCAAGAAATGAATAATAGTAATTGAAACATCTCTTTCATTTCTCTAAGTGAGTCTACAGTGAGTCGTCGCTGGCTAAACTGAACTCGATTGTAGTGAACTTTCGTTTAAGTCACTGGTCCTGATACACTTGCATTGCAAATAAACAGATAATTTGGTTGTAGCGGACTCTCCAAATTGGCTCTAGTGAACGTAGGAAATATGACCACTAAAATAAGATCAACTACGATCACAGGAAAAAAATTAGGACTCAGTGTCAGTAATTCCAATAACACAAAGAGTTTGCAATAGGGTCTTATGAGTTATTTTTGTCCTGTGTACGATGAAAAAAAACGGACTAATAGAACTGTGGAATTTTTGTCAGCTCTTAACAATTTTATCAAGCCGGAAGATGTAGGAGATGCACACTGGGATATGAAATCTAGTGAAATCCAATCTGGATAGGACGTCATAAATAATGAGAAAGGCCATTCGAGTACTGAAGAAATCGTCTGAGATGACAATGAGGATACAAATGAGGAAAGTATTCCATCAGTGTAAGAGTATTAAGATTTCACTAAAATATTTTGAGTGTGTGGATACTGTAGAATTGAATGTCTACACACGAGTTAGAGAGAAGGATATTTAAAATGTATTAATGAAAATATACTCCGCAAAGAGCATTAGAAGCTATTATTTTAAGGCATAACTAAAATACTCAAATTTTGAGTTTTCTGTTTTAGGACGTTTTATTGAACCTTTAAAAGACACAAATTATTCATCGAAGTAAATCTAGATTAATTTTACAATATCGGGTACAATGGGCTTCTGATATATTGAATTAAAATGTTGGTCCCCGGAGGTTCACTATAATTGGAGTCGATTGTAGTTATTATTTCACAGAGAATAGCGAAATGTTTTTATCCTGTAATAAAGAATGTACATATTGGAATGGCATAAATAAGCCATTAAAGTTTCATAACTGAACGTGTGTGACAACATCATTCGTTTAATATTCTATTACCTTCGTTTAAAAAAACAAAATAAACCAGACGAAACGCAGCCCGCAACACACGAGAGACAATACACCTTACCATTGAGCGTAAGTCAATTATAATAATGTCACAACAAAGCCCAATGCTTTCGTAAAGTTCATGGAATAATTTTCCAACTTCTACTACAAGTATTTCAGACATCTTTTGTAAAACATTACAGACAAATAATGTTAATGTTACTTAATATCTACGCATCACATAATACGAGTAAATCTTACCTTATTGTTAAATTTTGAGCAACAATTCTCTTATTAAATATGTATCTATTAGAGACAGATAGTGTAATCAACATCCAAGTGATAGCAGTGATATTTGGTAAAATTCACGTTCTACTCGAACACAACTCCAAACCAAATAGAACACCAACATTCATATTTAAAACTATCGGAAATTGTCTTTTCTTACAATAAAATGAGAGATATATGTAATAATTTTATATACAGAGTTGTGTAATGGACAACTGTTATGCGCTTTAACTCAATATTATCATAAATTAATTCTCCATTTACTCATTTTGGCATACGTGTACCGTAGTATTGAGAACGAGAGAGGCAGAAGGAACAGCAACTCTACTACTACGGTTGGCTACTCGCACTACAAAATGAGGTTTAAGTTTAGATTTTTTAGTCAAAAAACATTAAAAACTGTTTGTTACTTATGGGGGAAAAGACCATCTGCTCACGGTTTCGTGAGCTCCACAACCCCTTGCCATCATTTTAACTATAAATAGTTGAAAGAGAAGTAAAAGTTAAAGATTAAATAAATAAATAAATAAATAAATAAATAAATAAATAAATAAATAAATAAAATAAAAAGGCGCGAAATTAGCAATATTTGAAAAACAGATTTTTGTTTCCAAGTTAGAGCCAAAAGAAGAGCTCAACAAAACGTCCAGAAGCATTTGCCATCTCAGCATTTGCTCGATGTATCAGAGAAACTGGACAAAAACATGATCGAGATGAGAGTAATTGACCCAGAAGCTGAAGTACATTATTTGTTATAAACATATGAGGTCTTAGTAAAACATATTAGGTCTTTTAAAAAAATATACAATATAAATGTAAACTAATTCATGACATATAACTGTTTTGTGAAAAAAAACAGAATTTTTCTTTTTGGTGATCAGTATAGTCTCTAATTGTATAGAAACAGTTAAGCAGCAGAAAATATTTTACTTTTAACTCAAATTTGTGTTCCGACTTCAATTGTTTAATGTTATCTGCAATGCGTTGTAAAGTAATGTACATGTGCTGTATGTGTATTTCAGGCAGTGAGCAGTTGACACGGTGACTTATACAAGTGAGTGGGTGAGGGTGGGCAGTGAGCAGTTGAACGTGATTTATACGACGTGTGTTGTAATTATAAATATCAGTATTGCATGAAAATATGTTCTCACCGTTAATTATGTTTTGACAAATATGACATATTCGTCAATAAATCGGCAAGGCAATGGTAGGAATCTAAACTCAATGAAGAGAGGCTTGCAAGGATTACACGGAAGGCATGTTTTCATTATTCGAATACTTGTATTTTTCAATCTAAAGGTCTGGGTACTACATGATGCGTGTCCCTAGAATATTATGCCGTATCTCAAGCGGGAATGTACATTTGCGAAATACTCACAACAAACTGCATGAAGGATGACAGAATTTTGAAACAATTCTGAATGCGTATCATAATGAACTTAATTTAGTGTTTAATTGTTATATGTACATTCCATTTGAGGTTTGACTGAATTGAGAGACCTAGAAATTTTGTCACATCAGCTAATTGCATATTGTTCATTTTCAATGGATCATGCGATTCCTTATTTGAAATGCAAAAATGCATTAAAACGGTTTTTTCTTCGTTAAATTTTAATGTGTTATTACAAAACCAATTTGAAACTTCTGAAATGGTACTATTTATTGTTTCTTTTTTGTAAACAATATTCCTGTCATCGGCAAACAAAACGGTTCTTTCGTTTTTAATAGACGAGAGCATGTCGTTTACGTATAACAGAAAAAGGATAGGACCTAAGATCGAACCTTGCGGGACCCCATATTCAATTGGTAAAGAATCGTAAAGATAAGTAAGTAATATCCTTTTGTGTCAGTACGTATTTCTACTCTATGAGATCGATGTTTAAGTTACGAGGTTATCCAATCTAGGACAATACCACGAATTCCATTAGAAGGAAATTTTGATATCTGAATGTTATGGTCAATAACGTCAAAAGATTTCGGAAGACCTAAAAATACTCCAATGGGTGCTTCATTTTGGTCCATTGATGAAGCAACATCTTTAAGACAAAAAATCGCAGTTTCCGTAAATTTTTACTTTTTAACACCGTGTTGTGTGTCTGAAAACGCTTCGTTTTTAGTGAGAAAAGTTTTCATTCGCGAATAGATTGATCTCTAATATTTTCGAGAAAACTGACAAAGGAAAAATTGGCCGGTAATTTTGAATTTAATTTTTGTTTTCTTTTTCAAAAAGTTAACGTTTGGTGTTTTGAAAATATCTTAAAATATTCCTGCGCATAAAGAAGCATTAAAAAATGTTGTGTTAGCGTATGTATAAAGGCAGGTACACTAGTTTCAATAAACAATGTAGAAATTCATATAAACCAGGTGGATATTTATTTTTTAGTTTACTGACTTTTCTAAGGTTTTGTTAGAAGAAGTTTCATACATAAACAGCATATCGAAAATTTTGGGAAGGGAATGTATTTAAATTTTGTGGTTTTATTGGTTTCTTCGTGATTTCATCCGCAATTGTACAAAAGTGTTAGTTGAAGAGATATGCCACTTTTTCCGGATTACTTGCTTCTCTTTCATTATCCTTTAAAACAACATTCTCAACTCGTACCGAAATGATGTGGTCGTATTTTTTACGATATTCAAAGTTTCTTTAGTTTTGTTATAGCGTTCAAAATATCCTGATTATTTTTCATTATTTTTGCTTGAAGTATTACTTTCCTTAAAACTCTTTTGTATTCTCGGAAGTAGACGTGGAAACCGGGTGACACGTTTTGATGTTTCGAAATAAAGTAAAGCGTACGTTTGTTTTTACAAGATGATCTAATTCATTGTGTAATACGAGTATTATTTTTCCATGAAATGTTTAATTTTCTCTTCTTTTTTGCAGGTACACTGCGTTGTGAAGTGGTCATTGGTACAACTGACGTTCCACGAGGTGTCCAAGGACTTTCCAAGTACCCTTACTCTTTGCTGAATGTTCGCTTTGTTTGTGATTCTCTGGAACACAACGCCAGCTGAGTAGCCTATGATGGACAAGACGACAGTGATTATAACATTGGAAGTATCCTTTCCACTAAGCCTAGTTTTAAAACCCTGGACTCTCTGGGAAAATTCGATAGTTTTTATTTTATATTCGAGTAAGATGAGTTTGTCTTGTTTCATTCCCCAATATCAGTATGCTTTAAGGCACTTGCATTTACAGGTCTGGAGTTCAAATACAGCACTTTCAGTTTTTTTAACTACACTGATTGCTCGGTATTTACCTGTTCTAAATCTTTACATTATACCGAAATATTTCCACGAATTTCAGGAGATATAAGCTCTGTCTTAATTGGAACATTCATCGTCAGTAAATAATAGATAATGTGCTATAATACTATCTCGTTTTGATGGCAAATGCGTACTCAGTGACTATCAAACATGGGACAAACATGGAGAAAGAGCTCTTGCACAGCCAAGTATGCGGCCACTGATTGCGGCCGCGGTAGCCTACGCTTTGATAGGAAAAGATGTCCCCGTACAAAATAAACCTTAGTGGACTAAACAGATTATCCTTGATTGATGTTTCCGATGACGCCAAATGCTACGGTCATTTTGCCCACCTGTGTAGTGAATACTACATCTTCAGAGGCGCTGGTGTTCCTTCGCAGCAGGTTGGTGAGTTTCGGCGCTGACCTATATGTCGGTTTTCGAGGTATCCAAGTACCTAACCTCGGAGGAGCACCACCCCTGCTGGGACAAGCTCTAAGCTACCGACTTGTCACATATGTGTAGTTGTGTAGTGCGTGGAAGTGAAGGGTGTGTAAATGAGGGAAGAGGAAGGAAAGATCTCGCGCGGTCGGTGGCGTGTTTGCGAGGCGGCATTCACCTGGTATTGATAGGAAAAACCACTGAAAACTACCTTAAGGAGCACCCGGTAGCTAGACTTCTCCCCCAGACAGCGCCTGAACACTGGCAAATTTGACGCTAGCCTTCCGGCTAGTGTTCAACATTCGTCTCTGTCGGGACCCAAATCCTCCGCTTAGAGTCACTGCAAAGACAGCAGCTCTGCTGGCTCTGAGCTAAAATCAGTTGGTGAATCTCCTTGAAGCATTTTGCTCTTGATGAGAATCACATCAGTTTTAATGGAATTCGCTGGGGTTTTTAAAAGACGTTTTGTCCTCCAGGTCGTTAAGACATGTTGCAGAAACGTAATCACAGATAAAATACTTTTGTAAAGCCGAAATATTGATAATAACCAATCATGCGAAATGGAATTGAAAGCTTTTTTGTAATCTATAAATGCCATGTACAGTTTCCTATTTTGCCTAGACGCCAGATTACATACAACCAGACTCTGTTCTTACATTATCTTTGGAACCTCATAAACTTCTTTTCTATTTTGCCCTTCTGCTGCAATGCTGTTTCGTTCACAATAGGTATTAATAATTTGCGAAACGCATGATTCTAATGATCGTGAAATAAATGTGCCAAAACGTGTCTTATAGAGTTGTAAAACATGTGATTGGGTGGTATTTAGACGGATTTTGAGGATTACGTTCATTTTAGGTATACTTAAGTATACCTACGTACCTACATACCTGAGGCCTCAAACGTTTATTTTTTAAAGCCTAGAACGCTTCGTTGAGGAGTTATTTAACGATATAGCTGACTGAGTGCTGCGAGTTGCATTTGTCATGAATATTTTGATGCGTTTTGTTTAACAAATACTTCATATTTTTTATGGGAAAGTGCAATTCGTCACCTATTCGTGAAATTCTCTTTCTTTAGAGACCTCATTTATAATGATCGGTTGCGTGTGAGCGCCGTAGAAGGTATGTATACTACTGAAATAATATTGAAGACGATATAATTGTGCAAGGGATTTTTGCATTTTACTTTACCCTTTTATGACAATGTTTAGTATTTATGGTACTCGTGTGTGAATACCGTGGAACATCTTGAACCAGAACTTAGATCCTATAAGACTCAGGGAATCTTTAATTCAGCATGATTTTTGTCACAATATTGATATTATGAATAACCATTTTATGAAAGTCCATGTGTTGGTTTTTAATGACAGGTGCTTGTGTTTCTTTCATTCAAAATGCTTCATAGTTAAAAGTCACAAAGTGTTTGTTCCAAAAGTTTGCAATTCCTTACCGAGTAGAATGCACCGTTTTGAATATGTAGATTTCGTGTTTTCCAAGGCCTTTTGAAAGAAAATCACGTGTAGAAAACCTTATGTTATATTTTCTGACAATTCTTCTCATTCTGATTATGGTCACAGTATTATTTGCTTGAGTGTGTTCTGATAGCGTTGTATAGTTTCATTTTCTTCTCGCTGATAATGGGAGCAACTTTGCCATAAAAACCGTTTTATTTTCTTCGCTACTTTTGTAACCTATTGCCTTCGGTAGTGATGTTTAAACTTGCGATGCCACTGGTAAGTTTTTATGAGAATCTCATTTCGGCATCCGAGGTGCTTTTCCTATGCGAAGAAAGGAATGAGTGGTATTTATGCTACTGATTCCTAGTGTTTGCCTGATTCTATTGTGAAAGTTTTGTAGATCTTGTGACGTATGGGAATAATCTGGAATAATATCAAGTTCATTATTTCAAGAATTCGAACTATTTTCTTCAAAAAGATTCGTTTCCTTAACGATGGTGGCATTAATAGATTCGCTACTTAGTAAGCGGTAAAATTAGTTCTCTCTTATAAAGTAAATTCCTCATCCTCATTGCTTTGCCCGGTGTTCGCAGGTTCTAGTGATAAAGTAGATCTAACATCTACTGGCGGAGTTTCCTCCCCGTTGTCCCGCACTTGGAATTTTGGAATGCTTTATTAATTCCTTTTATTCCCAAAGGGGTATTTGAGGGAATAAGTTGCAAGAAAAAGTACCTGAATACATTGTTTAACTAATCTTCATTCGATAACAAATATATTGGGGAAATCATAAATTTAGAAAATGGTCTGGCTCTGAACCGGTTATATCAGCATCCAAATTTTGAGTATGATAGTACAAGTGATGCGCATAATTCTTTAATTAATATCACGAGTCAATGCATTGCATTGCCGTGGCAGTCCTGCTTCAGTAAGATGGCGAAAGCTGGCGAGATATGGCAAACACCCAAGCTAGATGTAACTTTTAATGGAGTGACTTAGTTTATTGTCAGCAACAGAGTTTGGGAGACCAATGCGTGCTGAGACGGCACCCGACCGCCGGCGGATCGCCACTGCCTTGTCCAGCGACAACACCAAACAGGCCATGGCGCTCACCGACCAGTGTCTTCCAAGACATCACACAACTCTGCGTATTAGTATGATTGATTGGCATTGCCCTCTTGGACACGAGGCATGATAAGGTCGCCAGCAAGGTATATAGTTTACTAGAGATCGCGAGCAATGCGTCCAACTGGCACGAGATTTAAATGTAAGGGTTGTACAAATCGGTTGTACGTCACTCGATATTTTTACCTGTGTCAGTCATTTGGAGAAGTAAGGTGAAGTTATTTCTGTCAAAGTTACATTTCTGTCTAAAATTACATTCATTCCTATTTCGTCTAATAAAGTAAATAAAATATATATTAAAATTAAATAATACATCTTCAAATTTCAAATTGTAAATCGAGAGTAAAGTTGAACATTTTGAGTCGAAAGGATTTTACTTTGTAATGTGTTTACTAAAGAGAACAATAATTGCATTCGCTTCCTATCTTCAGGTTTGGATTTTCTTGTCTGTTTAAAGAGCTGTCCGCTCAGAAGCAAGAATAGTTATTTTATAGAACTTTTAACACCAAAATATGCCCTTTTTTACTTGAAAACAATATTAAAAAATTACAGACCGCCACAACTGTATATTCTGTCAATGGAATTTAACAAACTGGCATGCTTCAATTTTACTGCCAAATACTTTAAAAAATCGTCCTTATACCATTTTACACGACTTATGTTTGGCATATTTTTGTGCAAACATTAATATTTTAACATACACACTCTTGTTCTAAGAATACCTGATTGAAATTTATTATACACGACATCAATCGACTTAATTAGTCATGGAATGATTAAAACATGACTCTTTACAGGTTGTACCTGCAGTAATTCAATGTAAAAATTAAAACATTACAGTTCATTTGAACATTTTTCAGTGACTGATTGAGGTAATCTATAACTGATTGTGTTCAGGGCTACGTAGATCTTCAATACGAGTAGCGGACGCTTCATTACGGAGTAGTGCTGCCTTGATGTACACGGAAACAAAAATCTACATTTATGGACGAGTGTTATCACTTGCTATGCGAAATGAACAACAATGTTCCTATTTTCATACTACAGTTATTTGAACTGACAAAGAGGTATATGTTTTAATACATACAGTTACAAAATGAATGTTGTTTGTTTGTATGTAGTCTTTGTAATTGCTTCCCTGCGTCTTGGAGCTGATGTACTACAATGCTTTGTTGTAGGTTGGTTCTACTTCTTTTCCATACATCACGTTCAGTACTGTAGACCTACTTTTACAATAAAAAATAAATCAAAACAGCAACAGCATATTGGTTTTCACGGAATTTGGAATCTGCTATTGCTAGTACAAAAGTGCTTTGTAGCTAAGTCCTTCCTTTTGATTTTCCTAAACCTTAATGCTAATTACTTAAAAATATTAATGTTTTATTCTCAGGTTATTAATCCGGGCATAGTCATCATTTTGGTCCTCTTAAATAAATAAGGAGTGATGCAATACGCAGCTCATAATATTCGAAGGTAAAACCCTGAACTTGGAAAAATACGATGGGCAGTAACGGCAAACGTTGAGTCAAGCAATTTGCGTGACCCTCGTCACTAATCGAGCAAACGGTGACTATGCAACAAAGTGGCAGGATGGAAACATTCACAGACGACCCCCGATAAGCGGACGGGGCTTGCCCTCTCAGCCGGCTGCAGGCGGAAAAACGCTTCGCACACCGACCTTGCCCCGTCCCTCCCGCCTCCGCCCCGCCGGCCTCCGGCGCCTGCTGCCAAGACGACTGCGGCCCGATGCGCGGCGCATGCATTGCGGGGGTCAGCTGCTTCGCAAGCCGCTCCCGCCGCGCTCCCCGCCCGCTCGCCACTCCCGCGCCCGCCGCCGCGCCCTGCCAGGTGCTCCAGAAGCGCGGGCGTCGGAAGAGGAAGCTACAGCAGGCCGGGATGGAGAGAGGTTCAATCAGCCAGAAAAGACTTCAACCTTATACAATGTTATTCCTGCTTTCTCCGAACGGTTGACGATTGCCGGACCCTACGAATACTCTACACCCGGCCCCTGAGCGTCCGCGATCTTTCCTTGCTCTTCCTTGTCCTACTCTCTCCCTTTACGCACTCCCTTTACACTTACACCAGCTACACTAACACACATGTCGGGAGACAGCCCGGGAGCTTAGATCTTGCCTCGGCTGGGGCGGTGCCCCACTCTGGGAGATTCCTGAAGAGGGAAACCGCTTGAAAGCCACTCTATAGGGCAGCGCCGCCAGGTCTTGCCATTAGGCAAAGGAAGAACATCTCCACACCGTAGGGAAAACATTCAGTAACCTAACGGGATCAGCAGTTGACGTGTCCGGGATTATCAATATTAATCGAACCGAATAATGTTGAAATACCACGTCAAGTGAAGATGAGAAATTGTATATGAAGTGCGAAGATAAGAAATACATTAAATAAAAATTGCTGCACTTAGAAATATAATGCGTTTATCAGTTCCAGTTATCTACACAAAATAAAAACTCGTACTCTGTGATATTTGTTGGTTTCTGTTGGAAGGTATACTTTTCAACATTCTCTCTCAAAGCCCTCTGTCGTCCCACAGACTTTCCAGACAATGCCACATTTTTGAGAATTGCTTATAAGTTACAACAACCATGGACAAATATTTTAAATTATTAAATTTCATAATAACTTGCGTCTTGTATAATTCGATTTTTTCGAGAAGCTTTGGAGCAGGAACTTCAGTTCACGGTGAATGGTCATATGTAATTTAATTCCTCTTTCCTCTATAATATGATCAGAAGGCCTATGAGGCGAGACTCGTCGATTTGGTCATTAGCTGTTACAAGTCTGGTCGTGTGAAAGAGAACTGAAACTTTTTACTTTTGAATACAAAACTAATTGATGTACATAAATTATACTTTTATAAAAATGTAGCATTAAATCCATTTGGCTGAATCGCTCTCACCCTCGGTGTTTTGCTATAGGTAATTTAACTATTAACATTTTCAGATAAAATTTCGAAAGTATTGTTACTTTCTAGCCTATTACTTTTTACGCAGTAAATAAAAAATAATGTCATCCTAGAGTAGCGTTTTTTCGTTTGAAAAACATTTTGTGGGACCATAATGTAGAAAGGGTAGGTAAAACTTGTTCCTCTAACACTTAGTGTAGTAACCATCAACATTTTGTGTGTCCTTTATACCGAAAAATTAACTTCCAACAAAACGTCTGTCCGTTAATCATAGGAAGCGCCTAAACCATACAGATGATTTTTAAAACTTGACACTCCCAGTTCGATCTCGCCAAACTCGAGGCCCTGAGAATTTGAAATGAAAATTTGATTCTTTTGGGGGAGGTGTATCTATACATGACACCTCAACATTTTCAGAACTTTCTCAAAAACGCTCAGTTTTTTTATTAAAATTCTTCCCCAGAGAAAAATGGTACATGTCTCCTTTTTGTTTAACTCTCTGAATTTTCAAGTATAAATTATTTCCGGCGTCATCCCACAACAATAAAGTTAGATATTTTCTCCTTAATGAAATCTGTTATTCAGAAACAGATCAAAGTAGAGTAAAGTATGCTTCTTAAAACGACGCATACCTCATTTTCGGCGAACTCTGTTTTTTTAGAAAATTGCAAACCTACAATATTGATGATAGAGGTTTTTCTTTAATGAAATCCTGAAAAATAGATCTTTAAATAACGTAATGTACATTTTTTGAGAATACGAGTAGTCTTCGCGTATTTTTACGTAAAAGCAATTTATAAAAAAATCTCCAAAAACGCGCCCATATTTTTTTCTTTAAGTTCTTTGTAAATAGAGCGAATCAGGCTTATAGAAATTGCACAGATTTAATATTCATCGAACTTCCTGAATTTTTGAAATTGCAAATGTTACAAAATAATACGAGCAAATATTTACTGTTTTAGCATCACATTTTCGAACCTGTACTACATTTTCAATATTGATGCTAGAAAAGTATTTCTTAATGCAATTTATGTTTGATATGTTCCCCTTCAATTGTTTTCCAATTATTTTACCAAATGTAGCCCCAAATGTTCTTTAAAATGCGCCCTCATCTTCAAATGTACCCTGATATATTCCCAAAAATCTTCCCCCAAATGTTCTTCTAAAAGTTCTCTCAGATTTTTCTTTTCTATATTGCTGGGTTTATCCAAGCTTATGTGCTTATTGCTTGCTTCTTTTTAATTTATATATCGCTTTTCGGTATTGCGGTCTTCCCAGCAGCTATCAACATCTAAAATACATTTTTCACATTTTTTTATTTTTTCCGTCCACTAGAGATAGAATTAAAATATTATTTTAAGAATTTTATGGAAAAATAAAGCATGGGTCCACAAGCAAATTTTCATTGTAAAATTTGGAACCGCTTTGTAACAAAAATGGACAGTTTTGATGTGTAAACTTCTGTGCAAGTGGCCAGTTTTGAACTAATTTGCACAGAAAATAATTGAGTTTTCAAGTAACTTCATAAGAAATCACTTAAAGCTCTTCTACTTAAATAAGGAAAAAGTATAAAGACGCCATATTTTATATACGAGCGACATGATAGATAAAAAATTATTTTTATAATTTTTGGAAATCCCAAAAAAAATCATAAAAACAATATTGATGTCATGTTATTCGGTGCATTTAGCTCTATTTCTGCAAAAAGTGAAATGAAAAGAACATACGTTGTCTTTGAGAAAATCTTGTTTTTCTTATTGTCCAAATTTACTAAAAAAATATCGCAAAAACTAATATTATGTAAGACATGAACATTCATTAGATAAAGAAATAATTGTGAAGAACGAATTGAATTTGAAAAGAAATATTAAACTTCAAATATGTAGTTGTATGAAGGGTCCAAAATTTCTAAACGTTTGGAATTTTTGAAAATTCAGGATTAAAAGTTAACATTAGATCTATGCCTTCTTTGTATCACCAGTAAAGCAAGATCAGATCGATCGAGAATTTGCATTCCGAAAAAAATATCTTACGAGTGGGTGAGGAGTTAATTTTGTTCAAAGACAAGGGGAAGGACGAAGGGAATGATGGACAACGGATAAAGTGCAAACGAACAGGCAGTCGGACAGACAGAAAGACAGACGGATGTGCAGACTCGGAGAGGGAGACAAACGGACGTCTTGAAAAATAAGCAAACTTTTTCGTTATCACGGAATCCCAAAATGTGAGTTTCCATCAAGGAGTTGATATCGATTTTTCGTTTGCATTACATACATTTTGCTGGACTGCGTATATTATTCCGCATGTATACAAGACTATTTTTTAAAAGAAACTTTAACTATCTAACTATCTTTGAATGGAAGAAATTAAGTACAAAAGTCCTCGAAATCGCCATGCCTGATTCCATGCCGTGGGAGCAAGAGAATAGCATTTGTCTATATCACATTTCCTGGAATCGGCACCTCGACCTTAAGGCGGAAAAGGTTCGACTAAGTTTCGCAAAGACAAGCTACAGCGCTCGTGTCAAACACTTACTTCTCGTCGTAAAATAACAAACTTACGAGGGTGAAAGCTGAAATGCAGAGACTCTCAAGTGAATGTTCGATCAGTAAGTTTTCTGTGAAGAATGAACTCTGTTCTTTTTACAGAAGTAATAATAATAATAATAATAATAATAATAATAATAATAATAACAACAAAGTCGGCCCCGTGGTGCAGGCGGTTGTGGCAGCATTCGTCAGCGCGGAGGGGGTTGCAGGGTTGTAGACATGGTCGTATTTGTGATTGTCCCTTCACTCATCATCATCATCATCCTCTCTCATCTTATATTTCACACTTCAAGGCGTAACAACATTTACCTGAGGGATACAGCTGATAGGCTGATGTAGGAAAAATTACACACATAATCGTGAAGCGTGATCAGTAATGCCCTAATGCCAATAATACGGTCATAATAATATCAATAATAATAATAATAACAATTATAATTACAATAATAATACAATTAAAGTATTGAAACATGTTTCACAATTTTATTTTTAGCGGTTGCAAAACTTAATTCTTATTAAAAGTTAATTCCCACAGCACGAAAAAGATCATTACAGTTAGTTCGTTTCTTCAAAGAATGTTTGGTAAGTGTAAACTAGGAATGAGGCGTGTGGCGTGCGTTTTATTCCAAAAGGTCAGGCATTTTCAACATTTCGATCGAAGATTACGTATGTGGTTTGTAGACATTTGCGTGTGATGTTACTTATTGCATGCAGTAGCGTGTTGTTTCAGGAGTGGAATGCAACGCACTTCAATAAAAATGTTTGATCATCACTGCTAATCTAATACTACTATCGTAATTCTGTTGTAAATAGGAGTGTTGTAAATTGAATGGGGTTTTGCAATACATCCGATGAAATACAATTGGGGGTCGCGCGCGGTGCGTTTGTTAGGATTTTGCTCTAACATCCGCCTGGTATTCATTGGAGAAAAGACCGATCAATAGAATTCTCGGTCAAACAGCAGCTGAATTAGATCTACCTACGTAGCTAGTGCTGAAAATCCTACATCATTGTGGCTCGAACCGCAGGACCTTTCGGAAGGAGTCGCTGCAGCGGCAACGCTTATTGCAGCTGAGACATCTCTGCCGTGTTAATCCAAAATGACATTTATCGAATGGGTAAATTATTTTTTGCATAAGTAATTAGAATGAAATGAAATTAATGATGAAACCGACTGGAGGAGGAAAGGGAATTAGAAGAACTTCAAGTATCCCGTTTACCACAAACTCCATGGACTTTTCTTCACTAAGCCTACACAAACATATCCATGGACTATTTCCGTAGGTTGAAACCAGTACCAAGAAGTGAACAGCTAGCGCAGCGGGCGCAACATTACAAGTCACTCGGCTGGTGGGCCGTCGACAGAAGTCCGCAAAACGCGCACCTTGTAGCTGTCTCCGCTGCCGCAACGGGCGTCCGCCGGCGCAGTGGCCGCCCCGTGACCGAGCCTGGATACAACGTGCACCTTGCAGCTCTCCGTGGGCGCCGCGTCGGCGCTTCGCCAGGCGCAGTGGCCGCCCCGTGACCGGGCGCGGGCGCGGTGCGCGCGACCCGACCTTGCGTCAGCAGCGCCGCCGGCGGCGGTTGAGCGGACATCTTCCGACTCCGAGCAAACTCCACGGGAAGCGACGCGACCTTCGCGCCGCCACGCAGTGGCCACTCGCACGACCGCCCGCCCGCGCCCGCTCGCGCGCCCGCGCGCCGACCTCGCCCCTCCCCCACGCTCCGCCGACCGGAGCCACGCGACTTAAACCGGGAGAGGTGGCTCAGGGAATCAACTAATGTCACTGCAGTGCCTCTGGCAGGGAGGTCCTAGATTCGAGTACCTACGGTGGCAGCGTTTTCGACACTACCTACATAGCGAGGTCAAATTCAGTCGCTTTTTGGGCGACAATTCTAGCGGCCGGCTGCCCTGATCGGTAGTTTTCCGTGGTTTCTCCGGTCAGGCACGGATCAATGCCAGAGCAGACTCTAACGAGCCACAAGCCGCGCGCAATCTTTTCTAGCTCTTCTTGTCCTTTTCAACGCCCCTTACTTGTTCTTACACTTTCTTACTACACTTACACTTTCTTTTACTAGCACTACACTGCCACAGAAGTTGGGAGACCGGTGGGGTGCTGGAGCTTGTCCCGACAAGGGTGGTTCCCCACCGGTGGGAGAGACCTAAATTTGCGCTGGGCAAAGGGAGTTCGCGGCGGATTTCTTGATTTTTTCCGTTCCCTTCTTTCTTATTCCGCCATTGCTCAACCACGCATTTAAAATCAACGCATTCACCCATCCATGAAATTACACATCCAATCCAGGTATGGTCCTAGGCGCAGATACAGCGACCATGTACAATGTCAGAAAAATACCAATCTTAGGTTTGGATCTATTACAGAAATGGGAGAGGAGAGATGGGGAAGGAAAGATTGCGTGCGCTTTGTCACCAGTTGTGTAAAGATGAGAAATATCTCTGAAATAATCGCAGAAATTGACAAGGCTTTGAGTGCAAATGTTTTTAACAAGAATTAGGAACTCCAGCATTTTTGTTCTGGCGTTGCGAGGTACAAAATGCATGCGTCAAGTCATAGAATACTTTTTCATTATATTTTTAATAAAACACTGATTACCAGGGGTAACGAATTTAACGTAACGAATTTTTTGTTGGAGAGTAAAATAAGGGGAAACATTGTCATACTCCCAAAACAATGATTTTGTGGTCAGAGAACGCGAAATCCGAAATTGAAACTCAAAAAAATTAAGTCTATAACTTTCGATCAAGCTAAGCAATACACGTATTGGGCGCATTGAAAGTTGGGGGTACTTTGGGAGGAAGCAATTTCGGAAGCAGTTTCTTCGAACTAGGGCTCTAAGACGCGAAGCGAAGGAGCAGAAAGCATGAATGACGTGAAATTCGTATTTAAAACGTTTATTTTCGTCCAATCAGATGTAACCATGACAATATCTTCAATACTCATTGGTTCTTACGCCAAAGTAATAATCTTCGTCTATTATGTGTTGCTTTTTTCAGAAATCATTCGTCTGATAAGAACACAAAAGGCGATGCATAAAACTTCTCGTCGCAGTTTCTGATAATGCTCTCCCAATCAACTAAGTAATATTTCGCAACCTCAACAGTATTTTTTGTTTGTTTTTCGCAAAATCTTTAGCAAGACAAGATTATTAGTATTTATAGTTTTATCTCAAGCGTAAAAAACGAACGAAGCAGAATATGTGAGATTTCGACGTCCCGAAAAGTTTTTCTAAACAACGAGATCAAACTCGTTAAGTCGTTTTAAATGAAAGGTAATAAAATATTCACTAAGAAATGCCCTTATTCACTTTTTGACATCAGGATCTATATTTTAATTAAAGTGAATTTTTACTTTCTCGTTTACGTACGTGTATACGGAGTAATATATTTTATCATAAAAAACAACGGACTAGAGGTTATAGAGATAATGGTCTCTACATTGTTACCATCCACCATCTTTAAAGGCACCTGAATATAAGTCCGACCCCAACATTTTGTAACCTCCTGCTCATTAATTTACATTATAATGTCAAAATTAATAAATAAAAGAGAAGCGCGTCTGAATAGTTTTGCATTCATATTTGCGTATCGCTAAAGGCCTGCTCTTGAAACCACCCACAACTAGTTAAACAGCTGGCTGGGCGATTTCTCATTGTTTCCGGCCTCGAACAAGCTGAATACCGGTTGTACTAAATGGGCCCCTGTGAGAACTGGATGCTAGAATCTCCAGATTAAAAAACCCAGTAACAGCCAATTGGCAACTGGTGCGTATCCTATACTTCTTGTGAACTACAGTAGAACCTCGCTAATCCAAACGCCGCTAATCCGAAAGTTCAGATAATCCGAACCAAATTTGAGATGGAGGAAAAATACAAAATAAATAAAATGCTTTTTTGTAGCGTACAAAAAGGATTTTAAAATTACTATAAAACTGAGCAACTAATTATTGAAATACAAGTTGTCGAAGTGAAACGTTTTTTGCTCTGATAACTACGGTGTATATCCAATACCTTCTGGTACTACAGACTTAACAACTGAAGATGTCATTAGCTGCTTGTGACGTACAATTATGTACTCCGACTATGACTATGAACGACAGCTCTTGCTTTAGTTTGCGCTATGACGGTGTTTCAGATTCATTCTGTATCGCGGTTGTCGACAACTTTATGTTTAAACTATTACTGCACTTAAAATCCAGAATATGGATTTTAAATGGTGTGACCCTAAATGTCTGGGAGCTTATGAATCGAGTCGGGGAACGAGCATTGGTGTTTTCGTTTGCGGCTGCGAAAGAAATGGACATGCCCCAAAATAATACGAAGGGTTCTACCAAATCAGCATTCCAAGGTAAGAAAACGTTTCTAATATATTTCAGAGCAATAATGTAATAATTTAAAATAAATGACTAGGCGGTTGAACATTTTAGTACGCAAATCTCAATTATGAATTGTAAACAGCCAAAGAATTCCTTATTAATCGAATACATTTCGTCTAGTTTCTCTTGTCTTTTTGAGCAAATGCTGATTCGGTTCCTTGTTTTTTCTAGTTGTCTAGAAAGTAAATGTAGAATTTCCCCCCCAGTCACGTTCAGTTTTAACGGTTGTTTTTGCATTAAATAAATGGATATTAAGATCAGATCTCAGCGTGATTCAAGGTTATGAGGTTTGTTATTTACGTTTGATTATTTTAATGTCATGGTCAACATATCTTGAGAATGAATGCAAGAAAATAGAAATAATCAAGGTTTCGTAACTGATATCATTGAACACTGTTCGGATTTATAATTGTATTACAAATTATTAACAAAAATGTCATTATTTCTAACGTTCATTAACTTTTTGCAAGTTTTTGAAGCCCATTTTTGTCGAGAGGATATCCAACGATTTCTTGAGTGCTTTGATGAAAACACAAAGAAACTCCGAGCATCACTAAGAAAACCTAAATTAAAAGATGCAGCGTCATCAATATTTTGAATTGTTCTAAATATTTATCTTAATCAGTATCTAGAGAAAGTGTAGATGAAGAACGAGAAATATTTAAATATCAAAATTTGCAACATATAATTAATAAAAACCTTCTAATGAATGTGAATGCAAGAAAAACTTTTTTCTTTAAAATTTTCAGAATGTGATTACTCAACAAGTCAGTGTGTTTCATTGTGTTGGAGAAGAGTAAGATGACAAATCTTGATTAATACAAGAAAAGTTAATTTTATACTTTAAATGATTTACTTGTACGTTTGTTTTAAATACTGGTGAAACTACATTTTGGGTATCTTATGTTTGTGATGTAGTTTATTTCTTAATGTTTCCTTATCTATTTCTCACTGCATACATTTGAATATTAATATTACGACTTGGGGAAAAATATATTATCAGTTTAGTATCAGATGAATCAGTTTAATTTTCGTAATTGGAGTTTTTGGGTAAGTAATTATATTTACGCATTAATAATTTCAATAAGAAATGAATTTGTTACATTTACATAATTGATAAATTATATATATAGAGCTTCAATTAAAACAATATAATTTTATTTTATTTTAGAAAGAGATCGAGTCTTCGGATAAAAATTAGTTTCGGTGAAACATAAATTACACTGTTTAGGATTTTTTTAAAATTGGTACTTCATATTATGGACTTCTAGTTTAAGCTCATTTTAACTCGCATTTATGAGCCCACTTAGAATATTGTATTTTCATTGAAACTTAAGAGAAACTAATATATTAAATAGTATGCAATAAATTGATGTCATGTTAAAAATTAGTTCATAAGATATGTCCTTAAATCAATTATTAGTTCATCAAATGTCATTTTATACTTAACTACGGTTTATCGATTTATAATAATGGGTTTATTTACTTGGAAAATGAGTTTGTTTGCAAAACGTGTGATCCAATCGGTCCTAACCTTAAAGTCGCGGAACGAAAGTCCTAGATGTGCTGATGTTACAGATTCAGTTGTTAGTCCTGTAGTAATAGAAGGTATTGGTATATCACATGTTTATTTAACATTAATTTTCATTCAGAGGAACTCGCAAAATCGGTAATCTCCTTTAGCTGTAAGAAACTGAATCCACTTGATGATACGATGTGGTGATGTGATGATGCGATCTATACGCTACGTTGCCCATTTTCTCACATCGCACGCTACGTTACAATGTGTATTAATCCTAATGATGTATTTGTATAGTTATGGTACATTTTTTGGATAATCCGAATATTTCCGAATCCGAACAGACTACACCCCCAATTAGTTCGGATTATATTATACATATATACAAACGTATGTACGATCCCAAAATGAAAGACGCCAAAAATTAAACTCGCAAATGCTTACACAAAAGGGTCAGTCGAAAGGCACTCGATCGCTAGTGATGCTCATTGGGCGATTATGAGGGTGGGCGTGGACGCGCGGGGACGGGGTGATAGGCGTGACGGGGGCGTCATCGAGAGTGTATCCTCCAATTTAAAATGAAGGGTGATCCGCTGGGGCACAGTAATCTAATCGAGATCTTCATTACAACTTAATCGTTGATATTGAAGCTCATCAAAAGTCCATTCGCCCTCAATTTTCAAGGGGGTTGAGCGGGTCCTGGGAATGAGCGACGGGTGACGCACGAGTCGTAAACTCGTTTTCCTCGCTTGAAGTCGTTGGAATACGATTGTGCTCACATTTGCCCAGCCTCGAAGACGTAGGCTTCACGCTCTTTGGTCGACGTGGGAAGCGACACGACGGAGGCAAGAGGTTAACTTTGATTTCCTCCCACTTTACATAACAAGTATCATACTTATGCGCATCTTGTTCATTATTTCTTTTACAAAATTGGTGGGTGATTTTAAGGCAACGTGTCATGCTTGTGGCAGCTTGTTTTGTAACGTCATTCGTTATGATACTGCTTCATTATATTAAGGATTTTTATCCGCTACTTCCAAATTAGCTAACTAATCATTAAGGCGTTATTAAACGTTTAATTACGTGATTACTTTTTACACGAAATGCAAATGTAAATTTTCTTCGCCGCGAGCTTTGTCAAAAAGTTAGGAGGTCGATGTTTTAAGACAACTTTCAATGTAGCTATCTCCCTGTTCGTGGAGAATAAAAATAAACCCAACAAAACCTAGGCCAAAATATTTACTCTTTGTAAACCAAAGTTACGTCACCCACTAGTATTAAATAATACTCTCATCCCGTGGCTAGCATCTGATACACCAGTAAAATACCTTGTGGTCCACATTGATATCATTCATTAATTAACTTCCGCTCGGCCTAAAATTTGGATTGCGCAAGTTTAATATTTAAATCCTTTATTAGGCTTTCACTCACTTATATCTGTCCGGTCTGGAATAACACAGCCAAAAACGACGTTGAAAACTTCAGATAATACAAACATTTTATTACGAAAATTTGCAAAGGTTCCTTGGTTCATTTCTAATTCACATATTCAAAAAGAACTTCAAATAGATCCCCTAAACGAGAATATAAGAAATAACTGTGACAACTTTTTTACACTTCTTCCATCTTCTCCTTGCGGTATAAAATTTACAATGGGGAAAAAATCAAACAATTCCAAGAGAATACGCTCACGATATCCGAGATATATGTTAAAAACCCCATGAAAATTATAATCCACAATAAGAATACATGTTAAAAATAAATATGTAAAACTTTTTCACTTCAATATTAAGATAATTTTTGAATGTATGTTTAGAAAGTATCTAAATTTAAGAAGTAATATTGTATAGTAAAAACTTGAGTATTGAACGTAAATCGTTGCGATATGTTAAAAATATAAGTATGAAATCCTGTAAATTAGCTAGTAGTAAGATACAAGAGTGAGAGTTGTATGCCCAAATGCTATGTATTAAAAATAAAAATGTACAAACACCTGGAAGGCAAAACTGCCGAACAGGAAGAAAATAAATTAAAAAAATCTCCCTGTTCAGTGACGTTAGACAAGTGCACAGATTCCTCGCAGGAACCCTATCATTGTCTCCTCTGGTGCGGATTCCAAATTACCTTGCAAAGCTATTGAGGGGGCGTTGTTATTACACGTGCGACTTATGGTCGCAGACATTTTGGACGTAGTACATATGCACAATGGTGTAGAGTGTATATAATACTGTATTTTAGAAATACGTACACCACTATTTTTTCAGATTATAATATTTAGGGAAGGGTTTGTTCGAACACCTTTTCAAATAATATACGTACCTTCCGAACGATCACACACCAGGCCTAATCTGCGGATTCCAAAGGGTCCCTCGAGGTCTCATTTTACGTCACTTCGCATGCGCCGCTGCTTGCATCATTGCAGCCATAACAATGTTACGTCAAGGCGAATTCGATTCGCTGCGGACGGAGACGCCGTCACGACACAACGTACTCGACAGATATTTCAGGCGCAAGGAGCTGCGCAAATCAGTTTGCATCAAACATTTGCCGTAATGTGTAATAGATTTTCTCAAACAGTACTCTGCCATCATTTTTGGTATACTCTATAATTTTGGATATACGCATTAATATTGTCATTTTAAATTAAATCGGTAATTGCAAAAAAGTACACGAGTCACGTGTTTTTAAATTCTCGTATATGTACTTAGTAATACTGGTAGTGTAGAGAAAGTGATGCAATGCTGCATATCATAAAGTCGATTTTGAGATTTCGGCGGAAATACACGTATTGGGGTCCCCCAATACTAATAAGTTTTTTCAATTGCTTTTATACGGATGCCTTATAAATGAATTTTGATTTGATTCTTTCATAATTTTTAAAAAATTACACAAACGGATTTTTTAAAATCTTTTACGCCGTTAACGGGAATTTCCTATACATATTCACATTAGTGAGTAGAATTGCTTCAAATAATTTATCATCAAGTTTCTCGAAAACTCGAATGTTTTGGGTGAAAATGAGCTTCAAACTGTACATTTTCAGAAACACTCAAACGACATGTTCTTAAAAACTTCTCCAAATTTTTCAATAATGGTTTTCAAAAATGATTCTGTGCATATGCAACCAAGTATTACACTTCTATAATATTTTGGGGTATTATTATATTTTTTCTGTTAGTCTTCGATGCACTAATTTATGGCAGCGAAGAAGAGGGTCGGAAAAACTGAAATGTGAGTTTTCTTTTCTATTGAGACTGGGCTAACACTTGTGAAGCATCACTAGTTCGATTGTGTTAGTAATAGAGCTGGGAATGTGGGTTTCTGATTTTTAGCAAGATAATAAAAACAAATCTGTAGTTCATTTACCGACGTATATAAGTTTTGCATTATCTGAAAGAGAATATTTCGAAGTTTTGAAATATTGACTACTACGCTTGTTTATATCATTATTCCTAATTTCTACTATGTATAGTAAATAATAGGTTAGGAATATGTAGAAAACGTGCGTATAATAGATTTTTCCTCCATACCTCACTTTTTTTGAATAATAAAACTAATTAAGCATTGATGTTGGTGTAGGAGTTCCAAACTCCCACACATTCGCCTTCAAATCTTAATATCTTTCAACTGAAGATATTGTATGACAACCGCTTTTTCAACCCTCCCTCGTCCATTTACTTGTACGTTCGGTGCTTGGATACAGCTGCGAACGATGTCAGGTCAAGTTCACAGAATTGTTTGGTCGCCCCATGGAGGTGACACTGGATTTCGCAATCGGCGCCCCAGCGCTCAACGCGGTAGACTTCGATCCTGACGTCTCTTTTTTTATTTATTTAGTTTATATTACTACATCCTATGTAATATATGAAATAAAAATTGCTAAGAATTAAAAAATTGTCCAACTCAAACAAATGGAATTTCCTTTAAAAACGACTGATTTTTTAAACAAATCAGACAATAAACCCCTAATTGCTGAATTTTCTATAAAACCTACAGAAGATAATAGTCATGCAAAGTAATATTATAATGAATAAACCATTTTTTTATTATTATTAGCCTGTATATGAAGTATTTTAAGTACTTCTTTCTTTAAAAACACCTATTTTATATATTTAAATACATCTCTAAAATATGCACCCAAAAAATCTCCAAAATTCAGTTTTTCAAGTACAAACGTATTTCTAAAATATTTAAAATACAAGTATTTAAATACTTACTAACCCTACTCATTACAAAACGTATAATCCTTGGTGCATAAAGTAAATGTACTCGTACGTAACCCATGTACTCGTACATCAATACAATCAGAGTACAAATTAGATAATAAAGTAAAGTAAAAGTGGAAGAAAGCAAAAATTGAATTAATAATAGGAATTTTCAATAGGAAATTATAATTAAGATTAAATTAACAATTTTTATTATCATTCTTTCAATTTTGCTCGTGGTCCGTATTTGCTGTGAAATCTGTATGTATTCCATTTATTTAAAGCAGAAGTTATTCAAATTACTGTTTTTTTCAAAAATCATTTGTACGTCATCTTTCTTCAAGAGCTAATTTTGTATAGCAGACTTGGTCTGAGGCAAAAATCTTCATTTGCAATGTTTTTTTGCGATTTCCAAAAAAGAAAAGCAATACCCGAAAATGGGACCACCGGCATATTTCTTATTACATATGTGGCGAACATTCAAAGAAAAATTTGAATGGTTTTTGAGATTTTTTTTGTAAATATCAATCGCAAAATACACAAAATCTACTCGGTTAAAAAAATTTGTATATGATGTTTTTTGAAGAGCATGGAGTTATGGAATTTTTCTACGAACAAAACATCGAAAACGTCGAGGCATCGAGCACAATTCGTCGTTGTTCAAAATACATCTGCTTAATACATCCTCGTTTAAAACACAGATATTTTTATAAAAATATCAATGTTTTGAAAACATTGGCATTGATATCACAATCCTACTCTACGACAGAAGTACCTGAGAGGTCAACCGTAAAGACCAGGTTTAATGAGATTTAAATATTGACAATTTTCAAAGTTTTGCTGCCCCTCGCATGAGTCATGTACGGCGTCCTAGCTTTCCGTTGGGTGAATTCGGGTTTGATCGAGAGAAAGAAAGATGTAGCTTTCTATTACAATCGCTTCAGTTTCTAGAGTTATGCGACGAAGTAAAATCTCAGGCAGAGCAAGTATTGTAGAATCGGTGAAGGAAATACATCATTCTCGCCACATCTCCTTTTCCTCGAAACGTGGGTTATAAATTAAAAAGGGGCCCGGATCTGAGAATCCCTCTAGCTGGCAAAATAACGTTAATCCGACCCTAAAATGCATAATACTTACATACAAGTATATTCATTAATACATACATACATACAACGTTTTGCTCTGTATGATGGATTGATTCTGTGAAATTGTTCTATGAAAGATTGATCCTGTCCTTATAATCCGCTAGCGCCAATATATTCTGAAAAGAGTTTTATTATGAGGTGTCATCTTCATGACTGTTGGTAAATACGTGACGCTACCTCTGCCTGAAGAGACAATTATCTTTTGTTTTATTAATTTAAATTAATTGAAATATAAATGAAGTTGTGTTTCATCAAATTGAATTCAACGAAACATCTGAATAGTCAAATAGATTTCTTTCTATTCGTAAAATTTCAGTGACTCTTATGAAACTGTGACAAAGGCCGCATATTTTATACAATTATACTATAGTTACATCCCGTGACGATTCCATAATGACTGTTACCCTATGATTATACAATTCTGAGAATATCCATGATTCACTCAGGATGGCTTTCAAGTAGTACTCCGCTAAGAATGGACGCATGAAGAAACTAAATAAATAAAAAAAGAGACGTCAGGAGCGAAGTCTACCGCGTAGTCGAGCGCTGGCGCGCCGATTGCGAAATCCAGCGTCACCTCCACGGGACCGACCAAACAATTCTGTGAACTTGACCTGACATCGTTCGCAGCTGTATCCAAGCACCGAACGTACAAG
>BOPP01000008.1:7568407-7636882 GCA_017312745.1 Gryllus bimaculatus
GGCGGCGGCGGCCAGGGCGCCTGCGCGCAGCTATTGACTAGCATCGGCGCTGCCGCTCACCTCCGCAGCGTCCGGGAGATCTCCTCCCCGCCCTCGCGCCTCCCCGCCACGTGGATCCTCTCCGCCCTCCCCGCTCCGCCAGTCACGCGGCGGAGCCGCCGAGGGCCGAGCGGTGGCGCCTCGCTGTGAGTTGCAGCCCATCCGCAAAGGGCGCGCTGACCTTTAACGGCCCTCGGAAGACGCTGCCGGCGGCAAATAGCTCGCGAGCGGAAGCAGTGGCCTCTTGCCCGGACCCGCGGCTGGATTCAAGGGACTGGACGTGACCGACCTACGGGAGTTCCTAATCATTTTGAAATTTCGGGCACGAAATCAAAATGACATAAAATTCCAACAGTGAAATTTAATATTAAAATAATAAACAATATTACAGAAATAAGGACACAGAAATGTAATATGATAATAGAATATTACGCAACTAGTTCATAACTTTATTGCATGAGTACATGTTTTGAGAAAGAGCGACTTTTGAAATTTGTAGTAATGCAATAAAGCAAAATTTAAACGAGTTGCAAATATTAATGTTTGTATGACAGCATTATAAATTGATAAGAGAATCAAAGAATCTAAGTTGAGACGTCACAGATATTTGATGTCTGTGCGAAAAAATGGTGGTCGGCTGTTCGGCTTATTGCTACCTCCCCATGACTCTCTTGCTGCGATTGGTTGCATGTGTATGATGACGCAATAATTCGTGCCATAAACGGCAAATAGGATGTCATGATCTGTGCCGTAAGACGCAATTTTATGAACGACTTGTAGAGTAAAAGGTCGTTTATACTGTAATGCTCAAATACAAAAGAAAATTGTAATCCTAATTTTTGAAGAATTTTCGACTTCATTGTTGAGCGCAAACACTTCTACTAGGTCACCAACACTCGCTCGCTGCAAATAATCATGATCTATGACCAATAAATCAACACTTCTTCTGAAGCACGTTAAATCACAATTAAATATTTACAACTTTCAATAAATAAAATGAACGATCTGCAGGGTAATGAATAATAATTACAGTTAAAAAAATCAATTGAATTTATCACGTTTGGAAACCAGGGATTGTTTTATTTTTACATAAGTAGTGTAACAATTACTTGTTTTGCTGTATTTACAGTTTTTCAGAGGTTAGGGTTCGAATTCCGCCCGAGACGCCTATCAGGCGACGGCGGCGTGGTGGCCCCTGGCAGACTGCCACGCTCGTCACCATTCGTAACATTTCATCATCGGTGAGAGCCCGCACCACAAAGATGTGCTTCAGGCGAGAGCACGTGATAATACGAGAGGGTAAGAGAGGGTTCACGATCTCTCGCTCTCTTTCTCTCTCTCTCTCTCTCTCTCTCTTTCTCTTTCTCTCTCTCCCTCTTTAAAAACACGTGCTTCATTATGAATCTCGCAATAACACAGGAATGGGTGCGCAATATAGCTATTACCGCATCTTCCTTGATAAATACATTACTTTTTATGATACTACATAAATATTATTTTGTTTTTTGATGGTCAGTATAGTGTATAAAGTTTTTACAGACACATTAACGTAGCAAAAAAGAATTTACTTGTACCTTTAAACTGAACTTGAGAATCAAATTCACTCGTGTATATAATTCATTCATAACCTAACAATGTATTTCAAAATAACGTAAATATATTATAATACATGTGGATTTTTTGCTGGTTAGCAACATATCATTAATTAGATTCCTACAGAGTGGGTTATAATTGTAGATATCAGAATTGAGTATCTCCCTCCTTAAATAAGTTCGTTTTGACAAAATACGTAACTGACGTAAATAACAAAACAATAATTTTTCACACGCCCTGTGCGAAACGTGGTTCTTGTTTTCCGTGTGCGGAACAGCTAATTTTTGCTCAGCCTTTGCGGGCGAATACTACATATTTAATGCTTAATTGTGAATTTTCTATGATGGTGCAACCTTTCTTGTGAGCTTCCTGTTATGACACCACTCAGTGTATCTCGTCACACCTTTTATCCCGGTAAAAGACCCGAAATCCTAGCCGTGGTGCTCACGGCCGGAAACATCCGTGTAACAACGCCAAAACCAATCCCCTTTTCCTTATGTGACCACATTCCTATCTCCTTTGCTGTAGGTAGCATACGCTCCTTCAGCTGTCCCAAACTGATTCCACAATCCACGAATTGGAACGAGTTCCGAGTCACTACTCGCCACATCACACCCAAATTCTTCGCAAATCATAGACTCTAAGGAATCTATTGATGCAAAGATACAAACACTGACAAAACAACTACACATCGGCTCACAGAAAGGCAACGTCGGTAATTTGGCGACCGCCTGAGGAAGAATCAATTACCCTTCTACCCGATGTACAGAAACGTTTGCCCGAAAAACGCAAGGCTAGACGACTCTGGCAACGGTCCAGATGCCCCGCACTCAAAACAGTTGTAAGAGTGCGAAAACCGCCTTAAAGCGGCACTCTCAAATCATCACGTAGCCGAGTGAGAAAAGCGCATGAGAGAGATCGGAACCGATCACTCACGAAACGACCTTTTCAAACTTCAAAAGGCTCTGAGATCCGTACCAAACACAAACACAGCCATTCGCGAACCTGACAACGCGGAAGGAAAACCAACATACCTTTTTTCCGACCACGCTAAGGGGGAATTCTTCGCAGATGTGCTCAAAGAAAGGTTCACAAACAACACATCTCAAACAGACGACGACGAAGAAAATGCAGAGGAAAGCAACAACACCATACTCACACACTGTACTATCCAAGAAATCTCACAAGCTATCACAAGCATGCGCAGTCGCAAGGCACCGGGCCCCGACCAGATCGGTCCCCCAATCTTGAAAGAGGCGCTTCCGATCATCAGTTCTGAACTAAAACACTATTACAACAGCTGCATAACACTACGGTATTTACTTGAAAGCTGGATATACGCGAGTATTTCAATGCTTTCGAAACCTAGTGAAGACCTCACTCTCGCGACGAGCCACAGCCTGCTCCCAATCATGGGGAAAGTTGTCGAAAGGCTAATCCTCATGCGAATCCAACCAGCTATCATCTCGCAAAACCTTACACGACTTGAGCCATTTGCCCGACCGGGATATTCAGCCTCACTACAGGTACTATGATTGGCCCAGCAGGTCGCCGCTGACCTCATACTCTCATAGAATGTACCTGTCGTATACCTCAACGTGGTTCAAGCCTTCGACAAAGTGCCACACAAAACAGTAATCTCCAAACTAATAAGATGCCTCCCAAAAGATGTGACGGACATGATTAAATCTTTTCTCACAAACCGCACCTTCGTGGTCAAAGTGGGAAAAGCGAGATCCTCAAATCGCAGGATTTTCACCGAATTCCCCCAAGGTTCCGTGCTTTCCCTGCAACTGTTATCGCTATATGTCAACGACATACCACAGATACCAAGGATTAGGCTATTCCTGTATGCTGACGACATAGAAGTCCTAGCAAGACTAATGAACCTGGATCATAAACTGAAAACACTACAGAAACAGATTAACCTGATTCTGAAGTGGACAGAAGAATACCACTTCAATTTCTCAGCGGAAAAGTCTCAGAAAATCTGCTTCTCTCACCGCAAACACAAACACGCAAAGCGGTTCACGCCACCCAAACAAAGCAAAATCGGAACCCAAAAAATAAAATGAGCGCCTAAGGCAACGTACCTGGGTGTCACTTTCGACCGGAGCATGCGCTGGCACTTACATGTCAGGCGAATCCGATCAAAACTCTTAAAGAAACCCTTTCTCCCCTTGGATCTACCCCTGGCACTCTATAAAACGTGCTGCCGCTCTGTGGCCAACTACGCTGCGGTGACATGGTGGACCACAGAAGTACAAGGACACACTTGGGATAATTCAGAATAGAGTTCTAAGGCTCATAGCTCGCCTTCCGTTTCGGAAATGACTGAAAGTACTGAGAAAGGAACTTGTTATCGAGTCCTTCACCCAATGCTTGAGACAGCTATCATTCAATGAAGCCGACCAAGCCTTTCAATCAGACGAAGCTCCGTCAACGCTAAAGAATTTTCAACATGACCTTACTATTGGACATAGATGACAAGCTCTCAGTTCAGACATACCAAAGGCATAAAGCGAAAGTCAACTATAGTCACAAATAAGACTAAACAAATCGCTAAACTGGCAAATGACTAAGGTCCTTCGCGAACCTACACAAACTACTTAAAACGAAAAAAAAAAAAAACAACGCGGTAAAACAGCAGTAAAATGCAAAAGTCGTGTGCACTGCAAATACGATCAAGTATTCTTTGATCAATACGATTAAAATACGATCGCACACCACACTGACCTTCGGATACGCCGAAAAAAGAGATTTTGGGCTGTAAATTTTTGACTATCCGGGAGACGTTGGTCCGGTCCCATGGCTGGGATCTGTCTTGCAGTGAGGTGGCTATGGCTAGGGATATGTTTAAGGTTTGGAGGACCGCCGAGCGACGGAAACCGAATTGCGTGCATGATGGGATCAAGGAAAAGTGTTAGTCGGAAAAGAAGTACCTTTTCGAATATTTTAGCAAGGATGGGTAGTAGGCTGATGGGACGGTGGTTAGATGGAAGCCGATGATCCTTGCCAGGTTTGGGGATCATGGTAACACGAGCGATCTTCCAGATGGAGGGGGGGGAAGTAGGAAAGTCTTTGGACAGGAGTTGAGGATGAGGGTGATCAAGTGTATTGCATTCTTTGTTAGGTGGGTGAGTTGAGATGGGAGGACTCCGTCGGCTCTATGTCTATGAAATGTTCTATTCGTATTCTGGCCACGTTACTAGTCACGCAGACCTATGAGATCGATATACTGTTGAGGTCTGATAATAAAGCGGTAGGGTAGGTTTGTAAGGGTGTCTAGGTTGGTGTCGGGAATCGGTGTGTGGGGGGCTTTGTTACAGGATATCAGAAGTATTTGAGATGTGGAGGTTCCAATAGCGACTGTAGTGCATTCTAGGACGGATGTTGGAGGAAGTTGGTAAGGGGAGTGCGGGATGGATCGTCGGATGAGGATTGCCGGTCCGCCTCCAGCGGATGAGGTTCAATCGGTTCTTCTTGTGGTGTAGTTAGGGATGGAAAAGGATCTGTCGGGTGTCAGCCACGTCTCTTCTAAGAATAGTATCACGATAGAGTAATCTTGAAGGAATTGGGTGAGAATGTTTTTTTCTGGTTTATGCCGCCTCGCGCGTTCCACAATGATTGGGTTAGGTTTTGGGAGGGGGAGACATTAGTTGAAGATTTCAACTAATTTGATTCCTGCGGTAATTAGTTTTGTGATGATGTCCTCTGGGTCTTTGAGGATTTCGAGAGGGGTTTTAGGTTGAGGATTATCTTTTTGACTGTAGGATTTTGAAGAAGGGAGAGGAGGTCTTTTGTATCTTGGGTTGTTGGTTGGGTAGTTTGTTGTTGGGTTTGGGTTAGGTTGGCGACAGAGGCGTAGGATAGTGTGTGGTCTTAGGTGTGGAAAGTTTTGGAGTGAGTTGTTGGGCATGGGTAGTTTAATGATTTGGTCATCTGTGCTTGTCGTTCTTCTCTGGCTTTCACTGTGAAGGGGCATTGTGGATCGTAGGCAGGGTGGTTGAGGGAGCAGTTAATGCATTTTGGGATGAATTGTTTGTCAGATGTGTGGGAGGGACAGTCTTCAGTTGGGTGGAAACCAGCGCAGCGGGCGCAAGTCGCTTGTCTCCTGCAATAGGCCTTCGTACGTATGGTACAGTCTTTGGCAATTTCTGCACTGGGGTTCCGCAGCATTACATAACTTTCCCTATACTATGTATATTACTCCATTTATACATATGTGTACGGGAAAGTAAAAATTATCATGACTGGACCACTTTAATACGGCCCGTGGGCCACGGTTGCGTAAGTATTCGAATGTTTCTTACAGAATAAGTAATTGAAAGCTATTCGAAGAGTAGTGACGGTCAGATTAAGGAGGTTAAATATATGCCTGTAAAATTAAAAGTCTTTAAATATAGGTCACTACACCATTAAATCCAGAAATTACAAGGGGCAAGTATTACTCGCGCATCTTTCCTTCAACAATGGATTGAAGAAATGCTGGTAAGAATCACAGGTTCTTACTAGAAAAAATCTAGTACTTCTTTAATTTGTAGAACTAGGGGCCGATAAATTATTTAGAAAACAAGAAGTATTTTTACATAACACCTTTGAAAAGAAAATAACTTTGCTATTACTAGCACAAATTTCACTTACTCTTCTCTCATATTTTTCCGTTTATCTCTTTTCCTGGAAAAGTGTTATGTATATAGTGTTATATTTCTCCGTGATTATCCAATCGGAAACATCATTACGACTTAATTGTTGGTACTGTAGCACCCGATTGGATAACCGCGTCCCAGCTGATCTTATGTCAAAAGTCATTCTATTTAAATTGGAGGATAGTATTGGATCGGAGAAACCACGGAAAGCTACCTATCAGAGCAGCCAGCAGGTAGATTTTTTGCTCGAGACAGCAGTTTAAATTCGAGTTAGCTAATTCGCCACCGTCGGGACGTGAACCCTAGAATGTCCGGTCAAAGATAAGGTGGTGCCAAAAGTAGGTGTCCTAGCCAACTCAACCGGTGTCTCCTCGATGAAAGATAGGACCGTTAATGAATATCAGAACACAAGTTCTAAACGAGTTTCGGTCTCTTCGCCAACTTATGTTGTAACATTAATAATACACCTCCATTCTTAACACATTAACATTATCTAGTCGTAAAATGGTCATGTTTTGTCATATTAATTTTTAGTATATCTCAAGGTGTCTTTTTTGCCAGTTTATGTTGTCAGTATTTCCTGGTCATATATTCTTTTCCGTCAGTTTTCAACATATTTTCTTCGTCATATTCCCTTCCAAGGCATCTTGGTATCACTTTTTTAAACGGGTTCTGTGGGGAAAATCAAATAATTTTAACTATAACTTTATCTATTATTGTAACTGTATCCCTACATGTTCATACCTGAACAGATATTACAGAAAATTACTGGAGCAGCCACTTGAGAGATGAGTCATTTGCTACGTAACATCTGTGTGGAGTAAGTGCTGACAGATATAATAACTAAACTATCTTTCGGCACGACTACCAACCACTACATACGGAATTACAAAGCGTTTTGGTGAGGTGAGGAATGATGTCATGTAAATCAATATAGTGTGTAATGTCAATTTTGAAAAAAATTGCATGTTATCTTTTTGTAAGATTGGCTCTCTCAATTGGCTCTACCAATTCTTGTCGTAAGTGATAAATAATAGCCATAAGACAAATTATAATTAACGTTATGTTTGCAATCTGCAAAGAGCAGGAGGCCTTAAAATCGACGGAATCTGTGCAATCAATAATAATAAAAATAGTTAATATTAATAGTTTACATAAATGTAATAAAATTCTACATCTCTTAAATGTAGAATATGTTAAGTATTCTATTTCATTTATTTAAAATCAAATGACAGAAAAAAAACTCTTATGTGACATATGAGAGAGACGTATAATCAGCAAACTTCCTATCCTTCTTTGCTTCTTCTTTCATTTGAAAAGAAGTGTTTGACCTACTAGATATTCTATCAGTGGTATTAAAATACAATTAAATTGTTGTCGGGGTAGTGGTCACTAGAACAATTATTATATTTCCTAGTTGGACGGATAGATAATTAATAAGAAATATTAAATATGTTGAACTGTTCTAAAGCTTGTCAATGATATTGGTTATATTGCACAAATTGATGTTGTAATTTGACTGATCAGAGACTTGACCTTCGTCTATCGTAAGACTTCAAATTAATATTTACAAAACAAACAGCATTGTCAACACTCTTCATTATCATATCTAACGATGATCCAGTATAGAAGAATTGAGGGCCACATTTCAATTGTTCGCGCAAAGTTACAGTGTTACGCGCGTTTACCAAATGAATGTACCCTCTATTAACACACTTTGTGACCATGACAGGGAGCTGTCCAAATACCCAGCAGTAACAAACTGGATCAGCCATGTCAACACACACTGAATAAAATTCGAATAATTTATTGCTAATTAGTTGCCGCCAGTTTCAATTTATTGCCACATATCTTCGCTGGGAAAACGTGTCAGCTGGCTTGACGCAATCTTAGTATACACATAAATTAAATCTATTCCGTAGCTGAGCGGAAATGGACGATCATTTATTACTAATGAATTACTACATTTTAGATCTGGTTACCAACAGTTTTCATTAAGAAAAATGAAACTCACCTGTACTCTAAAAAATCAAATGTATTTTATAGTAATTAATGCAGGTGAAATTGACTAATTTAAATTAATTACGATAAGTTTCAATTATAAATAAAAGTTAATTTAGAAATAATATTTAAAATAATTAAGAAACACTTTTAATTCTCTTAACACGGTCATGTCTAATGCTGTTATGTCAAGGTCGCGAGCAAAGTAACCAGCTCATTAGAGTTCGCGGCCACTGCTTCCAGAGCGACTCGCGAGAGCTTTAAAAGTAAGAGTTGTATAAATGGCTCTATAGTGGCGGTACGTCACTGAATACTTGGCCCATGTCAGTCTTTTGGAGAAAACAGTTGACAGATATTGCCTCAAATTGGGATTAATTCTTATTTCCCCACTAAAGCAATTAAATTTTACAGTAAAATTAAATACATCAATAATATTTTAACTTATCTAATTGAGAGGAAAATTAAAATTTTGAATAGAAAGAATCTTCATCTCGTAATTGCATTTTGTAGGAACTGTTAAGAAACTACTAGAAAGAGCGATAAAACAATTGCATTATGAGCACTATTTTTAACTACAAAAAGACATTTTTCAAAACCTTTATTTCCGTATTATTATCTATAACCTGTAAAAGTATCCTAACTTCAATAGATTCAGAGAATTAGACTCAAACATTTAACATCGCCAGGACAGGGCACTCCGTATCCCTCTAAATAAAATAAGAGTTGACCTACATCTTCACCACACAACTTATCTTGTGGTCTGCCATATCCTGTCTTTTACTTACGTACTTTCTTAAGGTTTTCATTGTTTAAGTTTTTCTATTCCAGCTAATTCTTGCGTCACGACAGTTATATTTACAATGATGCCCCCTAGAGAATTGAAATAAAATATTTTGAACAATGATTCTGATTGAAAATAAAAGCCTAGTGGTCCCCAACTCTATAACCCTTCCCACACAATGAGAAGCGAAATACTCGAAAACCATGTACTCCACATAACTTTTTCAAATATTTGGGTTCCATATTTTTTTAAAGAAGTAAATCATTCAAATCTTAAGTCCTCTTACGATCGGGAATCTAATATTGTATACAACCCTTTCAACCACCAAATTCGACATTGAACGCTTGCAAAAATGTAGAGAGATATCGTGGAGCTTTTCGTTGCTGTAACTGTGTATATAATCATTGATTTGAAATATTCTATTACATATGTCAAGCCCATAGATTATGTTCCACTTATTAGTTCTCCAAAAATTACTATTCGTTTCTCATGATATGTGAGTACCAAGAAAAGGTTTTTAAGGTGCATCACATTTTCAAAAAGTTAGCTGTTTTCATACAGATAATTTAATATAGTATTTTGGGGGATGAAACGAAGCGAAATCGATACAATTTGCTGCACTTTTTCGTGAGATTTCTATATTTTGCCATCTTTTCCCTCTTTTTATGCTTCAGCAACTTATTCTTCACTTTTTTCTCTATTTGAAACATTTGGAGAGAAAAATGTATTTTTTCTCTTCTTCAACAACGTTTTAAAATCTCATTAAATTAAATGTCAACCATATTAAATAAATATTAAAAAATAATTTACCTAAACCACCAGTAATTTATATCCCAGCAACAATCGTCAATATGCCGCTGGAAAGTCAAATTTAAGTTTCAAAAGTGCTGCTGCAACAATATAACACTTACCCTCTGGATTTAAAGTGCTGCCCAGACAGGTAAATCAGGCCATTTAAATGGGTGTGCAGAAATCCACTGGTCTGTGACCTGGGGAAAATGTTTACCCTTGCCATCGTTTCACCGTCATACTATAAAACTGGCAACGGTTGTGGATTTGGAGAAGAAAAGAATGGGGAGTCGGGGAAGTTGCCTGTGCCGCAAGAGCACCGAGGTTCCCACGCGGGCAAATGCCCGCGCGGGTGCTCATGCAGGCGCAGTTCGAAGCGCCGGCGATTTTTGCGATCCGCGGGAAAAATACGTTCAGTCAGTATTGGAAATTGTTTGACAGTTTTCTATTCTCTACAGTGTAGGATAAATCACCTCTTACGGACTCTGTAAAGAAGAAACGGTTGGTGCAAAATGTTACTTATATAGAAACTGAGTTGACGCCTCCTAAGATAGATATTTTGCAGCTTATTATTGGGCAGTGCGTCGGAGCGGTAAGAAAAATCGGATACAAAAAGCGATAATTTTTTAATGATGATTGGAGCATAGTAAATCTCTATCGATTTTAATTTCATGAGTGGAATAGCCAATCGTAAACGTACGATGTTAGATTGTGTATTTCTAATCAAGATTTCTCTATGTATGGAATAACGCAGGGACCAAGTGTGCGAAAATCTGGTCTTCCAAGAAAAAAAATAAATCTGTCATCTGCCTCAAGCGACCTCTTCAATCCCTCTGCACTACCTCTCGAACCCGAAGCGAGCCGCTCTTCGCAAGGCGAATGAACTCAGGTGGGTTGAATCACCGGACCTGGCAGAAGTTGCCAAGTGGAGGGCGGGTTCAAGGGACTCAAAAGCAACGACGTTTCTCCTACCACACTAGATTTTCCTTGCAAAAATTTCAGCAGGTTTCAGCGCCAACGTGGCTGTTAATTCCATTTCCTTATTACTCAAACGCGTCTCTTCTCTCTTCGGCGCATGCTTGTCGATCACTTGAACACTACACATTTTCTGATAGGTCGAGTAATCATTTTCACAAATTTATTCCCGCCACCCACCCATGGAATATGTCCACGTGTCCCTTACACTATTTCACTTATCAAACCATTTTCTATTGTACTCGCTGTTGTTTACGTCTATATTAATTTCCCTTCGTAATAACATATCACAATAAATGTACATATTCAAGACATCATACTAATAAAAAAATTGTTCGAAAGGGAAGTTGTCCTTAAATATATAAGAAACTCAGTTGGCGCTTGGGCCGAATTCGTAGTCGATTCTTAAGGAATGCATAAGAAATAAAAGAGTTCCTCAAAATTCGAAGTCACGTAAGGAGGCTTCTATTTCATAGACGACTATTATGGGAGCAGAAATGAATGTTCTCTATGGTATCGGAAATATCGCAACGTTGCATTTTCGTCAGCTGACCCAGTGTGTAACAGCGGTTTTCCCCGTTTCGCTGGTCATTGTTTGTAACCGTAAGTTTTCGTTTTGACTCGTGGATTTTGATGTTGAATTTACATTAAACACAATTTTATTAAGCTTATGTAAGTGAACATTTTGGCTTTTTATCAGTTCAAAATTCGAAATCTCTAGTCTGATGGAAACTCTACAAACTTCTTGACGTTCCAACGTTTCTGAAACTTCATAAATTATTCGACACAATCAAGCTTGGCTAACTTTATAGAGATCTGCGCAATCTAAAAACAAGTAATTTAATTTATGTACATTTGTCATATCCACAATAAAAATATCAGGAAGATCTAAAGAAATTTCATCTATTTCATAAGATTTCAAAAGATCTTTCGCAATCTTATATAACGAACCAGCAAGGTCAAAGTTGCGTAAAATCTTAATGCTATTAAAATCTTCATAAGAGGAGGAATTAGTACGCCCATGTTACATTTATTCTTTCGTCGATGAGAGGAAGAAGATATTTTAAAACATATTTTACAAAACGAAACTACCTTCTAAATTAGTCTTGGTTGTATATTTCCAATGAATTGTCAGCATCTCTGAGATCCTTCGTTATGTGAACGATATTTTGAGTGTAAAAGTTTCAAAATACTCTAAGAAATCATCATCTTTGCCCGGGTTCTCGCATAAACTTATGTCTTCGTAGACTGCACTTAACCAAAGCTGGTTAATCCTCTGGCGAATGAGGGTTAGCTTAAGGCTACATTCGACTTTCCTTATACGAATGAGTAGTCGAAAGATACGACTATGAAATCGGCCCTAACCCTTCAATTATATTCTTTTAAATTTGTAGTCTTAAAACCAGTCCCTACATATAAGTACCCAAGCCGAGCATGAACTGTACGTACAATAATGATAGATTTTTTCACTTTCCCGTATGCGTACGTATATACAGAGTAATGTACGTAGTATACGAAAAGTTATGTAGTGCTGCAGAAAAACCATTTCGAGATTTCATCAGAAATACACGTTTTGGAAACCCCTTATACCGAAAAAGAGTTTTTCAAAACGTCCGCCCTTCTAGTGTATGCGAACAACACTAGCACCTAAACTATGAGTAGATTTTTTTCTAAACTGAAGAAACTCTTGTCCATTTGACCTGAGTCGAAGCTCTGAGATTTTGAAAAGCATTCTTTTGTTTTTGGAGATACTGTTCATGTAACCCCTGGGATATTTTCAATTTTTTTTTTGAAAAAAATTAAAATTTTACATTTTACATTTCTTGTAAGAATAGAGTAAAATACACTTACAAAGGTGGCATACATCGGATTTTCACGATTAACTCTGAATTTTAGAAAATTTGAAAAGTTATTTAGTTTTTTTGATCTTTCTACAACTATAAAATTAAGGAAAAAGATTTTTTCCTCAAATTAAATTTGGCCTCCTTTATTTTTCTGTCATTAAATTTTTGTTTTTTTGCACAATATTGCGAGCAATTTGTACAATTAAAAAATTACAAAAAACAGATTTTGATGAAAATTGCTCCAATTTTTATCTTTAAAAGTTTCTTAGGGATTGTGCTAAATGTACTCTACGTAGTGATATAAACTACAAATTTCTATATTATTTTGTTTTTTCAAAAATGACAAAAAATACTTTTTTTTACTTGCCCCTCTCGTCGTTAATATTTACATTAGCGGCAATTTGTTCACATTATATTTATGAGTACATGTGCTTTATATAATGTCATGCAAAGTTTGTCGAAAAATTAACCGTTTCCTGTAAAAACTTTCGCGGTTTCAGAAACGCTCAAACGCCATTTTCCCAAAATCAATTTTCCTCTTCAATTTTTATCAAACCTCACGAAAGGATATTGCTAATTGCACTCTTTAATATAACGTAATGTTCATTTCTGGGTATTTTTTGTTTTTTTCAAAAATTACACAAATATACTTTTTTAAAGATTTCTCACGCCGGTAATTTGCACATGGTTTGAAATTTGTAAACACTATGGTATTTTTGACTTAAAGTAGTTCAAATGACTTCAAATCGAAAACACAAAAATTTTCTGTGAGAAAGAGCTTCAAATTTCGAATTTACAGTAGCGTTTAAACGCCAGTTTTTTAAAAACTGCTAACATTTTTCAAAGGAAATTACCATTTAGGACGAGGTTTTACTGTTATTTAATAATCATACAATAATCTTTTTAGTCTACAATTAGGAAACAAAAAAATTGAGAAAATTTCAGAAAAATGTACTTTGGGCGGCGATAGACGGCAGCTGGCGAGTCCGAGTACCTAGCCGAGACCAAAGGAAATAGAAAACTAAAACGGGAAATTCTGTGCCATTTTGTAGCACCTCTAGCTCCTTCATGAAATCTGTTCAGCCGACATGAATAGCCGACGTGGCTAAGATCGTGTACCGACTCAGTCCAAAGAGTCGCGGTCTCAAGTCCCGCCTTGGGCAAGGTTGTTTGTCGCGTGCCTCTCACGCATATGTTGAGGCGAAGGACCTCGTGTTCTGCTGACCCCAGTTCAGAGGAGCCTGCAGGTGTATAGTTGTATACGCGTCCTATAGGGAAGTAAAGGGTAAACGGTTGAAAAAAGCACTAGAAAAAAATCTGGTCATGAACAACAGGTCTCCAAATAAGATCATATTTAATTTTTCAAAACAATTAGTACGTTTTACGTAATTTAACGTTAAGCAGGCATTTTCATTTTTTCTCAAAAACGACCCCAAATTATTTATTTTATTTTTCTCTATTTTCTCCAAGATTGTTGGGACTATGCTTTTACGTTCAATAAAATGGTCCTTTCAACTATATTATAGTCGGAAAAAATATAGCATTCACAGTAGAATAATATAAAATAAGTAATGATTTTTAAGTTGAACATTTTGTAATGACTCCGTGGTTACATACAGCAACCGAGTACCGAAATAATAGAATAAAGGTATTTATAGCGGAATAGAAAATGTTACCGCTGAGATGCTTAAACGAACAACAATTGACACTGCAAAGTTTCTGACGAGGAGGTCCTCAGTTTCATTCCTCGGCGGTGATGGATTTTCGACACTAACCACACTTTTCTAGCTAGGTCGAATTCTGCCGTGTGTTGGCTGGAAATTAATTCTACTGGTCGGGTTTTCTAACCAGTAAATTTCCAGATATTCTCCGATCGGTGCCAGGCGAATATCGGTGTAATTGTAAGAACCGGATCATTGATAGCGCGTTATCTTTCGCCTTAAATGTACTACACTACGAGAAACCGCGGGAGGCCTGTTGGAGCAAAGAGGTTGTTCCGACTGATCGGGATATATTTGTAGGGAGGGACTGATTCTGAAGCCAACATTTAATTCGCCGTTGCATTACAAATCCTAACGTGAGACGAACAACCACTTCTGAGGATTTACTGATTGATTGGTTCACTGATGTTTCCGATAGTTTTCATGTTCTGTTTGTAGTGCATGCCTTTGTCCCTGGAGGTGTAGGTGTTCCTCCAACGCTAGATAATGAGATCCGACGCTGACCTGCATGACCTGCGGGGAGAGAGATTGGGACAAAGAACAAGAAGAAGGAAAGATCGCTTGCGACCCATGTCCCGTTTAATAGGGTACTGCTCCGGCATTCGCCTGCAATTGATCGAAAAATCACGGAAAACTACCGATCAGATCAGCGGCCTTTTCGCAAACATTTATGACAATGTTCTCGCTAAAATAAAAATTGACTTTGGATAATGGACCCAGAAAGTATTCTAGAATAAACTCCTTAATGTGAGGATGTATAAGAATGTTCTGACGATGGAGGATTTTGTGATTGGATTTTTTCTTTTTGATACCATTTTTTATATAATTCTATTTTTTGTAAAAATTTGCGTTTAATTTAACATATTTTGGCAAGTTTTCTCCCGTCTACTTTTATAGATTCTACTTACTACTCATATGTTTTTTCACTTCTACTTGATTTTTTAATAAATTTCATTTTTTATTTCTGTGTAACTTTAATGTTTGATTCTTTTATTTTATTCACTATCTTCAAGTTTTGTTTATAATTTTTAATATTTTCAGACGGATCATGTCAATTAAGTCTTTCTATCATATGTTGATGAGGGTAATTGACACATCGAATCGATGTGTTGGACAATAAAAATTTCTTTGTAGAAAAAAGAATGATTGTTAAAAAAGAAAGGATACTTGTGTTTAATTAATTTATTAAGAAACATTTCATAAAGATAGTTCACAAGATAGTCACTATGTATAGTGTAACACCATAAAATCCGGTGATTGTATGGGAACATTAGTGCAATCTATTGCTGCGAGGACTCTAGAAAATCTACCAATTTCATAAAAATCATCTTGGGTGATTTCTATATTCCTCGGAAGTTTTACGACCTCACTACAGTTGAAGCAGTAGATTGCTCACCTCAATGAAAACTCAAATAACGATAAAAAATGATCCCGTTGCAAAATAACGCAGTGACAAGTCGGTTCATTGGTGATACCTCAGAATTGCAAACAAAACACAAAGTATACATTTTATTATTTTGACATAAAATGAATTTAACAGGACTATTACTTTACCAGGACATTACAGAAATATAAGTCGGTATTCGCAAATGGTTTATTTTCTGTTCTATCAAAGACATTAGACATTAGTTTTGCTAAACGTAGGCTTCCTTAACCTAAAACGGGGTTTGCAATCTTGTTTGTCAAGAATCTCGAAATAGGCCGACATGTCTGGGCGGACGCTCTAAACCATAAAAGAATTCGCCGTCTATCATCTCTATTACGTTGTCTGTCACGGAAATGCCACAGTCATTCCTTGAAAATCATTGCAAGTTCACACACAAATTGTGTTGTTTTGGAAATATCTACCACATAAACATTTAGCAGTCTCTCCAACCTCCAGATTATTTACCTTATACTTTAACCACTGGAGACAATTATCAGGCACTCGTAGGACACACAATTACAACATATCAGTAAGATAACTTCTGGATAGGCTATCAGACACTTTATCAGGAACCGGAGAAACAGGCCCTAAAGACGACAGATTTGTAACCTTATTTTTATGCAATCATAAGGCGATATACTGGATGGCCTTCAATTCTGGATGTTTAATTCATACACTTCTACTTTAAAAAATATTTAATTCTGATTTTTGCTTATTTTGTAGAAGTAAAAAATAACTAGTGTTCCTCGCTATCGAAATACAGTAATTGCAGATATGCACCGCAGTCACTTCGTTCGAACTGGTTTGGGCACTGGCCCAACTCGAAGCTCCGCGATGATGATAAATTTCTTTAAATTTTGAAGTTTCTTTGTATGAAGTACGTGAAACTTCTTCAAAATTTTTCCGAAAATGACGCCACATTTCGTCTTTACATTTCTTGCACAAATCTGTGAAAAGCACATAGAAAAATGGCATAGAAGCGATTTTCACTGATAACTATGTTTTCGAAAATTACAAGTTTGATTTTATTTCGGCGCCTTCCTAAAACTTCAATTTTGAAGATAGAGATTCAAATAAAATTTGTTCTCCCTAACTAGTTGTTTAAATAATGACATGTTTATTGTTTTCAAAATACGTGTATTCTGTTGTACGTGATATTCTTTTAAATTTTTAGCAATTACATAAATGTACTTTTTAAAACATATTCAATGTGACGCAAGTGGAATCATTATGAAGTCAGAAATAAGTTTTTAAATGTTTTTCCTCAGAGCTCAAACGTGCGAGATTTCCTGATTCGTCAAGTGTTATCAATGCTACGCGCCAGCAAGTGCCTCAGGTGAGGTGAGATGAGATGCGGCTGATATGGCATGACACGCGACCGCCACTTGGCTTACAGCAGCCCTTGAAATGTAGCTCCGCTTCGAGTGGCAACAATAACATTTTGTTCTATAATATCAAATAAATCTAAGATATACTCGTGACAAGAAATTCAATATTACCTCTTTTCGCAAACATTCGAGACATTTTACGAATACTTCATAGATGTTCTCGTTTAAGATTATTGACTTTTAATGTAATCGCAGTACCCCTTTAGAGAAGAGTCGCGCTGCTGAGATTCAGAAAATTTTGAAATAAAATAATATTTGTGGATTTAAGTTGAAGGAAAAGAGATAGTGAGAAAACTGTAGTAAAATGCAGCTTTTTCGCATTCGACTTCCCGTAGCGATTCAATTAAAAACCAATGTTCATTCTTTTCAACAATCTGTTTAACTCTAATAGCGTCCGAAGACGAGAATGTACGTTGAGAATCAAGATAAATATGCGAACTGCAATTTTGAACTAGAGTAATTGTACTGGAATTGAAAAGCAAGTGCAATTAGTGCCTCGTTTGTTAGGCACACAAAAGCAAAAAACACCTCTTATTGTCCGCATTGAAATGGATTAAAACCGAGTAAGTCTAACCCACATCTACATCATACTAGTTGACACTTTCTCACTATGTTAATTAATAAATGGAAAATCATGCTATAGATGTGAGAAATAAAAATACACAGAGAAATAAAGCTCGAATTTGTGTACACTAAATGATACAAAATCTGTTAGCACTTTCATGAACATGATCGTCCACAACTTTACATTTCACGGCCACTTGTGCGACTTATATACTGTACTGATTTCATATTGAATGTTTCAAAACTTAATTACAACCTAGTGGTGCTATACCAGCGCACAATTTCTCGTACTATATGCAACGATTAAGTAATATTATAATCTGTAGCTACGCGAAAATAGTAAGTATTTGAACGCGATTACAAGTGTTTTCGTGGCCAGCAACGGGTTATTTCCCATTGTGTTACTTACAGACGGGCAGTTTGGACTGACGAATAGACTTATGTTTTTGAGAAACACTTTTCAGTATCAGGGCCTTCCAAAGGTATTCCTCAAAATCTCGACTTTTGCGACATTTTGTGGCATTATGTAGCATTATATATAGTTGAACGCGAGAAAGTTACTTAAAAAGCAAAACAACAATGCAGAAGAACACAATGTGAACATGTTTCCTACACGAACACGGAGGGATACAAGGTTTGAATTTTTTCAGATACTCATTGACAGAAAACAAATTTTCTGAGCAAACCGACAAAATTCTACGCCGGGCGAGTGACATCCCACTGAGTCCAAAGACCTGTTTACGACCGGGTTCAAGAGGGCTTTTCTGCGGCGGAAGGGCTCACGTGGGAAACTGCTTGCACCTGCGAGGAGGATACCTGATGGGGGGCGCGTTAATCCAGATGTCATTCCATCGAGTAAGATGAAGTACATACTGAATGGATATGAGAATGTAAACAACTCTTGGTGCCCACCTCAGTTTTGAAAAACCGCTTGAATAAAACGAGGCAAAATTTACTGTACAGTATCTTTTTCGTAACCTGACGACCATGCTCTGCAGCTCGTTTAAACAGTGCACATTAACTGCGACCCAAAGAGTTTTAACTTCGCTCGGAGACAAGAGTCATGCTTGTTTGATTGAGTTAATCATTTTTGTAGGTGATATCTAGAACAACCCTACGAGAAGGGGTTAACGAAATCCGTCGTTTAATCTCTTCCTTCATTAGGTAATATGTATTGATCGCATTGTGGAAGTTGATCAGAGTGCATTGGGTTCAACGCCTGTGTCGGGAGGATACGGGTTCGAATCCCGCACTAGTGGCCCGAGGATTCAGCAAGCGTAAAAAACAGAGCGACATTCGAGAATAGTGTAAGTTAAGTGTAAAAGAAAAAAACACCGTCAAAAAGTTATTTGAAAATCGGTTACTGCCATTTTAAGTAAATTAACCAAGAAGATTCTAGATTATCTTACATTAGAGTGGTCGTATCTATCAAGCACGTAATTGGATAATTCTCATGAATTGTTTGTCTTTTACCTCCGATGTAGTGCTTATCGGACGGAACGTTTCACCTCTCCGTTACCATGGCGGCGGAGACTTTCTATTTCTCCACGCCACCGCCCGAATGGACGTCTCCCACTACGACTGGACGGCCGCTCGTGGCTATGCCTGCTGGCCGTGGTCGTGCCGTGGCCGTGGAAATACAGGCGGCGCGGCAGCTGCTGCATTGACGGTCTTGCGCTGGAGAGACAGATACTCCTATATCACTATTCTGAAGGCTGATTGGCAAACCGCGTGGTAGAGTTGAATAACTTACATGCCATACATGAAATTTAATACATTAATTTCCGTAATAGGAATTTGAAAGTTTACAATGCAAAAAAAAAAATAGTAAAAAAATAATAAGTAATGACAATAACGATAATTCTACATGTTTATGGCTAATCTCTACTGAGCGAAGTAGCTCAGTGCGTAGCGCGGGACTTCGCAATCGGGAAGTCCCGGTTCGATCGCCGTTCCAGCTATCCCGACCAGGGTTTCGTGGTGTCCTTCGATCATAAAGCGAATGCTGGGATGGTTAAAAAAGCTACGATTCATCATCACCCTATGACTTCATTCAGCAACCCCTGCAAAAAGCAGGAGTTCCTTGTCCTTAATGGGATCTTAATCTTCTAATAATAATGGTTTCAGGTTAAAATGTCCATTTATGAACGTTCAGTACATGAAACGCTCAGTAAATAAGGAACAAAATGTAACACGACCATCCAAAATTTGGATTAACGTGTCATTGGACCTCCGTATGACAAAATTTGAGGTGAGCATTTTGTTATGTATGATTCTGGACACTACGATTCGAACATGATTCTCATATTTTTTTCAACAGTTCCAAATCAATCCCTTCAGTTATTTCGTATACATGTAATGATAAATAAGCTATTCAGAGCAAATTTCCAAAGGCAGCAGCTGTTCATCACGTGAGTGTGTGGAGATTTTATCAGCGTATAAGAAAAGAACAACATGGCCAAAAAAGTACGTTGTTCAAATGCAAGCCGCTACTCGTAGAATTCTTTTCCAGAAAGAGGCTAATTTCGGTTTTATCCTGGTGTTCTGCTGAGCTTTTGATTTGCTACGAGTCTGCTGCCTTGTCCCTGGCTCGTGTTTATGCGGGCGGGCGGGGCGGGGTCGCAGGAGGGCCAGCCGCGTCACACGCCCGCGCACGTCGATAGCGCCTGCGGCTGCAGCTTGTTATCGCGCGATAAAAACGCGTGACTCTCCGAGAGCACACAGCGCGAATCTGGGCCAAAACACTCAGGCGACCGCCGCACCCTCCACTGTCCGTCGACACCCTACGGCGACCCTGGCCTTGCTATTTAAAAGGCACAGCCATCAATGTTGATTACGAGCACAGCAGAAAGGATTTACGTTACAAATTTGTGTTGATGATTAAACAATGCAAAGAACGTTGAAATATTTACGTCGTCCTGTTTCAAACTACACATCTGTATCTCACTGGATGTGCAATGAGACTATTCGCAGAGATTCATCAGTTAGATACAGCTTCGTAAAAGTGGTACAAATTGATAACATCAAGTTACAAATTTGGTTTGCAGAATAATACTACAACATTTTGTAGTATCAACAAGAGCACTATAGATCAAGTAGTGAGCATTAAGTATCTCTGATCCATCAACTAAATGCTTCTACCAATTAAATATATAGTGGAACTAACGATATGATCTAAACAGTTTGGCGGAATTAATTTGCGGTGTTGCGTTAAAAAAATGAGCATTAATATGCACGTGCTTTAAATTGGCGGGTGTTTGGAGTTAGCACGTGTTTTGTTTTGGTGAGTGGTTTACAACGTGAGCTGTTGATGAGCGGTAAATTCCCAAAACTGATACATTGATCCATCTGTATCTTTTTTCTGACGTAAGAAAAGGACTCTATTATGAACGTTATAACTCCTGGCCCCTCAGACAGTTTAAACTCTAAATAATGATGCGGTGAGATTACAAAATACCCCTTTTTTCCGGTTTCTGCGTTTTCAAAATGGGAAAAGCAAGTAGTAAATGAACGATTCGAAATTATGCAATGAGATATAATACGTAGGTAACGCACGATGTAATGTTTTACCTGCGTGATAAAATAGTTTCTTCTCATATTCTACATTCTGTAAAGAAATCAGAAAATTTAAAAATATAGTCATAAATATCTTTTTAGATTGGAAGGAAATTCATACCTTAATATATTTAAGAACATATACTGTTTAGCTTTCTTCATTCTCTAAAAAAGATCATATCTTGATCGTTGAAATTGCAAAGAATATATTGATTGTTGATTAATTTACCCTGAGAAAGTAACTTATATGTATGAGTTAGATGGACATTAACCTTGAAAAAACAAGTTGAATCGTGAGTACGTACACCTCAGAGGTTAGGGAATATATAATCGTCACGTCTATGCACAAGGATATTGAAGTATACATGTAATTGTTCTATTTCGAGTCGAATCTTCCATTAGTGCATCATTAGTCGCACTACCTTCAGGTCAAATGTCTAGTGGAGCAAAGTGATCTCAAATTCGAAATTTACTTATCCTAGCCTCTTATGGTACAATCAATACAATTATGAACGGGAACATCAGCACTACTTTTAATTATTCTATTTCGAGTCGAATCTTCCATTAGTGCATCATTAGTGGCACTACCTTCAGGTCAAATCTCTAGTGCGGCAAAGTGATCTCAAATTCGAAATTTACTTATCCTAGCCTCTTATGGTACTATCATTACAAATATGAACGGCACATACTTTCCCGCATTATTAGGACCGGTTGTCATATTATACTATTGCAATTTCGGCCCTCCCTTTAGACACCACTTGAAAAAGTCCAAACAAATACAAACGAAACGCTTGGGGTGCATATCAACAATTATTTCGAAAGTAGGGAACTGTAGCTCTTTTAACAAAAGAAACAAAAATAAATAAATAAATATCAATTGTTAAATTATTTACAGCGCACTATATGGACAAGCAAGGATAATTTCACTTATAAATTAAAAATGTGTCATCGTTCCCATTGTTTGGCAACGCCGCGTGAAGTACATTAATTAAATTCTGATAACAACGAACTATATTACGAATTCACCCATTCAATTGCGAATTAACACTTTCAATTACTAATTAACCCGTTCAATGACTAATTAAAGCGATCAACGACTAATTAACCCCTTCGTGTCCTGAGTATTGAATTCTCTATCCTTATTTTGTAATATTTACTTGTCTGTCCGGGTGACATCGCGTCCATGGCGAAGGTGCAGACGTTTCGGTCGCCATTCTGCGACCTTCCTCAGAGCGTAAGGCGTCACCCGGACAGTCTAGTAAATACTGACTCCGGCCGCGGAAGCCTACGCTTTCACTTATTTTGTAATGTTGGTACAATTGTTAAAAATTCCATCAAATAAAGAAGAAAATAACAAAAACAAGACTTTTTCAAAAACCGCTTGAACATTTTTCTTTAAACTTGTGGTAGGGATAGTGCTAAATGTGCTCTATGACATGACATAATCGCCATAACGCTATATTCATTTTTCTTTTTTAAACTTTGCAAAAACGTATTTTTTACCAGTCTCTAACGTCGTTAAGATTTACATTATAGATATATTTCATTTTTTCAATTTCTTAACAAGTAAGTTTCAAAGTATCTCTAATTATTAATTTGAAATGTCCGTAATCGATGACTATAAAGAAAATGAAAGCGGAAATTTTTCTAAAACCTTCGAACCACATTTTCCCAAAAATATGGAAAAAGTTTTCGCCGAGATTCTCCACAATGGAAAAGAGTTCGATTCTCTCCGATATTTCCAAAGCTTAATTGTAGCCAAGATATTTGGAACCCCAAAATCAAAAGAATGCTAAAAAAATAGGTGTTTTTTATACCTCACAAAATGGATATTATCTATTGTATAAAAACGAAACGTAAACAATCGCGTCCGTTGAAAAGGTTTCTAAATATTTTGTTTTGTATAACATTTTCTCTCATTACTGGAAATATTATCGCAAATGTGGATTTTTTGTATTCGTACGCTTAGTGAATTCGCCACTGTCTTAGGGTTCAAATTGTATACCATGTTAAGAATGTTGTTATTAAACAATGTTTGTGTTTTGATCCAGTCGAAAACATCAACCCGACAATTACTTATCACTGGAATATCGAAAGAATATTACGTGTAAATGTGTATGTGGTTTAAGTGTCATCGTAGTGTAGTACTTACGTAGTGATTATATTTCATGTGCATCCGTTGGAAGCATTTTTTTTTACTGAAATCGTTCGGATCTTGTTTCTGGTTGCGAACATTGTCATTACTCGTGTGTAGCATATGTCCACTTTTAAATTGCCTAAAAAATTGCTACTTGTAAGTAGTTGAAATGTAAGATAAATTTTAAAGATGAAGGAAAGATGAAGCTATATTTTTTACATTCATTATTTTTGAATCGTTTCTAGTTAAAATATCGTGATTTGTCAAGGTGTTGCTTTCCCTGTTGCAAAGTGCTTGAAGTAAAGGATAATTTTTTTTCAAAACCGTCTCCAAACTTTTCTTTTCGTTTTTTCTCCTCGGATTGAGCAAAGGACACTTAAAAATGGGTCCACGTTTCATTTTCGTCGAACTCTCCAAATATTAGAAAATACATAGTATAATACAAAGTATTAATAAGTAAGCATTATAGATAATTAAGTGCAAAAAGTTCTGTTGTAGCACCACAAGTTCTAATTGTCGGTGATTTTGGAACCGGGAGAGAATCAGAATGCGGAACTGGGCGAATTGCATATTCCAAATTTGGATAAGAATCTGTGTTTTTACTTGAGATTCGGCTTACTTTCGTTAAACAAAAATAGCAATCTGTATTGTGTCTAGGTTGCCTCCACAACTGTGGCATGACAAATGGCGTAGATGGGTGGATCCATGCAACCGGCCTCTTAAATAGCGGGAGCAACATGAGTAACAGTTCTGTGGTTCTCAACAGTTACCCTCATCTACCCTTGACCTTTTTGACGACCGGAGAAATGGGATGGCTTTGAAACTTAGTTGTAAACTAGCCCCACACACATAACAGGAAAAATATGGTGAACTATCACACTTCCTAGACATCGCTGAATATAAGAAACATGCGAGCACCCATAAACAATATTCTTTACGTAAGCGAATTTACACACTTCAAGAACACTCTCTATGGATTGACTGATGCAACTGCAACTTTTTTATGCACCCGTAGGGACTGTATCCCAACCTTACTCCCTTAACTAGGCACTAATATTTATAAAGAAAAAGATCGCGATAAACGCCGCGGCAACACAATGCAGCCGAGCGCAGATAAAAATGCGTTTCCACAAGAAAGTATAGATAGTAGCGAACAATGATTTTTACCACTGATATCGTGGCATTGAACTACATAACAATTACTTTTTTCTGCGGAAAATTTCAATGTTGCACTGCGTTATCAACAAAAACATAATTTGTAAAACCCAAATGAAAACACATGGCATGAAACAAAATAAAACATAACCTCAATTCATACCCATGTAATTTACTAACGTGACGTACGGGTCCCAAGTACAAATTCACAAATATATATCAGTATAGTTAATAATCTAATAAAATAAATAAGGGATAAAAGAGGAAAGATAACTCCTACTCACCTACAACTCTACTACCCTCACCACTCCTACAACAACGCAAAAAAAGTTAACAGCGAAACGGCAACAAATGTCAACTTCCCTCGCACACAGATCACACAAAAGGCTAATGTCTAGTGGCCACATGTGATCTTTGTACAGTACTACGTGATCTTAGCGCGCTATTCGGACTGCAAGAAGGTACTCAAGAGTCCCATCAGTAACACAGAGCAAAATAATAAACCATTATTTAATAATTTGCGAAAAGAGACCATGATACTTACAAGTCCTGACAGGACACAAAGGATTAACCAATACCTTCTATTACTACAGGCCTAACAACTCTGAGACGTCAGCATATCTATATCTGTCGTTCCGCACCTTCAAGGTTAGGACTGATTCGAACACGCGTTGTTTTGCACACAAACTTATTTTTCAAGTAAATATATAATTTTTTAAATCGAGAAACACAAGTTAAATGTAAAATGTCATTTTTAATGGAAACGGACTACTGATTTAATGTCATATTATATGAAATAATTTTTAACATCACATCAACGTATTGCCTACTATTTTATACATTATATTCTCTGAGATTTCAATGAAAATATATAACTCCAAGTGTGTTCTTAAATGCGAGTTAAAATTAGCTTAAACTAAATATCCATAACATGAAGTATATTCTCTAATAATCCTAAAAATTGTAATTTATGTATCTCCAAAATTAAGTTTTATCTGAAGTCACGATCACTTTTTAAAAGAAAATTAAATTAACATATGTAATTTTAATTGAAGCTTAATTTATCAATTATGTAAATGTAGAAAATTCATTATGTATTAAAATTATTTATGCATCATTATTTCTACTTACATACAAATTCCAGCATCATAAAAGTGAAACTGATTTATTTATATTCCTTTCCTAATGTCGTAATGTAAATATTCAAATGTATGGAAAGAGAGAGATACGGAAACATATTTAGGAATAAAATTGAACACAAACATAAGAAACCCAAAACGTAGTGTCACCAGTTTCTTATATATCTAAAACAAACATAAATCAATAATTTACTGTAGAAAATTATTTCTTTCTTGTAACATTTACCAAAATTTGGCAATTTACTCTTCCCCAACACAATGACTTGTCACAATAAAACACACTTAGTTGTTTGATAATCACATTCTGAAAATTTTCAAGGCAATTCGTTCTTGCATTCGCTTTTAACGGAAGTCCGTCATTAAATATACGTTGCAAATTTTGATACTTTAATCTTTCTTGAATTTCTTCTACACTCTCTCTTGATGTTGCCCCTAAAGATAAATATTTAGAAAATTGAAAATATTTACTGCACTTTATTTTAATTTCTTTTTTCCTAGAGATGCTTGTAGTTTCTTTGGGTTTTCATCATAGCACTCAAGACGTCGTTGGATATCCTCTGGATGAAAATGGACTTCACAAATCTACAAAGATATAATGGAAGTTAGAAATAATGAGGATTGTTAAAACATTTTCGTTGAGAATTCGTAGACAATTATTACTCCTAAAAGTATTTAATAATGTTAAATAATTAACCTTTCTCATTGATAATTCCTATTTTCCTTGCATTCATCGCATTTTCAGCGTAAGTTGAAACAATAACAGTCAAATAATCAAACATAACCTCATAACCTTGGATCACGCTGAGATCTAATCTTAAGATTCGTTTATTTAATGCTAAAACAACCGTTGAAACAGATCGTGACTTTGAGGGAGGAATTCTACACTACCTTCTAGACAACTAGGCACAACAAGGGAGCGAATCAGCATTTGCTCAATAAGTCAAGAGAAAGTGGACGCCTTATTACCTCTGACCAAAATTGAAGAAAATATCTTTTCCGCTCGGCGACCGCGTGTCAGCGCGCACTGTTTCTTTTCATAATGCTTGAAAATAATTCTTGCCAATAAAATATTTGCAACAATAAATTATTTTCCGTTAAAATATATGTATAACGCAACCTCACTAAGGAATGAAAAAGCAATCTTAATGGCCACCGGCCGTTAAATAGTCAAGGGATCTTCAAACTATTCTATTTGCAAAAAAAAAATGAAGAAAATTGTAGCGGTTTCTGAGAATTATTTTTGTAATTTGAATTAATTTCACAGGGAAATTATGTAAAAAACACTTTAAAAAATTATCTATCAAGTTTTTTTTAATCTGACTTTTAGAAAATATTTCATGTTAAAAAATCACATATTGTACTTTTGTAATGTTCACTTGTTGCAATTTTCAAAAGTAAAGAGTTTGCGAAAACATGGGACCGGCACCAACTTTAAAATCATCCTTTGTTACATATGAGGAGAAAATGTTAAGAAACAATTTAGAGCCGGAAAAAAATAACTTCAAATTGTTGAAAACTATGCCCTATTTAGAGCTCAAGAGAGTCTAATTTTAAAAATTTGGCTATATTTTTTGGCGTGCCTCTTATTGTGAGACAACTCGTTTAGTTCATTTCCATTTCTACAATCTACGAAAAGGCGTCTCGTTTTCACGTTAGATGGGCGAAGGTTAGCATAACTTTTAATACAAATCATATGTCTTGAATGGAATACAGTCTTTGGGTATTACTAGCAATCTAATATTTATTTTTTATTGTTCAATTCAATGTATCTAGCACTCCGTTGCACACTTTTTCTATATCATCAATAGTCAATGATACAAGTTTGTCTCGCGACATACTCTCAAAATACCAAAATTAACAATAATTCTTTTGAGTAGCTATTTGTTTCTAGAAAAAATTAATATGTTCTTACGATAAAAGCTTGGCCTTATAGTACTTGTGGTATCGATTTGAAATGGAAGATGGCGTTGCACACCTACGTATTAAAAGTAAAGGTGCTTATTATGTTAATATTAATTTTTCTTATAAGAATATGATATTACAAAAAGTATTCAACGACACACGGCCGATATCACAAGTAACATACTTGATTCAATGTGACCCCGATGAAGGTTACATTGATTCTGGTACAAAGGCTTCGCTCTTGAACAGGAACTACGTAGTGTGAAAATATTATTTTGAGAATTTCATTTTGGTTCAAAACGAAAGAAGATATAACAAGAGCGGTATTGTGAAGTATTAATAATGTAAATACCAGCTGTCATTGATATAATAATTCTTTTTTTTCGTTTGTGTCTGGGAACATTTTGGAAATAGACGGTCCAATTTGGTCAACTTAGAGGAGTATGGATAGTGGTTTCTCAACTGGGAATGAAATTATTGTAGTGAAAATGTGAATAGTGAATGCACAATTGAATGGAAATGCCGTGAAATATTGTATGCGTTTGTACCTTCTGTCCCCCAGCTACTTCGGACAATGATACTGCAACTGAGAGGGTCGCCTCGGTCTCCTTCACCTTCGAGGTCGAACGTGCCTTCAATGTTTTAACACGTCTCTTCGCAGTGGAAACAAAGTTTTATGCACCAAAGACCTGTTCGTTTACCTCCGTAACTTCTCTGGCAGTTTTGCTTGCATTTACAGGAAATAATTTGTATACAGTTTCTCCGGAGCTGTGACCGGCACACTACCTGTAGAGATCCAGCCCATTCTAGTCGACTTCCACCCCCATTGCCCTGATTTCAAATCATTTCCAACCCACTGCGCACTTGGTGGCAGTGGCAGTGGCATGGCGGAAAACCCTCATACTATGATGATTAGTTGTGTAGTTCTAAGGCCATATTTTAAGGAACCTCCTGCTGATGTCAATATTTCCAGCAACCTCCTGCATCTACTTCATCTTGTTAAGTCCTGTAGCTACATATTCTGTTAGAGCCAAACACCATACATTTCAGGTAGTGCCCGTGCACCCGTGTCTAAACACACTATCACCCGGTAACAAATGATCTATCATTGTTTCCCCATGTTCAATTTCATCATTATCGGCGAACCACTGACATTGATATCTTGTTTTTAGGTCACTGATTGGCTAATAACGACATAATTACAAGATCGAACTTCTTCATAATCATGGAGAAAACAATAACAAATCAAATCCACTCAAAACCAGACCATAATTGGTCATTGGATGGAATCGGCGATGACTGGAGATTCCTTATCGACGTATTGTCATATTGTAATGGTCGATTTCATTTTAACTGTAAGTTTACATTTGAAAGTGGTATTTATGAAATTATTTGTTTCCATATCCTTGTTTCATACCTAATATGTTATCTTCCGTTTTATACGTTTACTTCATAATTTGGTACAAAATGACCAAAACCTATTGTTGGTACAAATATCCGAACAACAAATTGTAATACACAGACCGCATCACCTCTTCTCTTGTTTGTGTTATATTTTTGTTAACTATGGCCACGTTTTCACCAGAGGGCCAAATGTCACCGTTTTCATCGCGCTGAAGCGCGCTGTAACTCCAAAATGATTTTCATAAAATTAATTTTCGTAGTTGAATTTCGTAGAAAATGTCTAATTTTGTAAAAAAAAGCTGTTTCAATAAAACGCTTGGTTTTGAGATACAGGTGAAAACAATTAAAAACACAAACATTTTTTGTTTTCGCAATTTTTTTCATGAACCCGACCTTTTTCGAGTTGGCAAACGTAACGTTCAAATTCACTGTCCCTCAAAAAACACATAGAATTGTTGAGAAAAAAAAATTCGGATTTTTTTCATGAATCGGGCCTTTTTAGTTAACTCCTTCAGTTTATAAGTGGTATGGCCAAATTCCAAAAGTAATGCGGATTCAAATGAAAGGATTGTTGATGCGGACAAATGAAAAGAGAATTGAAAAGGATATTGATTGTGTGAAAGTGTGGTCATATCAACGTGATATGTTTTTATTTTTTACCTACTGCACACAATATAGTTTTGATCACTGGTGGCTGGTACCACAAAAGACTTGAGGCTGCACCTCCATCGAATGACGGAAATGTCATTTACAAAACTCAGTATACTAATATGTAATAAATTATTTTTATAATCTCATTTCTGCTGTTCTTACTCTTAGTTCCGTTAGTGTCTTTTTTTGGAAGTGTTTCTTTGCATCAGGTAAAAAACGATACTAATTTAATAAAATAATTTATGTGGAAAATTATCTCACTTGGAAAGAAAATTATCGGTGTAGTGTTTTCAGTATAGTTCTTCCCAAATAAAATGCAGGTAACGGCGAATTAAATGTTCACCACCAAAGAGATATTAATGTACTAAATTTGCATTTCTTCTATTAATTTCTATCGAAGAGTATTTGTCGTCTATAATGCAATCAGTATTATTCCCGTTAAGTAAGTTTTATTAAATTCTTACACTCTCCACTCTCCTCACTCTTTTTCTTTTTAATATTACTAACAATTATTGTCATTTTGTAATATTCCATTCGCTTGAATAAATGATATTTTTTAAAATGTAAAATTTATAAATAAATATTAATTGTTTAAAACGCAATATAATATAAGTGGTGATCGCATATTTTCTTGCTAATGGTAACTATTACGAGTACAATGTAAGTTATTTTGTTGGTGTGTGAAAAATATACACAGTAATAATAATTTATATTAAGTATTGCTGTCACGAACCTCTTATTGTTTTCAACCGACACATATGATTAAATTTTATGTAATGTCACGGACGAATCTGAATGCGAGTCACAAAGAATGCATTGTATTTCAAGCGCATTAACGCATACAGGAGATTTTCTTTTCTTGCAGGAATGGTTCACAAGCTGTTGAAATGTAGCGAACATTCTAGAAGAACATGACAGCCCTATTTTTCTTGGCAGTTGTCACAAATGGTCTGGGGTCGCGTATAGTTCCCGCCCGACTACTTAAGGATTAATTGCAAACAATAGAGTGCGTTGCCTCTCGAAAGCTTGAGAGTACCTCTCGGGAGCTGGAGTGAACTGACCGCGACCCTGCCCGGACAAGGCGGCCGCTGGCCAAAGCTCACGTGCGCGCGCCACCGGGACCAAAGAGCGTCGCTGAAATCTCGCGTGCAGGCGCGCGCGCTCGTGGGTCGTGAGGCTTAGGGCCAGGTGAGCGCGTGACGCGCGCGCCGAGCGGAGCGACGTTTAGACCTTCGGACTTCGGCCCCGTGGCGCCACACCGCTCGCACCTGCAGCTGACCCACGCGGGCCGGGCCGACGCACTCGGCCCACCCATCCCATTTTCCTTCCACGAGATACAATTCGCACCTCGCTTCGTAGGCCGGCGTAACACTTGTCAAACGGGGGCTTGACTTCGGAATCTATCCAGTGTTTCTTACTTGTTTGAGTATCAATCACAGGGGATATTGAGGATATATACTTCCCAATTTTTTTTCTTTATGAACAGGGCAAGAGAAAAAATATATTTTTTTGGAAAAACTCATGTATACTGTGCTAGCAGAAAGCAAGCAAAAAAAAAGGCCATACTCTCGCCAGTCTTATTTGTAGGTCCAGATTTTCGAAAATACGTTAATTTTGGCAATTGAATAGGTTTGTTCACTTGATTTATTATCCCTAAAAATAATTGAACTTGAGGCTATTTTTCATGATATTGGCAAATTTATTGCCAGTTAACAAGACATTCCAAAAAAACAAACAAACATCATAGGTAATACCACGAGTGCCTTGAAATTATCGGTAAATCCTCGACTCGTGAAGCAAGGACGGGATTTATAAGAGAATTTCCAAAGCACAAGTGATATTTAATAGAAATATTCCACGAACAATATTACGTCCAACACAGTTCAAAAATGTGCCAAATTTTGAAAATAACAAAGTATTTTAAATTCAAAGAGATTATGTTATAGTGGTTTGTTGGTACATCAACATAGCGATCGATACACACCGCCTCCTAAGATAGATGAGTCGCAGCTTATTATTGGCCAGTAAGGGAGGGTGGCAGGAAAAATCGCATAGGGAAAGCGATACATTTTTTGAGATACACCGCCAGCATTTTATATGTATAGTTAAACACTAATGGTTTTAATATCACGAGTGGAATAGTCAACATAATTGTCCACCTACGATTTTAATTGATACCTTGAGCTTGAGAAATTAACTTAATTTGTTTTTGAAGTTGATTTCATACATCTATGCGGCATAATTTAAATTGCAAGGCGATTGATTTTATTTACAAAGATAGAGGGACAATCGTAGAGAAATTGAATTTGTTTTCGCTACTAATCACATGCGCCTTGCACATCAGTGTCGTGACAATGAGTAAGCACACAAGAAATGAAACAAATGTATTATGTAATCAAGGTTTTCATAATCACGAGATTCACTTACGATGAAAAAGCGAAACCTACTTGTATTGTATGAAAATGTTTAAGAAAGGTGTATAGATGCATTATTTATTGAAGACCAAGCACGGATATGCAATAGCGTGTGTAAGAGAAAAAGCTGCTAGAACCTTTGTAGAGCGCGAGGTCCTCGGTTCGAGTTCCGATATAGATGATTTACAACCAAGGCTATACTCCGATTTAAACGTAGTGGCACTTCAAAGGTCACGAGCTGAATGGAGGAGAGGACACTGTCATCCAATCGGGAGTTTCGTTACGACTTAAATGCTTGGTATTGGAACTCCGGATTGTATGAAAATGTCCCTCTCTCCTACCTTGAAGTGCCACTAGGTTTAAATCGGATTATAAAGGGCTTGGTCGGAAGCGACCACTACTACAGGGGTGTATTCTCGTGGTCGCTGCTTTGATACAGTATGTCGTTTTCATGGCTGCTTCGGCCAATTGCGAGAGGAAGCCTGAGCAGTTGCGTAAGGGGACATAACACTGATATTTTGTGGGCTTTTCCTTCAAAATTTATCGAATTTCTGAAAGGGAAACAGAACATGTGCAACTGTTATAGAGTTTTAAGACTTTCGATCTTGTATCGCACTATATATTACTTAAAAATTGCATATATTGGAGACGACACGAGCGTAGTAGCATGGATTATGAATTCTAATGAATAATTCTTGACAAGGCCGAGTTAGCATTGAAATATCAGTAAAAATTTCAATTACGTCCGGAGTCCCCCAGGGAAGCGTTGTTATTTTCAGCGTTCATCCACCTCCAAAGTCGATAACTGGCTTTCTGTGAATGAGATTGCATACTTTATCGGTGAATAGATGTGGATGTTGATATGTTTGCACCTTAAAACGATCAGGATATCATACATTTCTGGGATACCATAAATAAAATGAATAGTATATGACAAAATGTTAATAACTAAGCTCTTTTAAAACAAGGATAAATGTTGGCGTCGAATGCTAATTGAGATGTGTAAATATCCAAAAGTATATATCTGGGTAATAAATTACGACAGGACATGAAAGTAATCTTTATTTTATAGCAAAAAAGTGTTAAAGTCATTACACTAATGAGAAAGCTTCACAAGGGCAATTTGGAGAAATGAAAAAGGTACACACACCTTAGATATGTCAATACGGATTGATTAAGCGAAAGTTTATTGGGAACCATACAAATTAGGTTAGAGTAAACAGTCAGAAAAAAATTAAGCCCAGGTGGTCGAACGAATAATTCAAACAAATAAAATAAGGGATTTACAGGTATGTAGTTCAAATATACCAAAACATACAGGCTCTCAGTAAGCGCACAAAATTGAGCGATTTAAATGACTTTTCAAGGCATAAAATAAGTCACCCGCTCGGGTAAAAATACGGAAAGACTTAAAAATACGTCAATTCCTTTGCGAATTAGGAAAATTGACTATAAATACAGAATAAAAGCACAGTTCAAATATGAGACGGGGGAAAATATTCACGTGTGAATCATACGATTAAAATTGGAATGAAATCTCTGCATCATTCAGTCGTTTCCTGACTCGGTTAGTATTTAAAACAAGACAGCGTAGTCAACATATTCTACCATTTACTTCAGCTGCTCATGAATAATTCAAGTAATGAAAAGGATAGTGCAGTGAAAATATATAACAATAATGGCATTATGGAAGAAAGTGAAAGTATTAATGAAGTGAAATAACTAAGTAGGGTCGCAATTCAGATATTTAGAGAGCTGATTTAAAGATTCATACCACTATTACGAACATTTGTTTACCTAAATAAGCAATATCTACTTGAAACGGCTTGGAGGAGAGAATAGTATTTGACAACGTATCTAAGGTTTATGGATTAGTGTGCCTATGAACATGTTGTGAAAATATATGCATGCTTGTATATGTGCATAAGCTATTGTATGTAAATGTCGAAGTGTGTAAGCACCCAACTGTTTGCACATGTATGTGTGTACATTTACTATTACTAATTTTCAATACGCGCAAGAATTGAAAGAAAGTAATGCAGCCACCGATTACGAGATTACTGTTGTTTTCTTTAGATGTCCAGGAGCTCAGGAAAAAATCCTAAAGCAATGAAAGAATTTTGGTTTTGACTGAAAAATGGAAATACTTGATTGCGTTCCGCCTATTATCACACTGCCTATCATCATCTTATTGCAAACTGAGTATTTCTTTTGTGGCTTTCACTCAGCGCTGTATTGTGGAGGAAAGATGGCACTACCTACTTTTATTGTGATGGTATAAAGAGAGCCTTAGCATGCATATCACAGCACCTTGACCCCCAGGGGCGTTTCTTAGGTTGATGAATTGATAGACCAATCAATTGTAGTCAATGATTTATCTAGTTAATTTAGTCTCTCTCTCTCTCTCTCTTTGAACGTAAATAATAGTTAACGTGTGACATAGGTCAACACTAATAAAAAACAGAATAACGCAATATTTATAAATGTAAATGTTAAATATACAACACAAGTAATTTATGATTGAGGCATATTAGAAGCATATAAAATAATATTACTAATGCAATAGTCATGAAAACGTATGATGCAATGACAAAATTAAATCAAGCTTGAAACGGTAGCATTATATGCTACGGTAAATAGTTCTAAAAAGCAACAATCATCGTCATCAACTTCGATATCCGTTGCTTCTCAAAATATTTCAAGCCAACTCTTCTTAATACTTTCTACACGACTTTTATCTCTTATATTCAGCTGTAGAATTAATTGGCTTTTGCTTTTTTTGTGAATTATTTGATCATGATTTTTCCAGCATGATTTACTTCCAAAGAAACCCGTGGAAAAGCAATAAATGTTTAGACGTTAAGCAGGGTATATGTTTGCTAACTGTACCTCACATTGTTTGCTGAAATATTCCAGCTGTCAAATCTCTTGATATGGCGTCATTAAATTGATTTACAAGATATTTAAATTAATTTATTTGTTCAAAAATAAAACACAATATATAATTTATGTTTAATATAATCGGTCCTCAACGAGTCTCTCCAACTAGGAAGCTATCACTCCCTTAGAAGCCATGGCATGGACGTAAGAGTCCCCGGAGTTGGTCAGGTGCCGCTTGGCCACAGAATACTGCACAGAGGGGAAGTAGAGGGCGCTTCCTTTGTTCTTTAGTGAGCCAACTCCCAGCGCGGACCGCCATCTTGAAACGGTGAAAAGGAACCGCAGACCAAGGCGGTATCGAGGATTTTTTTTGATTGGCCCTAATAAATGTACAAAATAAAGAAACATATGTTCACCAAGTTGTCATATCTGAAATGAATTACGACTATGAGTCTCTGACCGAATAAGTGGTTTTAAGAAGTTTGAATTAATACAATACTCGTTTCAAGTTTTCTGTCTGTATTTAGGAATCGAACACAAAAATAAAATATTAGCTTACTACATCTCGTGAAACAAAAATTTGAAAACAGTTTAAATATTTAAAACAATGTTCCGGGTACAACTCATAAAAATAAATACTAAGATTCATTAATACAACTACATATAAAAATTAAAAATAATACGAATACTCAGCTTTACTGACAAAGGGAAGGCAATGTACAATACACAATTATCATACTAGGATACGGTGATGAAGTATTACACGGAAAATTGACTAATAGTGGAGCTTAAATAAAAAAAATACAGGTGGGTTACTTTAATGTATTTATGATTCTTTTCCTTTTTATCTCTATTTTTATATAATATTTGCCTATATACAATATTAATATTTGCCTATACTAAGTAGTTATGCTTTCGGGCTACGTATGATAGTTATACTCATACAAAATATAACGAGTAAAACGGAAATGAAATCATCGTAACCACAACAAATGGCGGGTCGTTCTGCAGTTTACACCCTTTTAATATGGCGGTCATGCGCATCATCGGTGCACGGATTGTGAGTAGCTTTCCTTTCTGTTTGGTATCTATTCTCATCGGCATCTGATATCGTCTAACATTTGAGGAAAGAATTACTCCAAGGTATCTGACTGATTTGCAATGTTTGACATTGTCAGTTTCTCTGTCGAAATTCCCATATCCTTTTTCACATCCTACCATATATTCCGTATTTTGGATGTTAATAGATTTTGTGCCCTTCCTGAAGTTGGCGGAATATATAATTTGCGTCATCTTCATCACCAGCTATGACTACCTGATTATCGGCAAAGTGTAATATTGACATTTACAGGTTGTACCATTACCCTACATTGCCTTCTCCCCATTTTGAGGGCTTCTACAAGATACATTTTAAATAGTGAGGGGGCTAGTGCACATTCTTCTCTTTGAACTTTGTTTACGAGGGATTCCTGAGAAAGTCTATTTCCGATTCTGACTGAGCAGCAATTTTCAGTATACAATGCTTTAACAGAATCAATGTAGGCGTTAACAATACCATTTCCTTCATGGCTTGCCATAAGTTATTTAATGGCACTACATCGTACGCTTTCAGTAAGCCCACAAATGCCATATGGATAACTCTACCACTCTTAGTATGTTTCTACATTAAATTTTTTAATGTAAAGATACCGTCAATACATGTTTTTCTGCCATGAATCCATTCTGTTCCTCATATCCTGAGAATTGGTCTTCGATTCTCCGTTTCATGATCCCACAATACAGTCTGGCTACTGATCATATTACGCTTGTACCCCGACAGTTCTTACATTCTTGTCTGCCTCCTATCCTGTAAATCTAAGTAAAATAAGCATTTTTCTATTCATTAGATGGAACATCACTTTGGAGGCATTTATTGAAAATAAGGGTAATACATCCATCACACAATCAGTTGCTGCTTCTAGCAGTTCTGCATTGATGTTACATGGCCCAGGAGTTTTCCTTTTTTCACCAATGCCAGAGTCGCTCTTTGGCGTAATATGCAATTCCATATTTTCTATCACCTCTTATTCCTGCTGCATATATTGTGTTCTATCTTCGGCTAACAGGCGTTTATAATAGTTTGCCATTCTTGCAAGCTAATTGACTCATTCGCGGCGTATCTTTATTTTCTATTCTTAATCCCATTATTACTTTCCACGCTTTATTTGATCTTGTTTCCCATGCGTCGATCAACATCCTCACAGGTCATTTACCTGAACTATTTTTTTGCCTTCATAATTCTCGTTTGAGTCTCTGTCTTTAAATTATTCTGTTTTGTCAGCGTCAGATTTTGTTGTTAGCCACCTTTTAAATGCTTACTTTTTCCTTTCTACAAAATCTTCTACTCTTGGATTCTACCAAGATATAAAATTATTGTTCTTTTTATTCCAAGTATTTCTTTTCACCAAAGCTTCATTAGCTGATTGGTGGATGCAAAGTGTCAAGGCTTCATAGATAGAATTTGGGGTTTCCATACGTATTTCGGGAACTTTATTTGCAAGAAGAATTTGGTATAGGAATTTGGCTGTCATCATCAAAGCTTTACAAACTATATCTTGTAGTTGGAAATTCCCTCTCATCATGTACATTCTGTTTCTATGAATGTTTGACTGGTTTTCTAAAAATGAAAATCATTTTCGCAGATAGTTCAACGTCAGCAATTAATTAGCTTAAATTTAACCGTTAATGTTGGTTATGGTTCGAATGAGATTGGTTTTGGGGTGCTTGGGGAGCTTTAGATAGCTCTGAGCACCTACAATAACGGCCTTCAGTCTCTTCTCCCAGCCTCATCTCTCCCAACCTTATCCTCTCCATTCCCATCACTCCCAATCCTAGCCTCCTCCGACATCTTCCTAGCCCTGTTAAGTCCTGAATTGTTTCGCAGACATCAAGTCTCACTTGGGCCTCCGAGGACAGAGCAATACAACGTATTGTCGCATCTTGTAAGATTCCTTTCTTCGTATTCCTATTGAAGTAGGTCTTCTTTGGACGTCACATCCGCCGAGGCGCAAGAGCCGAGGCAGTGCCCTGGGGCAGAAGCTCCCAGCTGGGTCGCGTTCCATTGTGCCCGAAATCGGCACCACTTATTCAATCACTGCCTGGGAATATAACGAGCGAATGCTCGTCTCGCTTTCTCAGCCGGAGGTCGTCGACGACTGGAGAGCTTTCAGACGCTGGCTGTCTGGTGCCTCATAGTCTGGTCGTTCAACTCAACATCGATGAAGTCGTCGAAATGATGACATGGGAAAAGTGACAGTGATACCGCAGCACATGATTTCTAATTTTATTTGTAACTATTAAACGATATTTTATACAGAATTGCCTAAGAATATGCCAATATACCACCAACAACGGATCACCCTCATAACTTCTAAACAGTTCGCAAAATCGAAATGAAGTTTTCAATACTGAATCTTGAGGCAAGAAATATACGGTATAGATATTGTTCGTATTATTTCAGTATTGGAGAAATTAAATTATCTTTTATTTTAAACAACGACACACACTACTAGAATTGAAACTACTGCATACATTTTCACCCTTAATGAATAGATCATAAAATAAGAAAAACAATGATGAAGAATTAGTCAATAATTAAAAAGTAGTATTGAATACAAATATTTCTGATAAGTAATTTGAAATTTTATTTCCTTTGTAAAATTAGTTCCTACGACTGTATTCCCTTTTAGCCGCCCTTCCAGCGATTGCCTTCAAAGCGGGAGGCTTTTACGTCCCCGAAACCTTTAGATTGAAAATGAAGGGAGGGAAGAGGGGCGAATACTCAATCTTTACTGCGAATCTGCGTCATACTTGGACATCAATGTATCAAAAGTTTTAAAAAAGTTAAAATTACTTTGAAACAAAAAAATACTAGAAGTAAAATTACAGATATTCAACAGCTATACCCACCTGCACTTGTCACTGCATAAACCATTAAATTGATTGCAGAGTTTTGCAGAGAGAATTGCAGAGTTTTGTGCTGGACAGCGCCACAAGCTGCCACAATCCGTATTTTCAAGTCTTCCGGAGTTGTTATCACTATCTCATTCATATGTACTACCGAAGTAAGTACAAAGTAAGTTCATGGATACAGCGGCCCCGATAATTGATGGCTTGAAAATTCCCGGACTACTATATGCTGATGATTTAGTCTTATTTCGGAGACGATGAGGGCTTACAGAAGAGTTTAAATATTCTAGAACGGTATAGTGAGACATGGGACTAAAAGTAAACATTCAAAAAAACGAAAGTAGTAGTCTTCAAAAATGGGTTTATCTGGGATAGCAAAGAGAAATGGACTACGCTAGAGGAAGAAATTGACCGCGTTTCAAAACATTCACATATCTGTGTGCAAAAATTTTCCATGAATGGGGGATGGAATAATCACATACTGACGGCTCACAGCAAAGGAAGAATTGCCGCTTAAAAGAAATCGTTGCGCAGTGCGCAGCAGGTTCCGGAATTGCCAGTAAAAGTATGCGCATACAATTTCAAATCGTCTAGTTCTCTCCAGCTATGACTATGGCAGCAGAAATCTGGGGAGTGGATAGGATAGATCGACTAGAAAGTATCGAAACAGATTATTTCAAATTAATTCTAGGAGTTTCTAGATGCGCAGCAAATGCCGGAGTCTTAAGAGAGGTCGGAATATAGGAATTTTGGAGAGATTTGAAAATGAAATCTATTAAACTTTGGATAAAATTAGCATGATGAACAGGTGACACACTCATACATAGGTGCTTTAGAGTGCAATGGCAGGAAGCGACCATCGCTACTGAGCGTTCAAAGTTAAACGGCTTACTTGACGCGCAGGGTTGGGAGACGTCTCTCCGGATATGGTGGGAGATAGGGGAACCCGTGAAATAGAACGGCTGATTTCCAATAGACTTGCGGATATTAAAAGCAAGAACTCTGGGCAGCAACGGCTGAAAAACGTTCGCTAGTAGACTCAAATTCATGCGAGTCCGTTGTGGGGTTGCGAAGGTTACGTTCATACTCTCGGAAAGCGACGCTAGAGGGGGATACGCTTGGTTCAGGGTTGGGGATGGATGCAGCGTAGACTAAAGGACGCAAGTGGTAATGGCATCTGGTGCTTTCGCGGTGATAGGGAAAGACTGGGATCCACATACTCTTAATTTGCTGTGCAACCGAAACATGGAGAAAAAAATGGATGGGAATGGGAATTACTACTTTCTAAACAGGAACGTAACGCTCGCCCAAAACATTTTAGGTGATAAAAGGTCTAAATTCATGAAGAATTAGGAAACTTTTTAGGAAAGGTTCGGACCATTAGGGAAACTGAAAATAGGGAGTGCCGGAAAACAGCACCGGTTAGCTTGAGCGGAGCCTAGACTGGAGAGAAATAATAGGTCAATAAGCTAACAATATGTAAGTTAATCAGTAAATTTTTGTTAAGTAAGTAAACAGTTAAGAAATAAGTCATAAGTCATAGTTAATTGTGTAAGTAAAATGTTAATATAATAAATAAAATAAAACTGGCATAGTAATAAGCACATTAGGGGGGGAAGGTAAGGGGGATCGAAAATATAAGGGCAGAGGCGTTGGTGCGACGATCTTCTGTGGCGCTGTTTCATTTCAGGTGGCTGAGGAGCCATGCACTGGAAGGAGACGCGGGACGCCTGGCGCCAGAAAATAATATAGCTAAAATAAACGTGGGATAGATTAGAATGTACTCGGCTTCTGACGGCAGGTTTTTCCCCTTCAGGGGTTTTTCCTGAGCCGTACCTTATGGTCTCTTTTCCGCGGCTTTGATGCGGTGGAGAGACATTTGGGGTGAATACCAGAATTCGAAAGATTAGAACGCGAAAGGATGTAGGTATGTAATGGCTTAAAGCCTTCGCCTAGCCACATAGGATCAAGTAAGCTAATTTTGTCTGTAATAATTACCTATTAAATAAATAAAAATATCTCATTCATAACATGATGTTTACCCCGCCTCCTTCTGTGTGGCTAACTGACTTGACTTGAGTCAGAATACGACTTACAACAGTTGCAAATTGTGCAAGATGTCAGTCGTGCTGAAAATATATTTTCGAAGAGAAGTGCATTAAATTATTTTCTGACATATTTTTATTATTTGTTGAGTAAGAAGGAGGTAGGTAATCAGAAAAGAATAATAGAAAATTGCTACCATTTTGTGATTTTACGAAATATCTCGAGATATTGTGAACCATCTATAACTATTTTCTCCTTCTTTTGTACTTGACATTTTTTACAAGCTAGCTTGTGTATATAATTTTTGCAAATCGAGTCAGATTCTTGATAAGTTTGAAAATAATCGTTATTAGTATCTTTCTTTGTGGTACCAGTTTTATATCGCTGTTTTTTATCGATTATTTGAAATTGCAATCAATGGAATAAAAGTTCAATTGAATCAGTGGAAGAAAAATATTTTCTTTCATTCGAATCTTTAATCCTGATGTTCATTTATATGTTCTTCCTATTAGGATCATGGATTGCTACAGCAAGGCCCCCATCCCCACCTCTATCCCCTCTCAGTCAGAAGATCTCGGGGTGGAGACGGCCTTATACTTCGAAGGCAACCTCTGCATCTCTCACTACTGAAAGAAAACTAAGTGCTAAAACAACTGGTACTTTCTCAGCCATATTTTCAGACAAAATTAAAGGAAAAGTTCTAAAAAAAATTTCGAAAACTTGTATATCACCTTGTTTCAAAATCTATCTTCAAGGAAGAGATGTTATTAAAGGGAAAAACTATCTTCATAATTGTAGGTGCAAGAAAATTCCGAAAAAATTGTGAACTTTTCAAATATTTGACAAATTAGGGTTTTTAACAAACATGAAATCTGCACCGTTTCCTCAAATGTTCTTGATTCTATCCACCAACAAAAAATAATAAAAACGATGGAGCCATTTTTTTAAATGTTGAAAATGTCCCAGAGGCTTCATGCCAAGTAACGTTTGTAAAGTATCCTACCAAATTAAAATATCAGTTTTAAATTCAAGGGACCAAGATATCAGTTCAGATATCGATTGGGGAATATCCATTTTGAAGAAAATCGGATGAACGGTTTAGCCGCTAGCGTTGGTCACAGACGGATGGATCGACATTCATGCAGAAAGACACATAACAGACGCACATACATACATACATAAAGACAGACAGACAGACAGACGGACGGACTGACAGGCGTTTTGCTGTCAATCGATATTTTGGTATCAAGGATCCACAAAACATGAATTCTGGATACACCACGCGTTCGAGGATTCTCCCCCCCCCCTAAATTAAGGCACTGGATTATTCACTTTTTCGTTACCAGGGCCCTTTAACAAGTTTTTTTCTGCCTAAAATTCACTGTTTTTGGTGTAGTATTAGATAATTTCTCTCTCCTCCGAAGCAAGAAAGTAATATGGTCCAATAATATTATTGCAACTATTTCATATTATTTCAAGTCCCGTGTCGGAAAAAATTTTTACTCAATATTACTTTCAAACCATTGACAAATTATTCATAATTGTTACAAAGATTGTTACATTATAAAATGCCAAAGAGCATTTGGAGCCGTTTTTGAGAAAATATTTTTAGGGTAGAAATATAGCCTTGTTTAGTTGAGAATTACACCAACCCTATTGATTTGATAAATAACTTGTAAAAGTTTAAAACTTTTAAAATGTTCGAATATTCAGAAAGTTTTACGGAAATTGGACCATTGTCATTGTTATAAGCGTACTTTGCTCTATGAGAGAAGAAATGTAACCCAAATATTTGGAGCCATTTTAAAGAAATGTTTGAAAACGTTAGAAATTCATATAAGTTTCCCCAAAATTCAAAATAACAGTTTCAAATCAAAGGGGATGGCATATCAGCCAGCCCGATTGAGGCATACAAAATTTGGCGAAAATACCGTGAACGGTGAACAGAGAAAACAGACGTTTTGCCATATTCTAATTTTCGGAATCAAAGACCCACAAAACGATAATTGTGACTACTCAAAGAATGAATGAAGTGACTAACTTCATAACTGAGCAACAATTATCCACTTTTTTGGTAGAGAGACCCACAAAACGAATTTTGCCGTCGAAAAATTGCATTTCTGCAGCAGCACTACAATGCTTTCTCTTTAGTATGTAAGTAGTGTTCGAGAATGTAAAAAGGTCCTTCAAAGGGGTTAAATGGGGCCTTTAGAAACACTGATACCAAGATACAAAATTATGAACGTTTTAATCTAAAATGTCTGGATCCCGCTCCTCTCGAGATCAGAACGGGGCTGGTAGTGCTAGTACCTCCACCTACGTAGTACGTAACTATACAGAAGGTAACACTACTCTAAATTGCGTCATTGTTACAGTGATGGTGAAATTTATCTTCATAATTCTTAGTTGATTTTCAGATAAGCATTTCTTTATTTTTTCTAAGCAAAATAGGAGAATATATACGTGTGATGTGAAGAATGGATGAGTAAAATTACTCTAAGGCAAATATTCATAAGGCCACAAGCAACTTTTCATTGTTTCTGATTTCAAGAAAGAAGCAACATTTCGTTACTAACCATCCAGAGAGCTAGAACTCTGTGATACGTTTCTTAATATACAATATTGCATTAAAAATACCCCTCAATGCCTTGTTGTGAAAATGTTGAATAATATTTGAACTCTTTTGTTTTTGTGTATTCCCACAACAGGAATGTGTTGAAACTGTAGTGTCTGGCTGTCGTGCCAAGTACATACATACATACATACATACAAGGAAGTTCATGACGTACTTGTGTGGGTCAGATCGTGGAAACTTGCTATATTCATATGTAATTTCTGAATATCATGGTTTCAGGAGTTTGAGATATAGTGAAGAAAGGAAATAAGTTATGGAGAATGACTTGCATGTCACCTTCGACTTGAAAGTGCGACTTCGTATAATCTATTAACCTGACTGCTTCAGGTGTAAGTTTTCTGTTTACCACTAGTCCACAGATGTAGGAGTTAATCAGCTGATAAAGATTCGCACGTCACTCTCGATTCGCATTTGCGATGTGTTGTTCTTAGGAATATTTTGAAATACTGATTTAGTGATACGTTGATTGTTTTATATAACATAATTTATAAATACCCTATTTTACAAGACTACTTTACACGCGAGATGAGAATCATAAAGACATGTGATTAACATCACTTTCGACCAAGGGCAAACGAATAGCACGGGTACACCTTGTGCAAGTGTATGGAAGAAACTTAAATGAATTCTCTTTCTCCCGACTTTACGATTGGGCGCAGGTCCAGAATTGGACCACCTTTACAGTCGTCAACTGGCAACTAATTATTGCAATTTGCGGAGCTCAACGTATTTTGGAATTCTAAATAAGGAATTGACTTGGAGAGCGAACTAAAAAGCATGGCATACACGTTTGCTATAAAACGAGTTAAACTTATTTTTCTTCAGTCTGTCAAATTTTATGTAAACATTATTTTTTTACATCTATAAACATACTCGCGTAACAATTACAAAAATATTGATAAATTCACGGAATCATTTCGCTAAGTTATCAAATATATAGTAAATTTCGTTAAAGTTTGTTTCTTCGCTATATTACGTGAAAGAAGCATTATTGCCTATCTAATACGTTCAATACTCAGCTAGACTCGTATTATAAAGGACTCAAAGTAATTTTGTTTTCTAAAAACAATAACTGTGGAAGACTGGTTAATAAGTCAAAATAACCGGGAATGTAACTGATACTGAAGAGTTCGTTATCAGCTTCGAGAAGACCGGTTGTTACGAGCACAGTTGTTCGTACTCGCAGAGGCAGCTGGAAATCGAATGGGCAACAAAAACTAGTAGAGTAAATTGGAACCTGAGGCGGGCATTAGAATTCATTCCTCATGCAACTCTAGTCATGCTATTGCAAGTTGGCTTCAGCCTGGGAAGAGAACGAGGAAACCTTGCTTTCCGGTAAGCGACTACCGAGCAGGTCGTTTCCTCCCACAATGGGCACTTGAGCACTTTGATACTTCCATTTCGGTGAATTGCCATTAATTGAAGGAAGAGGCAGTTTCCGCACGAGGCGTCGCGTCGCGCTGCGTCGCGTCGCGCTGCGTCGCGTCGCCTGGGCCGGCGGGGCACGGCTTGCGCGGGGTTGGAGGTTACGAGGTGCCTCGAAAGCCGAACAATAGACGTCTAGAAAAATCCTCTTGCGGAAACGTTTGAAACTGGCTCTGTGCAACGCATGAAGGATACCCACGATTATGCCTGAGAATACGCATAGGAATATATTGTGTATGCGTGTGAGGCGTTTACTACGGTCGAGTGAAATGACTTGAGTGACATGAGCGATGAATTATGGAATTATGGGAACTACGGAAGGCGAAGTACGCATACACAGAACGTTTATACGATATTATGTCTTCATCGCTACCAGAATAAGGTTTTTAACTAGTTTAATCTATACAGACAAATATATTATAAATCATTGTTGGAAAATGAAAAGAGTCATCCTGAAATCCAAACTCAAATGACCCAGCCATGAAATGTGCATTACATCGTATATAAATGGCAATGTGCACAAAAGTCGTAAATACATTAATGATATTGAGCAAAACAACCCCAATTCAATTTCGAGATTAATATTCAGATTCGAGAATATTTACATAAATAATATCCACAAATGTATATCATTAAACCGTATTAATTTTTATTGTCAGAGTAAAATATTGATGTGAAGTGTTAAATATTTTTATTCACTATTTTAACAAAGATAAATATGAAATGTAATATAATATTTATAAAATGATAAGTAGTTGTGCTACAACAGCACGTTCTTTCTAGAGATATTGTCAATGGCTACGTAATATTATAATATGACAATTTATATCTTACACTTCCATGCACAATATAGATACATATATGACATTTATTGACCTGGAAAATACCTATGACAGTGTTCCAAGATGTAAAATTTGGCCAGCGATGAAAATACTGAAAGTGCAAGAAAAATGGATTAATTTAGTTACAAAAATGTACCAGAATACTCAAGCGTGCATTAAAATGGGGAGGAAAATTACCCGAAGCATTAGAACTAACAAAGAGTTAAAGCAAGGATGTAGTTTATCACCACTTCTCTTTAATATATGGAAGTTCCCATAAATGACAAGTGCTGACATTCTTTGCTTTTTGCAGATTATCAGGTAATTACGTATGGCATCAGATCGGGAAGATATGGAGTATATGCTTCGCAAATTAAAAGAAGAATACAAAAAATGGGGACTTAAAATCAACATTAGAAAGAAAGAATATTTATGCATAGGAAGAGATGCCTCTAATATTAATGTCGCTGATGATGAGATAGCTAACGTTTCGAAATTTAAAGATCTTGGGACTGTAATTATTGATGATGGGAAAATTGATGAAGATATAACTACTAGACTCGCAATGGGGAGGAATGCAATCAAAGTTCTGCATGGCTTAAATGGAATAATTTTTTAAGGCAAGAAACAAAACGACACATATTCCACAGTATCGTGGAAAGTATTATTTTATATGGAGCAGAAATGTGGCCGTTAACAAAACGCCGTAGAGACAGAATACGGTCAGTAGAGCTCAACTTTATAAGATCTTTGCAGATAACAAGACTGGATAAAATATGAAACGAAGTGGTATGGGAAAGAGCTGGGGTTCAAACAATCATATCCAGAAGACTAGAAAATAAAGCTCTTCAATGGCATGGACATGTCCAGAGGATGCGAAATGAGAGATAGCCAGAACAAATTTTAAATTGGATACCTGAAAGAAAACGCAGAAGAGGTAGACCTGGTTTATCCTGGAAGACATATATACATGCAATAATGGAGGAGAAAGGATTGGAAGAGGGTCAATGGGAGGACCTAGAATTATGGAGATCGAAAACGGCAAACTCTAAGGGGTAGAAACCGTCGAAGAACTTCCATTACCATTTCAAATATTCTTTTAAAAAAATGAAAACATTCTAAAACTTCTAAATTTCAAATTATTAGACGTAAACAGCTTTTTGCCATTGAATTCAATGTATCCACGTTCTACACAAATGTAGCAACGATGAACTATGCGTATTTCAGCAGTAAATAATATTATTAGATTATATCAACGCGAACGAATGGCAGCCGTCAATATCGCCTTCTACTATTTGCGAGGCGTTACTAGAATGGGTCACAACAGGCAGCAATGACCGCCAATTCGTATGGGATACACATTTTGCCAATTACCTTTGTTGATACCTCCAGCAAGAAAATGAAAATGGATAGAAAATATAATAACAAAATATAATATTTTACATTCAACAAAATTACTCGGTTTCTACATGCATTACTTTCCATTCCTACATCTAATTAAGCAAAGCGAAATCATCTATTCGTTTTTCATTACTCAATTTAAGGACGTAATTTAAAATAGGTTTTAAATCTAAATAAATAAATCAAAGTCGGATTAGATACACCATTTACAGCTCAAGCACGGTCCCATTTTAATTAACTCTGGTTTGTTGGATTCATAACTGCACCAAATAGGAGAATAACTATTAAAAAATCGGGAAAATTCTCGAAAAAAAGTTCAAAATTAAATATTCATGTCAAACGCAACCCGCAACACTCGGCAGGATTTTTTTTACTCGTTGAATAGCTTCTACATAAAGAGTTCTAGTGAATTAAAAACTAAAATGTTGAGGCCAAAGGCCCCTAAGAAACTGTAAATGTGATACTGTTTTTCACTGTAAATACTGAAAGAGATCTTCTTGACCATTCTATTACATTTTTGCTGGTCCGGCGCTTCTCGATATTACCCCATGTGCTAAGAGACGTGCAGAAATAGCAATTAAACGTGAATAAGAGGGACAGAGAGGGGTATAGACAGACACACACACGCCGATAGTCATAAGATTAAGACAGCGAGAGGGAAGGAGAAGCTACGAGAGACAGAGAGAGAGAGAGAGAGAGAGAGAGAGAGAGAGAGACGTAAGAGCAAGGGAGAGGGAAGGAGAAAGAGGGAGATCAAGGGCAGAATAACGTCTGACAGGTTCCGCTATTAATTTCTAAAAGATTAACTTTGCAACGTACCGAATGTTAAAAAGGACCGAACAAAGAAATATGAAATAATATACAAATTCAAACTTACGTAGCATCCAACTGCGTATAAATACGTCTGAAATTCCGTTCAAGAAGCGCAGGATTTTCGGAGCGGACGAGTAAGTTAGACGCCAAATTACTAAAAAGATCTTCGAAGCATATTATATGACCGTATTTGAAGACCTGTTGTTTATGAATACATTTCACTAAAAAAAATAATTGAATCATCATAATTGTAATTAAAGGGAGAAATTGTTGATTTTTTTTGGGAAAAGCACGACTTTTAATCAACATGAGACCTGCACTAATCAACATGAGACTGCACTAAACCGATGGAGCCGCTTTTGAGAAGAAATTGTTTAAACAAAATTTAAAAAATACATATATTTCAAAATTATAATTAATATTTAAAAATTACGCGAAAAACTCAAAATTTCAAAGAATTATAGATAACCGTATTTCAAAACTTATCTTTAAGTATCAGCTTTTATTACAGAAAAAATCTTTGTCTTTAATATTTTAGTTGTATGAAAGCCGCTGCCAAAAATGTGAATTTTTGCAATTCTCGAAAATTCAGATTTTTTACCGAAAATGAGACCTGCATCATTCTCTTAAACCTTCTTTTCATTATTCAACATCAAACTTCAATCAAAAACGATGGAATTATTTTTTTGAAAATGTCCGAGCGACTTCATGTCAAGTACCCACAGAATTAAAATATCCATTTCAAGTTCAAAGGCCACGACAGCAGCTACATCTATTGAGACATGCCAGTTTTAGAGAAAATCCGCTAAACGGTTTAGCCACTAGCCTTGTTCACAGACGGACGGACAGACGTTTTTCCGTCAATCAAGGACCCACAAAACATGGATTCTGGCTACACCACGTGTTGTAAGTTTTTTTTCTAAATTTAGCATCCGGATTTATCCACTTTTTCGTTATCCGAGCCGTGTCGGCAATTTGGCACATTCATTCATGTGTAACGAGCTATTTATTTTTCTATGATTTATCTATTAATTTAGTAGATATTTGCTCTGATGGTGTCTTTCAATCAAGCAGGTATCTGGCCCGAAGGGTGGGAAGGCACTTGTGGGGCAAAATCACCGAGTAATACTTGTGAAGCATACAACAGCATATGGTTTACATATCATTATTTGGTATACGAAATATTTGCATCACAATATTAACAAAGACCCTCCATTACCGTTGCATACTGCGTCAAAGCAAAGTGAACTCTAATAGTCTTTCTTTCAATACACCGGATCAGGGCATCAATTGATGACATTGCAGTGCCTATGCCGGGGATGTCTTTGGGTTCGTGTTCCGAAGGTGTCAGGATTTTCGGCCGCAACTACTTAGTAAAATCGAATTCAGCCGCTATCTGGAGAAGTCTAGGAGCGAGCTGTTCTGATCGCTACTTTTCCATGTTTTTTTCGAACAACACCAGGCGAATGACGGAGCAGTACTCTAACAAAAAGGGCCACGGATCGTGCGCGATCGTTCTTTCCCCTTCTTTCTCCTATCCCCGCCCCTTATTTACACACACTTACTAGCACTAAACTAAGACACGTGTCCGGAAACTAGCCTGAAGCTTAGAACTTGTCCTGACTAGAGCGTTGCCGAGCTGTTGAAAGATACCTGGTTGGAGAAATCCTACAAGCTGACGTGTAGGTAGGTGCTGGGTCTCGCCACCCCGAGAGGGAAGATCACCGCCACCTGTCGCGATAAAAACGTGCATTACAAATGCGAAAGGTGCGAAACGTGACAAATGACCTTAGCAGATTACGCGTCCGGAATCACTAATCAATCAAAAGTATTTCATATCAATGTGTACGATTTACAGAGCCACCGAGGCTCGAGAAATGGATGCCGTTCGAGTGGTAGGTGCTTTTCGTTGCAGCTTTACAACTTTTCTCTGCACCACGTAAGAACTATATATACTATACTACTCGTAAGAACTATACTCTTCATGCTTCACATCAAAATAAAAATATGTAACAGAATATTTTAATCGTGAAAGTGGCCCATTTGTGGAGATGATTGAATGCATCGAGAACCCGAATTCCAGCTTGTTTCACTCTCTCGGTACTATTTTATGTCAATCAAATCAATATTTTATGAAGGTCTAGTACATTAACTATCATTTTCAATTTTTGTATTGAAGGGTTCACCAGGATTTTAAGGGGGAGAAATTTAACACCAAAATCTGAGGCTATTGAATGCATGTCCTGAGCTGAGACGAAACACATATAATTGAAGATCTTATCTATACACATATATCTTAGGAAATTCCCAAGTACCCTAAGCTATAATGCGTCTCTAGCACAGCAACTGCAAAAGAACGCACTGCTGAACACCACAGAGGATCTGTGTTTCTATAGGGTACCCTCATCTTTGAGTAGGAACAAAACCCCGAGCAATACTGAAGAGTAAATTGTGTGTGAAAAAAGCGTTTTAAAATGCAAATATATTTTCCAAAACACCAACAACTTGAAAATGCGTCTGGAACAATGAATGAAACTTAAAATTGCAAAGGAAGGCTCCTGTGTGTCTATCGCACTCCCGTCTGCCTCGGCGATCCGCGAAGCGCTTGACGCGGCGCGGCGCGGCGAGGAGAGAGACGAGACGAGGCGGGCGCACGAAAATCGTCCGATTGCATCCCGCGGTCAATTCTCCCTCACCTCCGCTTGCCAGATAGTCCCCTTCCCTCTTCGTTACCTGAAAAGGCATAGCCCGAATGCATCCTGTTTCTATCATCCTGTGTTCCGAATGGAGTAAACATTTTTGTAAATTCCCAATCGTCTTTTCCTAGGCGACAGCTGGTTACCCTTTACGTCCAAATGCATATTCGACCACGGCACGCATATTCGACCACACACTAGACCCTAACGCACTTGCTGGCTCCTCTTTTATGAAGTGAGCAGAACGCGAGGCCCTCAGCGACGACACATACATAAGAGACAAGGAACAGACAACCATACCCAAAGCGGGACTCCAACCCGCGACCCTTCAGACCGAAGTGCTGAGTAGGTACACGCTCTTAGCCACCTCGTCCATCCATATCGATAACTTCTCATTCATATGTTCCGTAAATATATGTTCTCGCACCAATCCAGCGAAAATCTCGAACACAGGTGAACATAGCAGAATCTTTGGAATTGTGAGTGTTAAGTCAGCGGGGTAAGAATGTGCTCATGAGATGTGGTTTCAAATTTAAGGGAAGATTTCAACGTTGGTACTACTCTAAAAGGGCGTGCAAATGTTTCTTAAAAACATACAGAAGTGGTTGAGTTATAATCGATCAATTTAAAAGGAAGCAGGCCACGGTTTATTTAAAAAACAATTATATTCTGAATGAAATTACAAAGTTCAGTTAATGTTCAACTTTACATTTGCATTTTTTGGCTTACAATCTATCTTTATCTAATTAACTACTAACACAAACCTATATCTGACGAGAGGACTCACAGAGCACTTCAATTGATTTATTCTTTATTGCTGAATATGTCCAAAAATGCTTGTAATGGAGATGTGGTTTTAATTCGAGTTTGACGTTCTGTATATTTTCCCAGTTTGAGATTTCTGCCTTGGTTGAACAATTGGGTCGAGTAAGAGTATATACGAGATACTCAATATGGTGAGTAATTCAGATCACGGTGAAGGAAGAAATGAGTTCTGGCACTAAGGAGGAAATTTGGAACTGGATGCAGTCGGTCTGTCAACGCCTTTTTGGGCCGGTAGGTAAACGGTTCAGGAAAAGAGCCCGGGATGCAGTCGGAATTCGCGCGCGCGCCGGCCGAGGCCCGTTGGGAAAGGCCGGCCTTCCGCAGCGCCGGGCCGGGCCGGGCCCGGGCTGGCCGGGAAGCCGAGCAGCCTGTTAAGTAACAGATAAAGGCGCTAATCCTCCGTCCCGAAGGCTGGTGGCGGGGGGGGGGCTGGGGCCTAGCGAAGCCCCACGCGAAGCGGACGGGTGGGGCGAGCGTGCCGGCGGAAGGGGGCAATTGCGGGTGAAGTCATCGCAGGCAGACCACAGGGCCCGCGGGGGTCGGCGTGGGGCGCGCACTAGGGTGGGCGGCGCGGCGCACGCGATGAGATACTACGGCCATCGCCTATCTCCAGTGCTAGGCGCAACCACGGCCTCGTTGCGAAAGGAACACGTATCGGCAGCGTTACGATACTCAAATGCGACTAGATAAGCTGAAATCTGGTGGACGGCCTTCTTCAGAAGTCGTGTGGTTTTTCGAGCCAGTAGTACCTGGTCTTCCCAGTCTTTTTCGTTCTAAATTTTACTGGCAAATATTGTCAGTATTGGCAGTATTGTCAGTATTGGCAAATGCAATATAATCCTAGTCGAGATCATATATTATATTATTTACGGAAAATACAAAATAAGTTATTTATTTATTTATGTATGACAAACCTAAACACTAATACTATTTTTTGTTAAATATTACTGTCGCTAACCTCTTATTGTTCACAAACGACACAAATAATTACATTTTATGTAATATCACGAACTAATCTGGACACACATGAGCATTCCAGGACTTTCCCACCACAAAGAACGCATTCCATTTTAAGTACATAAACGTGTACAAGAGATTTTCTTTTCTTCCAGGGAAGGAAAACAAGCTGTTAAAATGTACTGTATATTCCAGAGACAGTACTATTTTATTTAGCAGTTCTCACAAAAGGTCTGGGGACCCTTATAGTTCTCAGGGCACTACTTATGGGTTAATCTTTTGAACGTTGTGTTGATAATAACGCCGATAATTGTCCGCCGTAAATTCTTTAGCAATTTTCATTGTTTTCTTGTTCTATTTTTTTGTCATGTTCTTACCTCTTCATATCGAAGCAATTGGAGTACATTATCATCATATTCCAAACTCAAGTTAATGCATCGTGATCTTGAATTCATTGATTTTTTAATTTGGCAGATTTCTAATTGTCGTTGCAATAAAGGTCTGCATTACAAAACAACCAATGCATTAATACCAACACATAAATATTGTGGCACAGGTCAGACGTATTTATCCTAATGAGACGAATTTTTATTCTGCTTACTGAATGTTCATAACATTTTGAAATAAATTGTGATGGTTTGCATAGGTCGAATTCATCATAATGAGACTATTGTTTTATTTCATATTGCTTCGAGCAGTGTTTTGTTGTCACCAAGTGTTAGTCACACTTTCTGAAAACAGAAGGGCATAGCCACCAGGAAGTGGTTTTACATAACGCAGATGTCATGCTTTCTATCTGGCGCACACAGGAGGGGGGTCATGGGATTTCAGCCCCCCCCCCAATTATACATATTCAAAAATATAGCGTTTACTTATACTATACTACTATATTGGTTCTATAGTAACGAAAGTCTTTCAATTGTTAACCTTATAAATATTAAATGTAGCTCAACAAATTAAAATACACGTTATATTCAGCATAGAGAAGAAAATACTCATAACCAGACATCACGTGGACTGATAATGTACATACCACATCCCCTCCAGGGACTGATTTTGGATGTGCCTCTGCGTCTACCACAATATTAAATAGGTCACTTATCATTCAAAATATAATACCACATACTACGTATTGACACATTCCCATAATTATTTCTCTCTATTAGCTCCTCAACGCCGGGCACATCGAACTGAATATTCACATTAAATCGAAATCTGATCGTTAGGCCACAGAAGAGCAGGTTAAAAAATACTGGTGCTACAACGTTGCACAGGCTTTCTCGAATTATTTGTAACAGTTATGTAAAATGATAAATGATGAAAATGATATCGAATATTTCTGATATCTTAAGCAGATCTCTCTTCATCAAAATGCATGCAATGACATAGCATAGTAGGTTATCAAGTATCTTCTATAACCTACATTATAGGGACCTATGAGTGCTTTAGGGTGGCACGGACTTTCTCGTACAACAGTAGAACCACGGTAATCCGAACTAATATGGTGCGATGTGAGAAAAGGGAAACGTAGCGTAGCGATCACATCATCACATCGCACCATCAAACAGTTTCAGTTCCTTACGGCTAAATAAGATTACCAATTCAGGTAATAGGTACCAATTGAGGTAAGCGAATATACTGATACATAAACAAGTGATATACACGGTATTTACCAATGCAATAAACGTTTCATTTCAACATCTTGTGTTTCAATAATTAGTTATTCAACTCTACAGTTATTATAAAATCCTTTCTTTACTCTACTACTAAGCATTTTACTTATTTTGTTTACTTTTCCTCCATCCCGAATTTTGTTTGCATAATCCGAAATTTCGGATTTGTGGGGTTTGGACTTACGAGTTTCTACTGTAGTTAGTTTTCTTATTTATTTTGTCTGGGCTAGCTTTTTTGTTTTGCCTCTCCATTTTCCCAGCGGCCATCTATTGTCGCACAAAATTTTTCCCTCATTTTCATTTTTCGATTACCTAATGGTAGATCTGCTAAACGATTTTAAGAATATTATAGACGAGTTAAACGTCGTTGTGTACGCTATCTGAGACGAGCCGCGTCACTGACATGGCGGCTAACGTTTCGTCCAGCGCACTGTGGCCTTCTTCAGAGCGTACTGCTGGCCGTACGCTCCAGCAGTACGCTCTGAAGAAGGCCACAAATCGCTGGCCGAAACGTTAGCCAGTTACGCGGCTCGTCCCGGATAGCCTAGACAACACAAAGTCCGGCCGCGGAAGCCTACGCAACCGAGTCAAACGTCGACCACTTCGACAATATTCATTGAAGTCAGCGACTGCCTCGCCATATTAATAAAGGCATATTATTATTATTATTATTATTATTATTATTATTATTATTATTATTATTATTACTTTAATTAAAATCCCCGTGAGGGACTCGACACCGGCGACCTCTTGGTTTCACCTTCTGGACCGAAACAACCTCGGCCATCCAAGGGGATCTTGAGAATTTTGTAGAATGTGAAGCCCTCACGCACTATCAGAACCTCTAGACGCCGTGGTATGGATTCAGAGAGCAGCTATGTATGCTGCTGGGGAACTCACTGCCACGCGATTTCTATGCGTGATCAGAAAACAATGACAGTGGCTGCATGCGGTTGGGCATTGTCTTACTGAAATATCTCCCTGATCTTTCGGTTGCTGTTCAGATTGCCATCAATTCCTTATAAGGCGACATCGCACACTGGCGCCCCAAACCATCACACTTGGCGTTTATCCGCTCTGGCACGGAACAATGCAGGATAGCACGTTGCGATTACCACGGTAGTGTCGAACACGTACGTGGCCATCGCTAAAGTACAAGTTGAAGCGGGACTCATCTGAAAACACTACATTTTCCCTCTAAGCACACAAGTAAACACGTTCACGTGCCCATTGCTCTCTAAGGCGTTGGTGATTACTGGTCAACAGAATCCGACGCGCATACCACCAGTCCAGCTCTCAGCAGACGACGTCGACGCAGACATGACCACACCCGTTGCAGTACTCCAAAGTCGAGTCAACACTGTGGACGACGCCGTTCTGTCCGTTACGGCCATGCGGACAAGATGGCGGTCATCACGCGCTGTGGTCCCATTATGTGGTCCAGTACCCGCTGTTTGTGACCCTCCTATATTCAGTGGTTCCACATTTATCAATCTGCCCTGTTCGAACTCACTGTGATGCTGATATTGCGTGAGCGAGGCATTCCGGAATTTGCTTGCAAGTTTCCACATCGTTTAACGGTTCTACGCCGAGTGCGAAGTAACACTGACCTGAAACACACGTATACTATGTACAAAATTTATTCATTTTTCCGTAACCAGGCCCCGAAATTTAGAGGTTTCGTGTTCGTGGTTTTCCCCGCAGTATTACAATACTTTCTTCGTAAGCAGTGGTGATAAAGTAACTAGTGGTGCTACAGAATGGCATATACTTTCTCATACTAGTTTTCTAATTGCATTGGTCTGGGTTAGCTTTTCGAACTTCCCACGTACTCTTGCCAGCTGCCATCTATCGCCACCTAGAGTACATTGATTTTAAATGTTCTCAATTTTCCGATTTCCTAATTGTAGAACTGAAAATTTACTTTGAGAATATTAATAGAAGAGTAAAACCTTATTCTACACGGACATTTTTGTTACAAACCTTTGAACAGGTTTTAATAAAATAGCGCTTAAGCGTTACAGTAAATGCAAAATTTGAAGCTCTTTATCACAGAAAACTTTTGAATTTTCGGAAAACTTTATTGGAAGTAATTTTAATTATTTTCACTAATAAATGCAATAATGTATACACATTGCTGAAAATGTGCATATTAGAGGTGTGAGAGATTTTTAAAAACACGTGTGTGTAATAAAAAAAGTAAAAGAATAGAGTAAAATGAATTGTTATTTACATATAAAATATTAGCGATAATCATAAACAAGAGGTTAATACAATATGCGAAAGATACATTCGGAGAACACCAAAATGGATTCACTAGAAACTGATCTATCGCGGATAATACATTTATTATAACGCTTCCTAACAGCCCTGTTGCCGCGAGTGGCGCCCTGCTTAGAAGAGCGGGGAGAGATGAAAGCGCGAGAAGGTCGTGGTGCGGATTGTCAGGAGCTGTCTGGGAGGCGTGGTCGCGGCGTGACCGGCGCCTGCTCCCGCTCCCGCCCACGCCGCGTCGCGTCGCGTCGCGTCGCGTGCTAGGCCTCCCGCCGCGCGGCCGCCCGCCCTCAACGCTTTCTTACTTTCTTACTTACTCCTCATGCAAGGAGGCAAGCAGTGCAGCCAGAATTTTACTAGGTGTACAGTCCAGCAGTCATTACACAAATTGATTAAATGATGTTCCCGGGCACGTTTTATGGCCTTTTATTTCCATTAATATAGTGAATGTTTTTATCCCAGGATGTGGCAGTGATTCCTTTCTCGCTGGGTGGGTACCTATACGTCGGCGTGCAGGGAAATCGCTCTCCAGGTATCTCCCCCCAGCAGAGCACCGCACAAGCCCAGACAAGCTCTGGTCTCCCGACCTCTGTGGTAATGCATCGTGTGTAAGGAGTGTGTGATTGCGTAAGGAGTGAATTGGACAAGAAAGAGGAAGGAAAGATCTCACGCATTATGGACTCTGCATGGTGTCATACACCACACAATTCCTTGTTCTACCAGGGTGCGTTAACCGTAGAGTGGCCACGTAAGATTTTCGCTTTCATCCTCACCCCCTCACCCCCCCCCCCCACTTCCCATGTGACTCGGGGAATCCTTTCCGTTTTCTCACTGACTCTACCTTGAGGGTATCGACGTGAGTACCGCCTGAACCTAGACAACCTGACAGGAAGATTCATCTGTCTGATTCATCTGGACTTTTATAACTGGGACCCGGAGCATTCCGAAGAACGTCATTCACGCAATCCCGCCCAAAGGTCGATGAGCCAAGGGCCCAACTGGTGAGTACCAGGCGAGGCCCGACAACACGGACCTTAGCATGGCCTAATCACTACCTCCTCCTTGAAGCTAACGGCGTGAGTACCGCCGTGAAGAAACTCAGGGTTCGGGTGGTCGTCTGCATCTCTTCGTCAGAAACCATGGCCGCCTACGCAACCACGACCCCCTCTTGTGGAGAAGATCGCACGCAGTCCGCGCATCACCCGTTGTTCAGAGGAATCAGTTCCGTCATTCGCCTGGTGTTGATAGGAGAAACCACGGAAAACTATCGATCAGAGCAGCTGGCAGCTAGAATTCTCCATCGCACAACGACTGAATTCTCCCCACTTGTTTAGTGTCAAACATCCTGCAAACGTCAGGTCTTGAACCCTAGGGCCTCTCGGTCGAAGTCACTGCAGAGGCAACGTCAACCCGATCGAAGCCCATTCGGTCGGCCGTTATGTATTCTTAATTCATTAAATTTTAATCCAAGGGTTTAAACGTTCCACCAAAGAAATCATTTAATTCAATTCAAAAGCATCAGCAAATGTTATAAATAATTAAAATAAAATATTATTAATAATAAAAATTTTTGAAATTAGTAACAAATAAATTTGTGAAATAGTGTACAAATCATCATTTGGAAAGACGGGACTACAGCGCATTGAACTTCCATAGGTCACCGCTAAGGATAATTACTTTCATTGTGTTGACCTGAAGATTTGCTGAGAGGATTTTACTCATTTAATTTTTAAACATCTTTATACGAATATTTCTGTCATAAACTTAATCGTAAACGTAAGAAATGGAAGTACAAACGGTCAAGAGAGTGGCATTAGCAAAATTGCAGAAGTTGAAACTTCGTTTTGGCATCTTCCTACGAATACAAAATTCAAGATAAAGATTTTCCTTTATAAACATCTGTTTTTCCGAGACAGATCATGAAATTCTATTTTTGGAAAATATGAGCTATTTTTGCGTAATTTTGCTTGAAATATAGGCACTTCTTAACAAAATTTTAACGTTTATTTTCACAAAATGGCTCCATTTATACTTTCTCGATTCTGCTCACGCATTATATAAGAAGATAATGCTTTCTAATGCTGCGGGGGGGGGGGGCGGAACGGCAAATATTCCACAGAAACATTTTACTTGTCGGGTTCTGGTACTGAAAAGTGGGAAAATGTTGACTCTATATATAATACATTACTTCTTCTATTACGGTAGTAAGTCAGAAAACATGTTTTGTGGGCCCTTAATACCGTAAAACCGATTGATGCAAAACGTCCGTCTGAACATGCAAACGGCTAAACCGTATTTTATGAAGGGTTTTCACCAAATTTGTTATTTTATAATCGATCTGATTTGTATCGTGATCCCTCTAATTTCAAACAAATATTTTTATTGGAGGGTACTTTCCATGAAGCCCTTGGGACACTGACACAAACAAAAGAGCAAAATTACACATTTCCGTGTCTTCATACAACTAATATATTGAAGGTAGGGATTTGTTTCTTAATGGAATCTGTTTTTTAAAGATAAATATTGAAAAAAAGGTAAGGTTCAGTTTTTCAAAAATTTGAATAGTTTTCGCGTAATTTTGCCTGAGATGTAGGGAATTTTTATTTTTTGAAACAATTTTTTTCTCAAAAACGACGCCAATTTTGTATTAAATTTTGATCTCTGGTACCGCAAAGAACGCTTAAGAGAATGGTGAAAATATCGGGATCGTTAAAATCCACGATTTTTCGAAAATTACAAAAATTTCAAATCATTTTTTTTTTCAGTGTCTTCCTACAATTCCAATATTTTTTGGAAAATAACATTAAAACAATATTAACATATTGAAACATTTTTGTCAAAACAGATCTTCAAATAATGTCACTTTAATTTTTTTTAAATATGAGTAGGTATTTTTACGTTGAACGTAGGAAATTAAATACTTTAATTTTTGAACTTTTTTTTCTCAGAAACTGTTTAGGTAGTGATGATTGTCGCATTTTCAGTGCACCCTCTGTATTTTTAAAAATTGCCAAATATTCAAATTTAAAAATTTGAATTTCAGGCGTTTTGGTTGACGCGTTGTGCGTTCGCAAAATGGCAACACACTGGATATAAAAGTCTTTGAATTTATTCCATTGTTGTAGGTCACGATGAATGTGTGATGTATGAAAGGAAATAGAAAGAATTGTAATCAAGGTAGGCATGTGTAAAGTATTCTTTTTTCTGCATTTTGTGCTGCAAATACTGTAACAGTTAAATTGATTCACGGTTGTTTCATTTGTAAAAGTAAGAAATGACCACTGTTCCTGGCAATCCAAATAAATGCAAATAAATGCACCGGAGGTGCTTTGTTTGAATTTCTTGAATTGGAAGTTATAACTGAGGTGCCATTAGGACAGAAATTGCAATATTTCAATTCTACATAACTATTTCCACTACTGCGAGAAAATATGTGACGATTCAGCACAGCTGGGAGATAGGTTTCATTTCCGAAGATCTCTATTTTCGAATATTGCAAAAACGGCAAAAGTTAATATTCCAAACTAAAATATTGAAGGTATACGTTTCTGTCTTAAACGAAGTCTGTTCTACAAAATCAGTTCTCCAAAGAAGGTCTTGTACAATAATTTGTAAAAACGAGTGGTATTTATGTAATTTTTGTTTGAAATTGATACTACTTATGAAAAAATATTTCAAAACTGTTCCATATTTTTTCGTTTAATTCTTTCACCGCGCACTTCTTTTTCGTTGAAGTCTTCGAATTTTCGAAAATTCCTAAAGTTGAAATAATTGGAGAAATTATGTGCTCTTCTAGTCCCACTGCTTAATTTAGTTAAACATTATATCGTTAATGTATTCTATTTTTATTTAAAATATTAATTGTGTTAGAATTATATTTTTATTCAATTATAGTGTACTAACCTTATCATTCAAAAGTGCAATAATACAAAAGTATTGAGAATAATTATTCCATCTCCAACACCATAATAAATAACCCGAAGAAGCTCTTAACCTGTAGATTCAGGATGTAACCCGAAGAAACGAAGGTCACATTATAGACAAACTTTCAAATATGGAACAAACTGAACAATTCAAGTCTTGCTGTCAAGTCTTACAGACGTTCTGCCAAGTCGGGACAACGGCAAAGTCACCTAGGTCTCGCATTTCGAATTGATTTAAAATGTTACACTTAATTTATTTCATTAATTTTATTTATTTGTATCAATCAGTGTATTATGGCTTAATCTATGCACTTTTCTTAAGCTCTAAAGTCCCTTCACGAACGGAAATAGAGATTAAAGTTGAATTATGAATAAAGGTTAAACGAGCACTCCTGCAACGTTTTGATACTAAGACAAAGTTCAAAACACCAAAAATTAGTGGTGTTTCCACAGCACACATTTTCTCGCATTCTTGCAAATAGTTACTACATAATATTGAAATGTTGTAATTTATCTCCCATTAACAACCCGGCTATATAACGAACTCTGCACGCTATAATGAACTCTGCATATTCTTCACCTGTGAGGGAAGATACTATCTCTGGTATAACTTCCAACTCGGAGGAGCCAGAGAACATAGCGTTCGATTGCTCGCGGAAGGTGAAATCTATTTTTCCTTTTGTCTCCAAAATTTTCTTAAATCTCTCTCTTTTCGAATTCACTGGGATTAAATTATGAAACTGTCTCTTGACCTCTTTCTTCTTTCTGCCCTCTCAGACTGACAGGCTTCAGAGTAGTCTGTTGCTTTTTTAGACTCCTAAAGTGTAAAGTGTGTCAAATAGCTTAATTGTTCTTATTTTATATTGTGGGGACAAGTGAAGATGAAGACGAAACATTGAGAGCCCACGTTTGGAACGATTGGGAGTCTCGAGTTAGACACCAACGTGTTTATATTTCAAAAACCACTAACATTTTTACATTTAAACCAATAACATTTAAAATGAATCACATTAGCTTACATCAATAGCTTGTAATGCCTCCTTCCAAATAATGTATGAAGGCGTCTTAGAACACCGACACAAGCACAAAAAAAGTCCTAAAACTTTCTCTCAGCACACTTGACAATTTTTTCAGATTTCTTCCATAGCTGGGCTTAAAAAACTGAGATATTGTAGCCAAGCACTTGGCTGTCCGGAAAGCGCCACGTCACAGGCGCCTGCGACCTTCCTCCAGGAGGAATGGCACAGAATGGCGGCTGATACGTCAGCACCTATGCCTAGGACGCGGCGTTTTCGGACAGCCAAATAGTAACAGAGTCCAGCCGCAGACGCCTACACTCTCACATCTGTTGTTGTTTCAGACTAGAGAAAAAGTTGTTTTCCCTTACCAAAGTATTTATTCTTGGATACGTATAAATAATTACATTCAATCCAGACATATGCGACCACTACGCTTTGTAAATAATACTTATATGAAAACTGAAAATTAATTTAAAGAATCACGCAACTGCGAACGCCCATTCCCCGAAATGAGGTTTACACCATTATATGCTCGGTACTGTGCAAGATAAATAATTCTAATATTGGTGAACGTTGATATGAAAATGTACAGAAAATAAAATAGACCCTTGAATTTTATCGTTAAAGACAATTTCGGTATTTTCCTTCGATTTAATTTTACATTGATTTCGGCTTCTGTTTTTTTCGATCACCCATGCTATAGAGTAGGGCACTCGATAGATGTCAAACTGCAAAATTGTATAAGATAAAAAAGGTCGTATTCTGCAGAATACTGCCTAAGAACAGAATCCAGGTCCAACCTGTACCCGTTTATTTCCCCATTGTCCCATCTAACCTTCATCTGCACCCAAACAGTCACTCATCAATTCCCTATTTGTCATCTACTCACACCCCAAACCACATCTTCTGTCAGAATTTACCTGTCCTAAAGAAAGTCGGGTCCCCATGGGACACGCAAACATAGTTTAAAATGCTTAGGATGCATTGCTTCCGAGTTATTCGCGATTATAATATGTCTTGCAATAAAATAGTGTTTTTGTATGTCATAATCTGCAAATTTCTATATTTCTTCTCTTCGATGTAGGACTAGTGTGTATCGTCTGTCTGTCCATCATGATCCACCTATTATCACCCTTTCAAGATTTTGTGCTAATAGTTTCTTATACACTGCCAAAAACTATCGTCTTTCCTTAGCGTATGATGTACAAAGGATTAGAAAGTTTTAAAGACATCATAGTTTGTAACTACGAGTATATTCCAAAGTCAAAATATTACTGGGTGCTATAAAAATGTATACAAATGTATATTAAACACTAAAATAAATGCCCAGAACCGTTTTCGTCATTTTAAAAGTAGATTTAAAGTCAAAATGATTTAAAGGTGAGGAAATGGTAAACATTTTTTAACTATAGACCGGCAGTCGAAAAAAAACTTAAACAAATACACAACAACTTGTGTTTGAAGAGAATTTTGAAATTTTTAATTTTCCAGGTTTTTAAGACATTGTAAAAATATTTTTAACAAATTTGATTTAAAAAATTGTGTTTTAATTTGGAACTGTGAAGATATCAAAAATGTTTATGATAGTATACATTATTTTCGTATTTCTAATTTTTTTCAATCAAATAAAATAGTGTTAAGTTGCCAAAAAAACACGTTTTTGGCTGTAGAGGGATGAGGGTGGTGGGACGGGAGCTGAAAAACATCTCAAAAATATTATTTTTATTTTGAGTTATAAAAGTAACTACTAATAAGTCCTTTGGTTTCGGGGAACTTTTTACCATCTTATCCGGGGGTACACTTTGTTCTCCACAATCAGTCTTTGATGAGCACTTTTCCCGTAATATTATGTGAAACTAGTGGGGCTAAAACGGCAAGTTTTTTCTCGCCCGTACTTAAACGTAAAATTACGCGTAAAGTACTCAAATGTTCGAAAAATTGTACATGATCTTGTTTCTAAATCATTCTTTAAGGATCATATTTCATTAAGAAAACAAATCTCTATCTTTATCGTACACGTAGTTGTAAGAAGACGTCGAATAAATTTTGAATTTTTACAATTTTCAAAATATCAGTTTTACTTTAAACTTTGTTATTGATAGTGTGAAGGACATTTAAGAGAATGATGTAGGTTTCATGTTCGTTAAAAATCCTAATTTTTCGTAAACTGCAGAAGTGCATACGTTTTCAGAGTCTTCCTACGACTAAAATATTAAAAATTATTTTTTTCCTTAAATTAAATCTGTTCCTTAAAGGTATATTTTGAAATAATGTTATGTATAATTTTTCGAAAATTTGCGTTTTACCATAAATGATGTTAATTCTGAGAGAAATTGCATTATAAATAGTAAGCATTACTAAGTGCGAGAAAGTATGTGCAATTGCGCACCACTAGATTTTCTCTAAATTTAGCAATTGGATTTATTCACTTTTTTGTTACCAGGGCCCTGTATTGTGTTTTGCTGCCGTAAATTCGTTGTTATTTTGCTCAGCACACATAACTTTCTCTCTACTTTGAAGCAAGTATGTAATATGAGCAATATTAAAACATATTAAAAGCAAGATATTCTCAAAAAATCTCCAAATGTTTTTCTTACAGTTTTTGTAGAGAGAGTGTGTTAAATGCATTTAAAAGCTGGCATAAACGCCATTTTGCTGTATTTTTTTAATTACACCAATGTATTTTTAAATATTTTTTTCATGTCGTTAATATTTATATAACCGGCTATTTGTATACACATGCATTTGTGAGTACATGTACTTTAATTGATCTTACAAAGTTTCTCGAAAACTGAAAACTTTTCTGTGAATATGAGATCTAAATTCTGTATATTTACAGACGCGCGAACACATTTTTAAATGTCTCCAACTTTTTTAAACTTTTTATACGGCTAGTGCTTATTACATTGAATAACATAACATTAACACCATTTAGTTTTATTCTTTTGATTCTTTAAATACACAAGTATACTTGTTTTTAAACGTAGTACATCATGACGGTATTATTTATATGTGTACAATTGGTTTTCATACATTATATTACATTTCTGAATAGAAATGCTTCAAATCATTTCCAATAACTTTTCTCAAAACCCCCAATATTTTGCAAAAATGATCTCAAAGTTGCACGTTTTCAAAGACGCTCAAACGACATTTTGTCAAAAACCATTTTTCCAAACGTCATTTTTTAACAAAAATTTGTGTTATAGGACAAGGTTTTACTCATCTATAATATTAAGAATATTACGAACATATTTCAGTTGTGAAAATCATAACTTGTACGAGTGGAGATCTAAGTGTGATTTCACACTAATTCCTTTTTTGTAATCCCATGTGCTTATTTAGAAGACAAAGGGCCTAATTCATAGTCAACACTTAAAATGCGTCCTTCCTTAAGTGAACGAACCTTATTCATAAACAGTCCTTGAGTGGATTCTTAAGTGAGCACTTATTCCTATAGGGGACGCAGCCTACTCCCTAAAGTGTCTAATGGTTGTCTCGTCTCGTCAGTCGTAACCACTTTAGGTTGTAATCTTATTCTTACGCGGCATTCATCGACTATAATATTAGTTTTATTGGTGTCAGTAAGAACTTGCATTATTAGTTAAAACTATCCTTTAGTTTTATCGAAAACGATCAAGACTTCACATATTATTTTTATTTTTTTACTTGTGCGTGTTTGTGTCTTAAACACCGTGTGAAATAGATACACTAATCTTCATAGAAATAATGATGGGAAAAATCCATTGGAAATGTACGATGAATAAGGCATAAAGCGGTTTCGTTTAAATAAAACAATAGTGAATACACTCGAGCCGCTGATTTAAAAAATCCCAATGATGAAAGAGGTCTATCGATTACTCCATTACTGAAAGTTACGTGATGCATTAAGATTTTATGCAACTTAATTCTTTCAAGAGTTTCATAAAATTTTAACTTCAGTCTTTACTTTGATTTTTAAGGCCTATTAAATGTAAGTAATTATGAATATGCAATATGAAAAAAAGGATAGCAATTTGAATTAGAATTTGTAAATTGGAATTTATTATGTGGGGTTGACATTTTCTAGTATCTGACATTTTTTTTAATAATTCACGAACAATAAAGGAAGACCAATATTCATATCATTTTCATTAGGGTATAATTTAACGTTGAAAAATAAATAGGAACTGATGTTAAGTAGTATATTATCACCAAATAATGCAAATAAATAGCATGTAGAAAATGCACAAAGCAAATATTTGTTGAAATATATGAAAATAAAGGATTCTAATGTTTAAAAATATTGCTTATAATTAGTGATGGGTAGTAAATACATTTGTAAAATGTGATACCGATGTCAAAACATCTCCTTAAGAAGATATATTAGAGGGAGAAAATGTTAAACAAACTTTAAATATTTGGTACGAAAAAACCCATAAACAATAACATTCTGTTCCGTTTAAGATGAAAACTGGTTGAGCTCGCAAATGTCGAGTAGACGGCGAAGTTTGACGTGCGTGTCACGCACCAGACAAATTGGACGATCTTCCTACCAATATTGGGAGTACAAAGACGACTGCCGAGAAACACGGAACAGTTGTCGCCAATGTCATGTTGTCATATTTTCCTTTCGGTTAAGGGCAAATCATTCCGCGGTCTTAAGAAACGACTATAAAATACGAGCGCCTGTAAGTGACCACTTATTTCGAAAAAGCACTTATCACTTAAGGGTTCTCTTATTTCTTAAGTGTCGACTATGAATTCGGTCTCTCAAGACCAATGAATTTATTTTTATGAATTTTGTTTGTTCGGGGTAATGTCAAGAACGGCTAAACCGATTTTGATGGGTGGAATATTTTTGTTTGGCATGTCCTTCAATTTCTGCCAGTAGCTCGAAAATGGTGCGTAAATCTTCGAAAGGTAATGGAGATACTAATATACTATTTCTGAAAGATCATAAAATTCCACACTAAATGCATTCATCCACATAATAATTTCAATACCGCAATTAGGATTTGAGTAATCTAAGATCAATAATATTACGGAGGTTTTTAGGAATAAGTAACATTACACCTATTTACAGCTGCCCATATTAACAATTCACCACAGTCTGAACCACAAAACATGCGCACCTATAAAACAATGACGATTATTGATATGTGATACGTTTGTGAAGCATAGGCGATGTGAAGAATGAAAAGGGAGAATCAAGAAAAAAACAAACAATATGTTATAGACCGAAGACACTGGGGGATCTCGAAGGATAATTCAGTTTAAGTGGACTGATGAAATGTTATATGGAAAAGTGGTTAATGAATTCGGCGTAAGTGTTCCCCTGTTATAAATACAGGGGAATTGTGCACAGCTGATCGGCCACAACGAAATAGACGATGAGAGATCTAGATGACATCATTGAAAAACTGGTAGGAAGTGTCGCCTTCAACATTCATATGCCCGACAACATTTGGATAAGGAATGCAAAGAGAATGAAATAAGATCAATGGATTTGGAGAAGAGACGACTGGCAAACTTCTCTTAGGCAGTAAAATATACGAATACTTAGATGGTGATCGATTACTAAATTTGTATATTGTTTTGTAAGAACATATACCTGCAGAACCCTCTGATGATTCGTCGGTCATGCCAAACGAAAATGATAGGTCGTATTGAAATTTACTTAATCATCGAAATCATAATTTTTTTTATCCAGCTAGCATTTTCAAATGCTAGTCAGATAACAGATTATAATACAAATGAGAATTAGAAAGCAAGAGCACACTTTGCAGTGATGGAAGTTTAAAACATTTTAACACACGAAGATTTAAAAACCGCATAAGTAATGCAAACAATAATATTAACAATCATAAAAACTTACTGTAGTTTAAAATTCCTGAAACATGTTCCACATTTGAACTCTAGCTAGATCTCGCGATAAAAAAACAAGAAACATAATTATTGAAATCTAAAAGCATTGAATAAGGGATTGAATATTCAGATACCGTCACCAGTTGCCCGCCAAGTGCCGAACCCATTTTATATGCACACAGGATGATTATCTTGACCACATTATTTTAATGCCAATTATCATGTTGAGTTTGGGTCAGTGATAAGTCAAAGTGTTTTAAAAAATTCCGAAGGGGTCAGCTTTTATTGAGCCTGACTCAGGGCTACAACAAAGAACTTAACAATTACTATGACCAATTTTATAATTAATACATTTTTTTGTGGTTGGTCAGTATGTACAAATGGTTCAATGTTGTATTTTTGATGATATTTATGGTTTTATATGGGTGGAGCAAACAAAAACTGATTAAAGCTCAGAAAATGGTTTGAACTATTTGAACATAATCCCAAATGGTTACACAGGCTCGTGTTTCATTGCTTCTTCAAGGGTTGAATTTTCTGTTGGCAGAAGTCCTATGAACAGTGTCGATAGTATCTTTTTCAGGGGACTGAAGACGTGAAAGTTTCTCCGTGGCAACTCGGGACTGTTAGGGGGATGTTCTAACACTGTCCGTTCAAAATGTGCCATGGTCATTGGTTTCCGCTGTCGTACGTGGACATTGTCATGTGCATTTCCCCCAGAAGACCGTAGAGTGGTCTTTTCGACAATGTTTGCAAAGAGCAAACCTTCCAGGGTTCTGAAGTGACGAGCAGCAAGCAGCATTAGACGTTGCGTAGGCAGGTAAGTCAATAAATAAAAGTCCGTAATGGTCGAAAAAAACATAAATATTACTTTTCACACGAGAGACAAATCGGTGTTACCAACTCCGTTTACATTAATTTGATGTTGCCTTGTATATTTAGTCTTGCTACTCCAAATAAAATGAAATTTGGCTGACCATTTAAGTTAATGTGTTAAATAGAACCTATATCGATTGCTGTAAACATGAGACTTGTTTGGAAGTTTATAAACCTTGTAAGAAGATATTTACTTTTATCAATTAGAATGTTTCAATAATGGTACAAATCGACTTTGTATTGTAACAACCAACACGCGCTGCGTAGGGAAACGCGCGCGGTTAGCGGC
>BOPP01000008.1:7637973-7668686 GCA_017312745.1 Gryllus bimaculatus
TACAGTATATTAAAGCGCATTAATTAGAATTTGGTTAGAAGTAAGTATAAGTGGTCTGAAACAATTTCCGAAGAACTGGAAGGAAAATTCATAATTTTTAAGGCAATTAAATATTATTAACACAGATGACACAGCTGAGTTCAGCTCAGATCCAGCATTGCTGCTGACTCTGCACCGACTCTGACCGGAAGGTCTTAGGGTTTGAACTCAGACAGAGGCAGATTTTCGACACTGTTTACGAAAGGTCATTCAATGTGTAAACAAACATTTTAATAAATAAAATTTGAATTAAAATTATTTTGTTAGTTGGTAACCTTGTAAAGAGTGTTATTCAGGGAATATTCACATAAACATTACCTCAAAAGTCTTAGTTACGAAGACGTGTAAACTTCCTTTGAAGTGCCGAGTTCTGTGATCCGACTTTCTTACTTTCGGAAAGCGTACAACCGTCATAACTAATCATTTGCATGAACATGCAATAAGCCAGTAGTTGCATGAACCGGGCGAGATTTTACACGTAGGTTAAAAAATTTACAAGTTACCGCAAATGCGTCACTGACGAACACAGGGCGTCCGGCTCAGATTGATCGTTCGTATATTGATTCACATATCCGAGAGGACAGACAAAACCACAGTTGAACACATTTCTGATACATGTCGATGAAGCAATGTCGTAACTCATTTTAACATGAAGAACCAAATGAACCACTGTAAGGAATGTGCAAGGTTAATCTCCAATAAAGTTTAACGTTTCATTACAAAGCGGAGACACTTCGCATTTGTGTCGAGTACTAATATTGTATCTTTTTGAAAGTGAAGAATAATTTAGTTGTGATAAAACTTGCATATATTACTTTGAGCTAAATTCCAAGTGTCACAGCGTCCAGTGAAAACACATTGAATCACCTCTCTGAAAGGAATTCAAAACCCTACCATCCTCTGAAGGTCATGTGAACCATTTCTTCTTGAAGACAACGCTCGACCTCTTACGGCACAACTGACGCTAAAAACTATCGGCGAAGTTGTCTGGAAGCCATCACATCCTCCTTGTAACCCTGACACTGTTCCAGCAGATTATCTTTTTTGTTCAATGAAAGGAGCTTTACTACCACACGCGGAGTTGACTTACAATACAGCGATGGATATTTGAGATGTTACTCTGAGAATCTCATTGTTGGATGGCAAAAACGATGGGAGAGAAGTAAGATAAGGTGGCTTTATTTTTTAACGATAATGTTACAATGTCTCTCCTTTTAATAAAATGAAAGATTCAACTTTATTAAAGTCGGGACGAATACAGATAAGCATAAGATTGACATTACGTAATAAAATCGCAGTTTCGAATGCATTCATAAAGTGATATATTAGATAGCCTTTACCTCTGTATGTTGAATTAATACGTGAAATTATCCTTGTTTTTCCCGCTTGTCTGATGTGCTGTAAATAATTTTATGCAACTGTTTCATGCAAAATTATTCCAAAACTACTCTAATTTTGTTTAAATTATTGTACACGACCTTACTTTAAGACCTCTTGTTCTAGAATAGATTTTATTACGGCAAAAATCCTCATCTTCAATGTGAATGTAGGAAGACAACAAATTTATTTTAAGAAGTATTTGAAAAAATAGGGATTTCTACGAGCAATACACCTGTACCATTCTATTAAAAATTTTTACGGTATTTGAGAAAAAAGTTGAAAGAAAAAAGGTGCCATTAAAAAAATTTAAAATGTTGAAGCTTCATATAAAGTACCGTTCAGAATAAAAAATATCGGTTTTAAAGTCAGAGGGCTTCTAGTTCATTTAAACCGATCGAGTATTATTAATTTTGGAGAAATTCGGCTGAGGGTCTAGGCGCTATCGTTGATCCCAAAAGATGAACGCACGAACGAACGGACAGTCATTTTGACGTCAATAGATTTTTTTGGTGTTAAGGACTCACAATACATTGATTATGACTACACAATTTTCTATATGCTACATTAAGTAGCATACATATCCCACTTAAAGTTATTTTAAAATAAACTTCATTCTTTCTGGCTTCGTAAAAGTGTACTGACTGATGACGTGATTCATGGTTTCTACCTCTGTATTGCACTTCCTGCAGTACACGTTCTGTCTGGATATACGATATACAGTCTGGACCTTCCTCTACTAAGAATATTTTTATTGGCAGCGGTATGTGATTTCAATTGGAGTCCAGTGATGAAAATATCAGGTATAAGAAGATGACAATCTTTCAAAACGACATTTCCAATCGGATCGTTTATATGCGCTCTAACCTCTCCCTTTCGATCCCAGCTTCTCCCAGGCGGCACCCTCGTCATCGGCGCATTTCATCTTACAAGCCCTTATATGATGAGTCTGTGTTTTTGTGGACTTTAATGTCTATTGGTAAAAACTCGGACACGAGCTCAACCATCTACAAATAGGATCTGCAGTTTTTCTAATCGTAATCCTAGGTTCAGCGCAACTCTAGGTGTTAGGCGAGCCCATCTCGTGTCCATCTCGTTTGTCCAATAAGCCATCTGCAGTACTCATATGCAGATGTAGGAACGGTTTGACTGGCACTCTGATTTGACCGTCCGCTTTCCTGAGCATCGACATAGATGGTGAATGGATGGTGCATGGATACAACCAATTGATAAAGGTAATGTGGCATTATGAAGGTATGAAGTAATACCAACTTCTGAGTGGACTTTAAGTGCGCCTTCTGGAGCCTCGACACTGCTTCCATCAAATTCGGTATGGGTTCTTTAGAAGCAGTTCTAGATAGACTAGTTCACTCCCAGGTATGTAAGTGTATGATCATTACTGACCAGAGGAATTCTCTCCCCAAACTTTCCAGGCAGGGGTCCTCATTGAACCAGAATCGTTCAAAGATTGTTATTTGAAACGATGAACTTTTCGCGACAGACAATGTCATTCCGAGGGCCCCTAGATATTCCACCACAACATCAATTAATTCTTAAGCTTCTGGAGCATCTTTTGCTAACCGCATCAGATCGTCAGCAAATGCTAACACAGACTAACTCCTTTAAAATATCATGTATCCTGACATGTTTTCCAATTTCTCAAGCAGGCACTCCATGATGTGATTAAAAAGGAATGGGGCCAAGGTTTCTCCCTGTTTTACTCCTCTACGAACTGGCACCTCAATGCCTTTCGAGGGGTGCTGAATGACGGTGGAAACATCGGCTTAAGTGTCCATTACCAAATTGGTAAAGGCGTCAGGGATCTCTTCCCTAGACAGAACCCACCGAATCGACGCGCGAGGAACACTGTCAAATGCTTTGGATATATCTAGCACAGCGCCGACACCACCGTCCATTTCTTTCATTGCACAAACTCCTTCGCAAAGAATTTGAACATTAGCGAGATTGCAAGGTTCAAGGATAAACCCTTTCTGGCGTGAGTTGATCTTCACCATGAATATAATGCGTTTTTCATAATGCCCCAAAAGATTCTGTACAGCAGAGAACTAATTGTGATGGAACGAATGTTAGTGACAACCCTCTTTTGGTATAAGGATAATGACCTTTCCACCCAGAAGGCACAAAGCCATTGTATAAAATTTGGGTGTACAATAAGGACAATATTTCACTTTTTGGTCCTGAAGATATGTGACTAACTTTTATCTTATCTGGTAATGGAGCCGTGGCATTTTTCGTCCCAGCCTGAAGACTTTTAATTTCGCCAACTTGCACCGCGTATAGAATTGGGTCTGGGTCCATTTCAGGTGTTGACAATTTATCACCCTCTCTTATTTCGGAAAGCCGAATCGGGGGTTTGTTACCCCGGATTGATTTGTACAGGTCATCCTGTATCCTACATCTCATCCGTATTAAAGGGCTGTTGATCGACTGTAGTACAGTCGAGACCCGTTCTAATGCACTTTGCCAAAATCACTGGATCATTTTTGAAAAGGTCCTGAGCCCTAGCTTAGGAGTAGCGCTTCCTAGCTTGTTTGCCTCAGATCTACGGAGTCTTTTAGAACTGATCGAAGTGGGACCAGAGGAGCCGCCCAAAATCTCTAGTAACTTGGCTTAGGTCTCGTTAAATGGTAATGGAATTGAATATTTCTGTTGAGTTCATTTCCGATCTCAACGAGCTCTTAATCTACATTAGTTTGAAAAGTGTCCCAGGTTCGTATTCAAATTAAAATGGTTTTGTCTGTTAAGAAGGGAGAAGAAGTAATTTACTACATCTGGGATCGTGTAAGACGAAGTAATTTACTACAACTGGGATCAAGACTTGTCTACTTTTTCGTTACCATATCCCAGCAATAAGAGTATTTCTGTCGAGAACTTGCCGTTTTTCGGCGCACGATTACAATATCTCTTCTTACGAAGTAAGTGCGATAAAGTAAAAATATGCGGTCACCATAATTCCAAGTAACATAATCCTAATATGAAAGAAGATGCTTATAAAATAAAATATGATTAGTGTCTATATGATTTGCATTTTGTTATAATACAAAAAAAAACTGTTAAGGATGATCAATTTTTTTCCCGCGGCCTGGAGTAGAAATTGGTTCCTAGGTTACCAAATTCTCGAAAAGTGAAAAAAATTTCCCTTCGGGAATAATATTGTCCCTCTCGTTTACATTGCCAAAAACCAATGATACACACGAGTAAGTACTTATGTATATACAAAGAACATGGACAAAAAATGTAAGTGGAACTGAGTTATTACAAAAAATACTTTAATTTACTTATTGGCAATAACAATAAATATAATTTGTTTACATTTTTAAATTCACACTTGGCAGAGAATGTAGAGCTATTGAAACTTCGTTGTTACTTGAATTTACAACATCAGTTGTCGTACTTGGACCCTTAATTGTATTGTCAATATTTGTTATATTTTGAATAGTATTCTACGAATCACTCGGCGACTGTCAAGGACTTACTGGTTTCATGATCTATATGCGTGATCTGGGCTGTCCGGGTGACGCCGCGTCGAAGGCTGTGTTGCCGACGTTTCGACCATCCTTTCGTGGTCTTCCTCTGGGCTGGTATGATCTATAGTTGTAAAAGCATCAGCCAATTTAGTTGCTGACGTCCTCCACAGACAATGACCTGTGTAGGAAGCAGGATTTGGTAACTTTAAACATAAAACAACTACCTTTGGCATTTTTTAAATAGTGTTTTTACTTTCTCGCTCCCGCATACGCAGTAGAGAGAAAGCTATGTAAGCCTGCGCGAAAAGACGGCGAATTTTCGTCAGAAAACTCTTATTATTGGGCCCTGGTAACGAAAAATAAATTCAATCGCTTAAAATCTTCAAACAAGTGGATAAATTCAATCGCTAAAAATCTTCAAACAAGTAGAATAGTCAGAGGCCATGTTTTGTGGGTCCTTGATAACGAAAACTAGATTGACGGCAAAACGTCTGCTTGTGAACACCGCTAGCGACTATACCGTTCATCTGATTTTATCCAAAATTCATATTCCCCCATCGCGGGTGTCGCGGTCTCTTGAAGTTGGAACCGAAATTTTAATTTTGGGGGTATTTTACGTCAAGCCTCCGGGACATTGCCACAGCTTCCCCTCCTCGTCTTGGTCGCTCCTGCCGGCGACCGACCGGCTGGCTTCCTGTCGCCCAGCAGGAGCACTCTAGTGGCTTTCTGCAAACGGACCATCTGGTAGAGAGCAGGTGACGATCAAGGCGCGAGTGTTCGTAGTCGCTCCCTTTTTTGCACGCGCTGCCACTTCCGAAACTCCATACCTTTGGCAACTAACCCTCTTATGAACCCTCGTATGACCGCGGCTGCGGATTCGTTTACACATTCTAACTTTTAAGAATTGAAGGCGGAGTACGTGAGCTTCTTGGCTGAGTTTATTGAATAGAGTTCACTGAAAAGGAATTCAATTTCTCCTCTGCGAACTCCTGGCGCTATTCTTTCCTGCTTGTTCTAGATTATGTATAAAAGCACCACATCCTGTACATCTAGATTATGCATAAAAGCGCTTCTCACTTATGTTCCATGATTTTCCCCGACTTAATTAGGATCCTGATTTTTTTCATTCAAAATAAACAAAAAAATTATTCATCTCTAATACAAATTTAACAGTAAGTTATTTCCGAGAGACGGAGATATAAATTGTTTATGAATTGAAGGGGGAGGGATTTTTCGTTTGAAATGAGAGGCCCCCGTGGATCAACTGCCCCAGACCCCTGGTTTTCTTTGGAGGCCTCGGTTCGGAGGTGCCGTTTCTTTTCCCATTATGCACTTTTAGGGAGGGGGGGGCGGTCTGAGTGATCGGTAAACAGTGGAATCACAATTTTCACAAACAGTGTTATTTTGATCATCATTTCTATCGTGGACAATTCTCACCGTATTGGTCATCCCATTGATATTTAAGAAGGCGATTGGTGAGCAATTTGGTTTCCATAGTGGGCTGCGGGCGCCGTCGCGGGAGCTGCTGCCCGCAGTCACGCGCCCACCGCGTGCCGCGGCGGCCGCCGGCGACGGGAAGGGGCGCGGGGATGGGCTACGTGACGCTGGAGGCGCAGAGGACGCGTCCAGCAGCGGGGGGAGGGAAGATCGCGGCTGCGGACTTGGCCCTCTTCGCACGTGGAGGGCGTGGCTGCGCCGTAGGCCACGTGCCCCGCTGCGCACGCCGCGTGCGCCGCCGTCGTCGTCGTCGTCGTCGTCGTCGTCACCGCCTCCCCAGAGGCTCCAGGGGTTGGCCAAACCGCCACATACCATTTCTAAAAACATTCTACTCAGTTAATTGAAAATTATCCGACATACAGAAGGCGGGTAAGCTGAGTGTCTCTGCCCGTCCATTGGTAGGTTTGGCATCTTCAGGTCCACTATTCGACACAAGAAATGTGTCATTCGACATGAAAAACAGTCATGGCGAAAACAATTTTTTGCACCAAGTAACTGCAAGTTACTGCAGATCATTAGAACCAGTTAACGCTCGTAGTACATTTATGAATTTATTTTTTACGTAATTTTAATGATTCATATTCACTTATTTATTAGTTAGCTAGTTAACTTCGCTCAGTCTGTCTTTTCATATTTCCCTCCCATTATTCCTCCCATAAGAGAACATATAGCACCATTCAAATGTTTCATATTTCCTTCGTTCGTCTTGGACAAGATAAGTTATGCAGTGTAAATCGAACTCCAGGGCAATAACATACCAGTAAAAAATAGTTATTTTCATTATTTTAAAGCTTTCATAACTCGAAATTTTGATGAATTGAATTATTTATTTATGGAGTCACTTCGAGGCAACGAGGTTTGGCTATTTCCAAACTTATTTTCTGGTGATGAACGATATTATTTTAAATGTAGTACAACACGGCTAATAATAGAAACTAGATGCACATTCACAATGCATACGATAATCATAATATAACATTCATTCTTGGAGAGGAAAATAGACGTTTTGCAAGGTATTGAATCACTGAATTTATTACATATGAATGGCATAGTAAAAAAAAATTGTGCAATTGACGTTGCTGAAATTTAGAGTAAAATGAGAATGAATCCAATGAAGAATTAAAAATCATAACAAATATTTTAACATAAACTCTTCTATATTTTCTGTAAACAGGTTTTTAATTATTTTACAAATTTTCTCTTGTTAGATAGATAGATTTATTAAATTTTGCTTTGAGATAATGCTCGGTGGCAAACATGATTATAATTAGAATTAGAATAATTACAAAACTATTACAAACATTTACAATTAGAATTACAACTAGATTTAGAGGGTTGATATTGTTGTTATAATTAATTTCTAGTTATCTCTAAATTGACTTCTAATTTATCTAACACTTCACTACCCTTCACTGTACTCCCGTTAAACTACACTACACTCCCCTCCACTACAGTACACTACACTTCACTGTATAAGGGAATAATATTATAATAACACAGATAAAAGTCTCAGTATTATTTGTGATGATCTAGAAGGAATTAAACATATTTTTAAATCTGACTGCATTAGAAGGAAGTGTTTTAGCAAGTAGTTTGTTCCAATCCATTAAAGTGCGATTCACAAAAGAGTACTTGTCTATATCAGTTCTTTGTTTTCTACATCGTATTTTCCAATAATGGTCTCCTCTGCCTTTATAGCCTGGTTTCTGTTATCTTCTACCGATACCTGCCCAAGCTGTGCCCCTCTGTAAGTCAAGTAAATTACGCATAAACGCACCTTTTCCCTTCTCTTAGATAAGGGCTCCCATTCTTCTCGTCCATCAACAACGCACCCATTTACAAACTTTCAGGCCCGTTTTTTAATTTTATCTAACGCTTCGATTTATCCTTTTCTGTCCGTGTCCCAGCATGCCGCTCCGTATTTTAAAAAGGACAAACAAGAGTAGTATATGCTAGGGATCTGTCATTTGGACTATTATTTTTTAGAATACGCATTAAAAAGTGCCGCGCCCTCCAGAATATTTTGACCATATTGTTAATATTATCAGACCAAACCAAGTCGCTTCGCAGGACCAAACCGAAATTCAGTTTCCTACACGCGGTATAACGTTAGTACCTAACTCATAATTGGAGTGTACACTCAAGCGAGACTTCGTAAAATAAATGTATTTACTCTTTTCAGGATTTAATTCAATCTTATTTCTGCACGTCCAGTTCCATAAACCGTTCAGATCGTTCTGTAAAATATTTTCATCCACTTATTAGCCAACACTCCTATATATTACGCAATCATCAGCAAAAAGGCAAACTTTCGATTTTATTCCAGTTGTAATGTCATTAATGAACGCTAAGAATAGCAATAGATCTAACACACTCCCCTGGGGTACCCCGGAGGTTACATTGTTTTTTGATGAATATTTATCACCTATTTTGACTGTTTGAGTGCGCGCCGTAATAAATTATTTTATCTACGAGATTATTCGATAACCTAATCTAGTTTCTAACAATTTGGCAATTAAAAGGCCAAGCGGAACAATATCAAATGCCTTAGAAAAATCTAATATTATTGCATCAACCCTTACCTTCGTCTGGCATGTCTGCTATGTCCTGACAAAAATCAATAGTTTGGCTGCCGCAAGAAAATCCAAGTCGAAAACCGTGTTGATTGTGGAATAGCCAATCAGTTTTATTCCAGACTCGTCGAATATACTCCGAATTCTATTTCACTGATATTTTTACATTGAAATCTGCACTCATGATTAAACAATTTTAAACTTATCTCTTTCTCCTTACCCTTATAACCAATATATTTTTCACCCTTTGCGCGTAAATGTTTTGCTACATTACACTTCCAAGAATTAGGATCACGTTTCTTTCTTCTTTTCCTTCCTTCTTCAACTTCAGAATCTGATTCTTCGAAATATACATTGGGAATTTTTAAGAACTCATTGGAATCACTGAAGCCAAGGAAATTGTTTCATTGTCATCTACTTCACATTCCTCAATAGTACTAGTGCCAAATTCTGAAATAATACACATATTGAACTATTTTATTCAGGCTATTATTTTATTGAAGTTAGATTGTATTTCGTTAGGTTTAATTTTTAGAAAGAAATTAATATTCAATAGACATTAAAGGTTAAAAAATTACGATATTATGTGTGCAATCACAGAAATTTAATATCAGTAGGCCAAATAGATTCATTTTTAATCATATTAATAAAAATATTTTTTTAGGAAATTAATCAATGATAGTCATTTAAAAAAATCTTACTATTCATAATAATTGCCAATCCATAACATAAATCTAAAGCTACAGCTAAAGGTAGCCATGCACTTCTATCACGTTTTTTCTAAGCATTCGATTGTTTTTAGATAGAGTTCAAACTTTCAGTTACTAGATGTCGGCACCAATGAAAGATACACCTACGTCACTTTCTTCAGAAGCTCTTTAGATAACGAAGACTAGTTATCGCCACCTATATTATTTCAGTAGCATACCTTTTGCGGTTCTCACACGCAACCGATCTTTATAAAAAAGGTCTCTAAAGAACGAGAATTTCATGCAGACGTGGTGAATTACACTTTAGATTTAAAAAATATTAGGGAATTGTTTAAAAAACGCACCTAAATATTAATGTCTAATGCAATCCGCAGCACTCAGTCAGCTATACTGTTAAATAATTCCTAAACAAAGATTTATTGAGCCTTAAAATCTAAAATTTTGAAGCCAGAGGCCAATGCCACCTAGATTTCAACCCTTAGTAAGTAATGGTGGCGATTTTTTTGATGTTGAGCTTAGAAGACCTAGATTCCTCTGTCTTATACTAATTTCCCTTTCAGAGCGCACCGTGTTTTGCGCGGACTAACAAGGTTTATTGCATGATTATTAATTCAAGATGCGCTCCCGCAGCAACAACTAGAAGTACTGTGAAGAAGTGTTGTGAAATGTGACAAGAAATCTCTCGATTACACTGAATAAATCTTTACTGAAAATTTCTTTTCTACACGAATTGTATTGTTTTTTTTTTATTTTTGATATTGTGTTAGTACATTGGAAATTACCTTCATATATTATTAAAGAAATAAATACGTTTCGTTGACTACTTTCTCTCTTGGAATGGAAATAAAATGTTAGGAAAGAGTGTGAGGTTTAACATGCGCGTTTTCTCGCACAGGTTCGCGGAGATCGTAGGGGAAAACTTGGGCTATGGCACAACACAAAGAACAAACTTTTTAAATTAACTAAAGGAAAATATCTATAAATAAATCTACAAAGTATATTCCACAATGCACACGGGGAAAGCGCAAATTAGTTACAACAATTTGTGCATTCCATTTTTGGAAAATCATAATATTATTAAATTTATATTGGGACTAGTTTGATTGATCGATGGATCATTTCGAGTTTCCGGGTGCGTGAGTTGATGCGTTCAAACAATTGACCCATAGTTGTGCATATGATATTCCGGGAGAAGGGAGAAACGTGAGATCCGGCGCTTGGGATTTCCCTTCCAGATATCTCCTCCAACGTGGCACCACAATAGCTAGAGTATTTTATAAGCTCCTGACTGATCTCCCGAAATGTAGTAGGAAGTGTGTGGTTTTGATGGTGCGTGTATGTAAAGATCGGGTGCGGTCCGCTGCTGATTTGATGTGCTGCTCCCGCATTTGTCTGGAACTGAAATGACAAACGACGGAAAACTGACCAGAGTTGTCGGCTGCAAGAATTCTCTGAATTGGATCTATCTTTCTAACAATAATCGCGAATTCTCCACCGTCGGGGCTCGAACTCTGGGACTTCCTGGACATAGCTACTGCAATTCCAAGACATGCGCTATTTGGTTTCCTTGAATTGTATCAGCTGGATTAAGAATAAAGACAGCAGGGAATAATAAATGTAATGAAGGAACATGCCACCGAATGCATTTCCGTTAATGTCATTGTGAGAGGTTTTATTATGTTATTATAAACATCATGAGAATGTTTCGTAGTTGATTGAAATGGTTGTTGTGTGCTCTTTGTTGTTGAAAAGAAAAAGCGAGGGTGATCGGTGCGTCGTCGGGAGTTCAATGGGCGAGGAACGCAAACGCAGAAGGCTGAACCACGCGCATGTATTACGAAACGGCAGCAGACGCATTGGGAATCGAACGTCCAAGTGTTGCTTGCTCAATTGCGCATTGTATGCTAATTGTTTCTTAGGAAATAGTCAACAACTTAATTGCAGTTTCTGTTGCGCATCTTTTCAAAATCTATATAAATAAAATTGAGACTGTGGTTTAAAAATAACTATATTTTACTTTCTCACGTTACATTTTAAGAAGAGAAAGTTATGTAAGGCGGGAGAAATGAATTTTCGGCAGAAAAACTTACTGCCGGTCCCTGGTAAAGAAAGAGTGGATAAATGCAGTAGCTAAATGTAGAAAAAAATCCTCTAACACGTGGTGTTGCCAGAATCCACGTTTTGTAGATCCTTGATACCGAAATATCAAATGACAGCAAAGGTTTTGTCCGTCTGTCCGTCCGTTTATTGTCAACAACGCTACTAGTTAAACCGTACAGATGACTTTTTCCAAAACTGATATTTCCCAATTGATGTGGCTGATGTCGCGGTCTCTGGAATTTGAAACCGATATTTTAATTTTGGAGGACTTAACATGATGCCCCTGGTACATTTTCAAAATTTTCAAAAAAATGGCCCTATCATTTTTATTAAATTTTGTTGTTGGATAGTGTGAAGGATGTTTGAGAGAAAAGTATAGATCTCAGGTTCGTTGATAACCCATATTTTTCGAAAATTGGAAAAAATCAACACTTTTTGAAGTCTTCCAACAAATACAATTTTGAAGATTTTTTCTTAATGAAACGTGTTCATTAAAAACAGTTCTTCAAAAGAGGTTAAGTCCAATATTTCGAAAATGTAAGTATTATTGCGTAAATTTAGATAAAACAAGCGTTTTTAAAACAATTTTAAACAAGTATCTCAGAAACGGCTTCAAATTTTGTTTTTCATTTTTATTATCGAATGTAGCAAAGAACTGCAAACATAGTGGTGATTTTTGGCGCACTCTGTATTTTCGAAAATTGCAAAACAATTTCGAAATTGTGATTCGAATTTCGCGCGCTTCGTTTCAGGTGTTGCTATTTAAGAAAATAGAAAAATAGAGGTTTCAAAATTCTTTGAATTCGTACCAATTTTGTTTGTCATGATGAATGTGTGCTGTAGAAAATATTTTTATGAAAGGAAATAGATTGAAGGAAGGTAATAAATTTTAACTAAGAACCAACAAATACACTTCTACACGTAACGAAGATTTAATCGCTGATTATTGTATTAAAAAATTAAAGCTCACTTGGAGTTTAATCAAGGTAGGCTTGTGCGAAATTATTTCTTTTCTGTATTATATTCTGTAACTACTGTAACTTTCAAATTTGTTCATGTTTGTTTCATTTCTAAAAGTAAGAAATGACTTCTCCTCCTGACAATGGAAATAAATGCATATAAGCACGAGAGGCGATTCGCTTGAATTAAACTTTGTCAAATTATAACTAAGTTTTGAGCATGGCATAAATTAAAATATTTTAATATTATGTAACTAGTTGAAATCATATGAGAAAATATGTGCAGTTGTAGCATCTCTAGTTTATTATTGAAACTTGTTTTTACACATGAAATGAAAACCCATTTGAAGTTTTTATATCGTTACTGTGAAGCATTTCAGTAATAAACGATTAATTAGACAGCCTTACGAGGTCTGCTCAGATATAGTTGGGTGTTGGGGCTGCCACCTTCCTGCCCTCCAACTTTCATCGTTTGTTCGGGGTACCTTTTCCTAGTCAGATTGCCTTCACTTCGAGACCTGTCTATCTGTCCGAAAAGAAACGGAAAAGTACGGGAAGGGAAAAGTTGTGATGCGCAGCAGGAGTCTCCAAACCACTCAATTCACCCGTTGAGTCCCGGGGAAGTCGCTTCTTCCGCCAGAGGCAAGACCCGTGCAACTAAACCTCCAGAACACCACACGGGAATTTAATTTGCCCAGACATCTTGCTTTTCTATACATTGAAAAAGCCTTTGACGTTAATCGGACCCAATTGTGGGACAATGAAAAATCAGGCTACCCAGCGCAAATTGTGAATGTAAAGACACGTTTTATAAAAATTCAATAATAATAATAATAATAATAATAATAATAATAATAATAATAATAACAATAATTACCGGAAGAAAGATGAAACTTAACATCTATAAAGGCGTCCTTCAAGGATGCCTTGGGTCTTCAACGCCTTTTACTATTTAAATCACATACCAAAACTGGAAACTTATATAATATGTATTCTTTTTTTAAATAAGTTAACCATTTTAACATTTTATTATATGCATATAGTAAAAGTTTTAAATTATTTTCAAAGAGAAGATGATTTACAGAGAACACCACTTAAACAATATGGTATGCAAACAGTATGACATAAGAATATCAAAAAGCAAACGTTGAGACATTCTGTAGAAAATGTCTGTCTATTGGATTGGCTTGAGGATTGTGTTGCGTATGGTTCAGAAATTTGGGTTAAAAAGGATGCAATAAACTCGCGGTTACATGTTATAAAAATGTATTTTTGGAGACGATGTTGTCAGTATACTTTGCTTTATAGAATACCAAACTAAGAGATTAGGCAGATAATGCAGATAGAGAGATAAGTGATCGAAAGTGTAGAATACAAACAACTCTAATGGTATAGTCATCTTCGTCAATGATCTGCCGGCGCACTTAATCTCAAATGTTCGGCTATTTGCAGACAATTGCATAATATATCGAAGTATAAATTCGAAACAAGACGAAGAAATACTGTAACGGGATTTTAATGCGTTATATTACTTTGCGGAAAATAATGGAATGACCATAAATAGCTCCAAAAGCAAATCTATCACTTTTGGCAGGGGTCATAATTAGAGACAAACAAATTACCGTTTAAATAACGACATTATTCCGAGAGTTTCCTCACGCAGGTACCTAATAATCCATTACGATAGTAAATTAAGCTGGAAAAGTCGCATAGATTTTGTTGTTGAGAAAGCCTGGAGATCTCTTCAGTTTGTAATGCGCACTCTAAAAAAAGAGTACGGCAAACGCGAAGGTAATTGTTTATTTGTCGCTTGTTCGTCCGAGAATGGAATGTCGAACAATTTGTTGGGATACGCACAAAATTATGCAGTGTAAAAATTTGGAAAGGATTCAGCGTAGGGCTAAATTGACTTTCAGGGGCAAGAAAATGGCAGGGTGGGATTCACTCGAATACTTGCGATCAGTAGTAAGACTCTGCGCTTTGTATAAAAAGCTTATAGTGGTAATCGATCTTGGAAAGACATTAATCGGCGGCTATTTCTACATATATCAGTAGGGGGATCACAGGCACAAAATAAATTTAAGACCGCAGAGAACAGAATTTTTTTTCACAAACCGATCGATAAAATAATGAAATAGATTACCGGCAAAAACCTTTGAACCCTTTCCTCAAAGCATTCAACAGTTTAGGAAATTAATTTGTGTATTTCAAGTAAATGAGTGACTTAACTAAGAATAGGTTATAGAGCTTAGCATAAGTGATATATGTGAAGGGAGGTATCGTGCAGTATAGAGTAGATTAATAATGAAGGAAGTGATTTAAGGGTCATAGTGAAGTGAAGTGAAGTGAAGCCAAGTGAAGTGAAGTGAAGTGAAGCGAAGCACAGCGCAGCGCAGGGCAGCGCAGTGCAGTGCAGTGCAGTGCAGTGCAGTGTGGTCTTAATTGAACAAACATTCAGAGCGGAGGTAGATTATATAAGTTTATTTTTCTGAAGGTAATTTAATGTTATATAAATCAGTCCCTTTTTATATTATTATTAATTATTATTATTTTTCTATCACGGTTAGTCTTATAGTTGCTACTATTGTTATTATTATACCTTTATTATTATTGTAATAATTATTATGAGAATGCACGCAGACAGAATCCCAAATAATGTTATTGAGTGTATCCCTTTCGAAAAAAGAAAACGAGAAAGGTCGAGGAAATCTTTTTTTTTCCTTTTAATTTGTTGCGTCTTTAATTGACGCAACGCGTATCCAAGCCCCTTGAGTGACTTTGAGTGTTTTGCGCTTCCGAGTAATCCTCCATTAATATGTCATATTGACTGCGACCCGTCACGTCTCGTCGCAGACAGTTGTCAAGAGGACTGCCATATAGCATCTTCGCGCACGCGCCTCCTACTACGCGCTCCTACTACCCAGAGGCCAGAAATGGGAAGTAATTCTCGGCTATTACGTGAAAACGTCCAATTCAAACAATGCATTTCTTTCGATATGTAGGAGCAGAAATCACTTTCGACTTTTACAAATAAAACAAACAGAAATAAATTTAACTGTTACAGTATTTTCAGCTCATAATCTAGAAAATCAATAATTTCACACAAGGTTGTTTTAATTACACTGAAGTTAGGTTTCAATTTTTTATACTACAATAAGCTATTGCAAATTACAGTAAATAAGTGTTTCTTACTTCCAAGTTAAGTATATTACTTTCTTTCATTCATAAGAATATCATCTACATCATACAATCATCACAATAGATTACAATAGATACAATCCTAAGAATCTTGAAAAACTGTGTTATTTTGCGAAATCATTATACGCCAAATATTCATTGTCGCAAGAGGTTGGTAGCAACACAGTAAAAACTAACTCATTGTTGCTGTCAACGCGCCTTCAAAAATTGTTGCAACTTCGTACGTTTCTTTTATAACGTAAACAACATAACGAATGTTGTTGTCTTCAATTCTTTCGTAATTTCTAATTTAATCATCAACTCGAAAATTACTTTCTGAAGCAAGGGAAAACAGAAGCTTTTAAGTGCAGTGCGGGGATGCCGTATTGGGCTAAATTCCTCAAAGTTGCCGAATAAAAGGTGTCGACTTGCGGGAAGAAAATGCATTTCGCGGTATTTGGCCTATGGCGATGATTTGTTGTTTCTTTGGAGGATTTCGAGCGATTCAATGCACGTTTGCTGTAATCATCACCACCTTTTCTTAAAACTTGTTCAAATATTGATGTCTTCTGAAAAATGTGCCTTACACATTGGGTTTTCGTTCTGGAATTCTTGCAAATGGGCATCTATAATGAAATATGGCACAGCCAGATTTATTTTCATTTAAACAGGCGTGTAATTCTTAGGCAATCTCAATGTAATGAATGAATATCATAACTACGCCACAAAACGTTGCCACATTTATGAAAATTAAAACAAATTTTAATGTTATAATTTTACCGCGGAACTTTACGCAATTGTATATTTTTACTGATTGCGCATGTCTAATGGATATCTCTATAACTTTACCTAACAACATATATATAAAACGAAAGTAGCCACTTTTATTTTGCATAATTGCATATTTCTGAGACCTTTTCTTTAACTGCATATTTTTATTTATGCGGCGTATTTAAGTGCCTATATTCCATGTTTTTGTGCAGAAATAGGTGGATGTCTGATAATTTCGTGTATTTTTTCTTAAAAAAAGGTGTATTAAACTATGTCGATATTACCGTCATACTCGTGAAAAGGTCGTACGAGAAAACCCAAATTCCATCGTGACCTCGGAGATGCTATGCCCCATCTCTCTTGCTCCGACTGTAGCACCAAGTTCAAACTCACTTCAATGGTTATAACCAGCCATTGTGGCAGCAGTAACCGATCTAACAGCTGTGACAGACTCTGGTTGTCTTATATACTCGTTTCCGACCGGAGCCCCATATTCTGATTGGTTCCAGATCTCTTTATTTCAATAAGCAATATTTTTGGCTCAATTGTAGCTTTTTTGGGGAACCAGATAAAAATTTGATATTTTTAAACACGAGAAAGATAGCTATGATACCATTTTGAGTATACATTTCAACTTTGAGATTCAACCCAAAATAGGTTTAAAATTTGTAATTTTACGCGAAAAATGTCATAATTTCCTATTAGAGAGAGGTGGTGACAAGAAGCAATCATATTATTTTCCAGCCATTTTGAACTCAAATCTTTACAAACATTTATAATTTTATCAATAATTAATCATATATTATAAATAATTATAAAAACTATGAAATAAATTGTTTTGAATATTACCTTAATACCATTCTTACTTATTTATAATGAAAAAAATAGTACTAATGAAGTCACAAAAATACGTACTAAATAACATCAAACGTCTTATCAATCGACATCAACTGAATTGTCGTGCAACTAGGTATCGTATAACATCATTCGTTAGGTCTTCAAAGAATTCTAAAAATTAATCTAAACACGAAGTAGACAGGTACAAAGTTCAAAGGTAATTATTTTCCCGTCAGATGATATCACAAGACCTGTTATTTGGTATTTAAGTTAATTCCAGCTAATCGTTTATGTATCAAACAGGATACAAATTAGAAATCTTGTTTGAACCCCTTTAACCTCGGACAGGAGAGCAACGTTCTCACTGTAAGCTAATCGAATTATAGATGCAAAGTAAGATAAGCAAACAAAATAGTGCGTATTACTTTAGCGCTTTAGAGTTTTCGCTTATCTTTTTTAAAGTACATTTCAAATATTAAATAGTATATTTCCACGAACAATAAGTTACATTATGAATTATCACCCTTTTTTGCAATAGTTTACAAATTATCTTCTAGCATTCTGTCGCATGATATTGCTGATCAAATTATCAAAATATGTCTGATATGTGACATATTACACTCACATACTTTTCACTCCGTTAATGCAATTTTCTACTAAATGACACTACTTCAAAAATTACGCAAATGCAATTTTTTTTAAATATATCTCAGTCCATTAATCTTGTAATTTGTGGTGATTTGTATACATTATATCATCTGTGACCGAAAATGCTTTAAACGACTTCCAATGAAGTTTTTTTGGAAACTCCAAATGTTTCTGAGAAAATGAGCTTGAAATTTTGCATTTACAGTTACGATTAAACGACATTTTCGTAAAAACGGTTCCGAATTTTTCAACGATAATTTCCATAAAGGACATATTTTACTCTTCTACAATAGTCTTAAGTAATACTTTTTCCGTCCTACCACTAGGAAACCGAAAAATTGAGAAAACGTTTAAAAAGTTTAACTTAGACGGTGATAGATACCAGCTGGCAAGAGAATGGGACAAAACCAAAAAATTGGTTGGGAATTGGTTGATTTCGGAATTGGTTGATTGTCAATAGAAAACAAAATAATTTCATTGTTTTCAACTCGAAACTCTCAATATTTCGATTTATACTCACCGACTCCTTCGATTCTCGAATCTATTTCAATAAGATATATAATAAATTAGAATATTTAATATAATTCACTTTGCTTATATATATCGTAAAATACTACTTGTATTGTGTCATTTTATTCGATGGTCTTAGGGAAAAACTTGAAAAGTCGAAATTTTATATAACAACGGGTAAATATATTTTACGAAAGAGAATCATAATTATTACTTTGTGAAAAAGTGTGCGAGTCCCAATCTTGGGCTCTGAGGGATAAATTAAATGTCCAAATCAAATTATGTGAAACAATTTTGTAAGTTAACATGTTTATTTTTTAAAAAACGGTCGATTCAAATGAGGATTATTAAAATAATTTAATTTGTGAAAATCTGAATATTTTCAGAAAGCCTAATTATATACTGTTTTAAATTGTGCTTTTTCCAAACAAAATTTATTTTGTAAAACTATTTTTAATGTATTTTTTTAACTTTATAAAAATTGAATGCTGAACTTTAATAATAATGTATTAGGTGAAACGTATTTTTATTCCAAAATCACTATCACAATTCTTCAAGAAAAGTAAACACGTGAAAAACTTGGTAATTAAATGGTGCAAAATAAGGTAATTCGCATAATAATAAGATTGGATACGTTGTGGGTGTCATTGTAAAATATGGTGGAAATTGCAGTTTTTTACACAAGTAGAATTTCTGTTGTTTAAGTAACCGACTTTTCAAGAATTGTTGAATTTTAGAAGTGGTGTCCTGAAAAATTCACTCTTCAAGACGTAGTAAGTTTTTCCCTTTGACCATCGTATTAGTTTATCTTGTAAAGACCATCTTTTACGTTAGCTAGGATTTTTATCAACACGATTCATTGATTGCTTTCGGACACGTCAACTGTGTACATTAGTCCCATTAGTGGAGTGAATGTTTTATCCTGGGAGGATGCGGTGTTTCTCTCACGTTGGGTAGCGAGATACGGCGCCGAACAACACGTCGACAAACGAATATAGATTTTCCCCGCCGAAGATTCCCACTGCCCCAGCCAGGCCGAGATATACTCGTAAGCTTCCGACCGGTCTCCCAACATGTGTGTGTGTGTGTGTATGTGTGTGTGTGTGTGTGTGTGTGTGTGTGTGTGTGTGTGTGTGTACGTAACGGATGACAAGGCGGGCGGGCGTAACGGAGCAAAGAAAAGGAAAGATCAAGGTCCCTTTGTTTAGAGCATAGCCCGCTAGTAGGCGTAGGTATACACTAGCGGGCAATGGTTAGAACGTTGTTCTGGCAATCGCCTGGTATTGATTGAAGAACGCCGGAGAACTATTCACTCAGAACACCAGGCCACTAGAATTCTTCAGACATTGGTTGAATTCAACCTAGCTATATAGTTAATGTGTTGAAAGTCCACCACCTTCGGCACTAGAACCCTAGGACCTCCGTCAGAGGCGATTCAAACACAGCTTATTCTCAGCCCGAGTTGTTGTGCAGAATGCTTGCTCTGAGCCAACTGAGCTGGTTTTCCAGTCTGGCATTAGGACCGAATACAACATTAAAATGTTTTCAGAAACATTGGTTTTACTTTATGTCTTCCACGATAATTAACTACAGTGATTTCCTATTTTCATTATGACAATGGATATATTCATTAAGTAACTAATATGAACATTCCTTCACTAATATCCTTTGTAATTCGGTACGTATTCCAAGAATATTTCTTGAGCTGTTTTCTTGCTTGCAAAGATTCCTAGAAGATAACAGTTTTTACTTATAAAATAATTATGTACCATGTAAAAGCAATATTAATTCTACAGAGATATGAATTTTACTAACGGGACCCACACGAACTTACCGCACTATGTAAAACAATGTTTGAACAGTAAAAATAACATAATATATTTCACCTTTAAGCTAGAACCTGGACTGAATATTGAAGATTGTAAACCTGTCATAAGCCTATAAATAAATTAATGTGTCAATTATTTATAGACAGCTTTTTAGTTTCTGCTCATTTTTGACCGTCCTACAATGAAGTAGGGCCACTAAAAATGTTACATCTTCACTCTGACCCCCGCACGTTTCCCTACATGCTCCCCTTCATATTCCAGGCAAGCTAGAGTTATTTAATAGTATTAAGTGTTTTATGTGTACTATTAATTTAATTCATTGAATCTACCACGGTATGTAGCGGGGTAAATATGAACGCTGAACACTAACCAAGTCTTGTGGAAATTCATCAAACTCTTGGTATGATCATATGATATTTTGCACACCTTCACTATACACAAATGTCTTGTGTTTTAGAAAGCCACATAACATAAGTAAATGGTATTCCCCTGCAGTTTCTTTCCTTGACATCATGAGACAACACATACTGTTTTGCAGCCAAAAGTCTCATATATTAAAATGTGAAGTTTATTTATTATTTCCGGGCGTGCAATTTGAACTGATTCTTTCACCAGTTTCATTTTGTAGAGCCGCAGGCCGACAATTGCAATGGAGAGTCTTTGCAGTACATATCTGGGTGCACAATCCCAATGGGTCAATCAATTCTTCTCAGTGTCTAAGATGAGTGAGAAAATGGCATATGCTCCATAATACGAGTAATAATGTGTTCGTTGGTGCAAAAGAGTAAAAAAAAGGGAAACTAGTGATGCTAAAAAAGCACGTACTTTCTCGCCCGCGAAATCACGCAAAATTACAACAACAAAAAACAACGTTCACGCAAAATTACGCGAAAAGTACTGACAATTTCGAAACATATTATATGACCGTTATGGGAATAAATTTTATTGAGGTAAAACATATTTATCATAATTGTAGTTGTAGGAAGACGCCGAAAAGATTTTGCATTTTTGCAGTTTACGAAAAATCGCAGTTTTAAACGAACATGAGATCTGCACCATTCTCTTAAACATTCTTAGCAATATTCAACAAAAAGAATTAATCAAAACCGATAGAGGCATTTTTTTGAAAATGTCCCAAAGGTTTTATGTAAAGTACCGCCCAAAATAAAATACCCCAATTTATCCCAAAATAAAATATTCGGGAAAATCAACTTTGGAGAAATCTGTTGAACGGTTAAGCCGCTAGTGCGCAGGCGTTGTGCCGTCATTCGATTTTTCTGTATCAAGGACCCATAAAAAATAGATTCTGGCTACATCATGTAATAGAGAATTTTGTTCTAAATTTAGAAATAGGATTTATCCACTTTTTCTTTACCAGGGCCCTGCAACAAGAGCTTTTCTGTAGAAAATTTGCCGTTTTTTCCACGCAGAAATACATAATTTTCTCCCAGATCCATTGCGTGAAACTAAACTAGTGGTGATATAGAATGTCACAGACTTTCCCGTATTAGTTTTCTATTTCCTTTGGTCTCGGCTACATATAAGAAATTGCCACATATTCTTGCCGGTTGTCATCTATCGCCGCACAAAGTACATTTTTTGACATTTTCTTAATTTTTCGGTTCTATAAGGAAATATTATTTTAGCAATATGAAATAAAGGTAAAACCTCGTCCTAATTAGCAATTTCCTTTAAAAAATTTGCTGCCTATTTGGTAAATTCGAAATTTGAAGCTGGAAATGTGCGTATTAACGTGAGAAAAGATTTAAAAAATAACATTAGAGTAGTTTTTGAAAAAGTATTAAAGAGTCATATTAAAGATTGCAACTAGCACTATTCGTTCGAAAAAACTGAAGAAAAAAATTGTAGCCATTTAAGAGGAAAAGAAGATTAAGCGTTTCGGAAAATGCGGAATTTTGAGGTAGTTTTCACAGAAAATGGTTGAGTTTTTGAGAAACTTTATGAGTCATTATTTAAAGCACATGTACTTATAAATACAATAATGTGAACAAATTGTCGGTAATATGAGGAAACGTGACTGATGTTTTAAACATCTATTGCTCGGTTGCGTCCACGTTTTTATCGTAGCGTAGACCGACATTTGAACCCGCACACCTGCTGCACACTGTTCAATTGAAAGACAAAAAGCAGATTCTCATAATTATATGCGAATCTGCTTTTTACTAGCTGCTACTTGCAACGCAAGAGAAACAGCAAACCAAACAGATTTTTGTCGAGTAGTGGTTTCACAAATTATCGCAAGGCCGCAAGAGTACCATGTATTCACTTCTCCCACGGAACAGGAAAAAGAAGATGAGAATACACGATCATCTGCGAGACCTCGGTTGCAGGGGGTACTGGGGAGTGTTGTCGCGAAGTCTATGATCCACGACCGTGTAGCGGGTTTTGCAAAACAATCCCTATCGAAATACTTTCCTAGCGGAAGGATAAGGTTCGTCAAATTCTTAACCCTAAGCAATAATAACATAATTTGTTTAATTTGTTAATGTGTTGTTGTTTTAAAGAAGATCATTACATACCTCCTGTTCTCGCACCAATTTTTCAAGTGTTTGAAGTAACCGTAATGGGGAGCAATTACCACGTCTGAGAGGAAGAAAACCATCATGTTAATTCGTCTACAATCATTTGTGGGGTTATCTAAGCAGACTATCGTTTGCTAGAGCCACCTAAAATGAAACTCGCGGAATCATCAGTTCGAAATACGAGCCTATTAATAATGAATAAACTTACTATTTTAATGAACGACATTTTAGCTCCATAAAGCTGTTAACATGTGTCTGACCCGCATGGAGGGGTGAATCATTTAACCAGTTTAAGTTTAAGGCGATTGTGATGGAACAGAACTATGTCGGCCTTTCTGCGCACTAACCGAACTCCTTTGTACTCATTTGCACGGGGACGAAGAAAAACACGCAGTGCGTGGGATGATGCCATTTTGGGCAGCGTTCGGGGTCCTCCAGTATCTTCTCAATAGGAGTCAATTGTCACGCTCTACAAGGTGCAGCACTTGCGTCGCCTTCGCAAAGAATCTCAGAATCTCAAATAATAAACACTAAATATCGCACTACTCTTAATGCTGCGTACGGTCCATTCTTGCGGTTAAAAAAGTATCGGCCTCCGACGGAGCTCCGAACAAACACAGACTAACCCGACGAGGTGTGGTCTGCCGCTGCACCGGTGTCAAGCCTATAATGGAACTTGCTTAGCGTACACACACGGGGCGTGCATAACATGCAAGTACACACCTTTATCATTTTTATTAAAAGCAGATGTTCTTCAGTAAAAAATATCTCAACACTTTAGCTTATGCTAGAACTTTTCAATGCAATCTGACAAAGGTTGTTAAACAGAAGCATGCTATCATTATCAAAATTTGGTATTATATTGAATATGAAAAAGCATACAATAGGTGAAACACACAATTCAAGTAACGAGGTATTCCTTACCACCAGACCCGTATTTCCCCGTGATTTAAGAAAAGGGTTGAAAGTACTGAACTTGAGTTAATTAATAAAATTAATTATTGAAATGAGTGAATGAAAGACAAAGGTTTGATCATTTGTTTATGACAATCTCAGCTTATCCCAAGCTATTATTAAATAATGTAGCAAAATGGAAGGGATGATACTATGAGTTCTAAAAGTAAACAGGAAACAATCTGCAGACCACACTCCACGTGTTGCATCCCACGCTTACTTAATCAGATACAATAGATTGCTTAGTTTGAAGTAGATGCCTCCTTATCGCATCTAAATTTAACAAGGATTGAGAGAAATCTCAATCGAAAATGTGAATCTTGGACTGCGAGAGCAAAGTTCTCTCGCTAAGCCATACGGCAAACTTTGCTCTGGAAATGACCCAACGTAACTGTCGTACGAGGTTTTCTTTCAGGGGAAGGCTGTCGCATGACTTTAACCAAAGACCTAAAGGACAAAGTACAATACAAACTCTGTTAAAAATTATTATCCTTAGTAGAAAAGAGACTTCAAAATAATGAGCCCAGCATATTAAATAATTTAATTTAAAAAGCTCAATATTTATAAAATAAAGTCATCCAGAATCGCCACATAAGGCTATTTCATAGTAAAACTTATATGATCATTTCAAACCAATATACCAATATCAGTAAACTTCAGTTTTGCAACACATAGATACTCGGATTAAAATGAGGACTAAAGTGTACAGTGGGAAGAGAAGGGTACATTAGAGCAGACGTATGCATAGACTTAATGTCATCAACTACCACGCAACATCTTCCAAAAACATTTATTCGTATCTTCCTGCAGAAGATAATTATTTTTTGTGGGTAGGAAACACTTCAAAAAGAAAAAAAATATAGCACTGTAATAGTTACACTATTATATTCTTATTGAAAAAAATATATTTAACTGTATTTTTTGAAACAATATCTGACCTGGCGGGAATAATTAATAGTAATTCCTCCACCAACATTGCTCCAGTTAGACTCCAAGACTTTGACACTCCCTTTTGACCCCAAGTTAATGGGGAAAATTATCAATAAAAACTAACTAAAAAAGACGTCGACAAAAAATGAATTAGTCCCTAATATTGATCTCAGAACTTTTATTGAATCCTTAAACACCACCCCAAAAGGAAGCATTCTTCTTCACACCCAAGAAAGCTCATTAGCTCACTTAAGTAAATCTCTGGGCTTAAAATACACCATGCAAGAGCCTCATTTTCCGTATGATCGGCAGAAACTTCTTCCTTCCTCTTCTTAAAACAGAAACATACTTGAGAATAAAATAACTAAATATATTAAATACACAAAACATAAGAGCAGAAAATTATAGACACATTCACATACCACTCAATATCGACTATTTCAAAACAACAATCTCTTCATCAATAGAATAACAGAAACTTCACTCAAGGTACAATTTGATGCATATAATAATCAAATATTAACATTTCTATCACTTCCAGTAAATCAGCCGTGAAATAAACAGTAAAAAATCATTAAAAAATAAGTAATTTTTATTAGTCGAAAAGAGGAAAAAACTGAACTGCAATGATGCAACTAATATAATCAGCTCTTAACCTACCAAAAAAATCACTTCCACCTTTTAAGTAAAAAAGAGTAACTTAAGTAAAGTAAACTTGTAACACGACGAACGGCCAAAGATTCATCATTAGTGTATGTCGATTACACACCTTACATTGACAGTCGCTGCTTAAAAATGGCATGTTTGACTCATTACTATATTGAAATGTCTTCAAAAAAAGAATGGCCATGTTCTATAATATTATTAACAAACATAAAGCATCGTGAAACTATTAATTTTTTATGTTATGCAAATCTGAGAGTCGTGATCATTACGAAACTCTCAGAACTGATTCATAGTACCACCATCTTACCACCATCTTACATTATAAGGATTAATTGTATATAACTTTTGATATGTACAGAATGTTGTAATGTAAATTTGTAATATATTCATGTATTTTGATAAATAAACTAGAGATATTGTCAGGTATCAATATTTAATTCCACTAATGATCATTTCGATCGCGTAGCGATCATCCTCAGAGCTTGCAGCTTCTGGGCAACCCAGAGCTGCAAGCTCTGAGGATGATCGCTACGCGATCGAAATGATCATTAGTGAATTAAAATATTGATTACCTGAACAATATTCTCTATTTATTTATCAAAATAAAAAAAAGGTATCTACTTCACCACAATCCAATTAATATTCATGTAATATAAGCAAGGTGGTTGCTATAAAAACAATATGATTTTAATGATTTGATCGTTACAATAAATGCGAATAAAAAATATACATATAATAAGATCACTTCACTGAACAAAAATATTGATTAACCAAGCATATTCATTTCGGTAAGATATTTTGATACATTATGAGAAAATCAGTTTTAAAAGTTTACCAGTTTCTAATTTTATGTTTAGTTAAAAAGTTTACGTAGTTATTTATAGACTTATTTTAAAAATAATTCCATTCAACACTCATAAAAATACAGTTCGGATGTTATTGATTCTATTTAAAAATTACAACATAAGATACAATAAACTGACCTCGATGGAGATTATTTTCATTGAATCAATGTTTTATGCCGTTTTTGAATTTATATTTAAAGAATAATTATAAATATTTCAAATAACACGGAACCTTTAAGTAAATAATACCTTTCGTATATGTTATACATTTCCATATTGGCATATCTCGATATCCAGACAATACTAGTTTTGCGAAGAGTGTTCGGAGTGGATGAGATATATCGAATAGCATGATAACACGTGCGTACGGTGAAGCGCCCATTCAGAGCACGCATCGGACTTTGTACCCAGACGAAGTTCAAGCGATCTCGCCTTCCCTAACATGTTTTGACGACGAAAGTAGTGTCAGCCCTCAGAGGGATCAACTATAAAACATCTGGCGCTCACTCATTTGCCACAGTGTCTGTTCACAATTCAAAAGGGTCTTACACGTATCCACAGGCCACGCTCACGAACGAAACTCGAAAGCTGTGTTCGACAAGATTCATCACCCAAACTTCAGTGGATACTACCGGAAGAGCTGAAGCATTTCAGGTAATTAATTGAAAAATCATTACTATTTTCGAGGGAATGAGTATTTATATACATAATGAATATTCCTAGTTAAAATGAAAGTTACAGTCTGACCCGTTAAAAACGTGAAAATCCATCTCGTGAATGTGCCAGTTCCGGGGTGATTGAGTTGTCAATACTGAGCGACGTCTGAATCGGTAGTACACCCGTCGTTCTTCGGTTGCAGAGCGCAGGCGCCCATGGCCCCCAACGCAACCAGCGGCGTGACGGGCGTGTTGTTCGAGGACGACCGCTTGGAGGCGCCTCAGGGCATCAAGCCCAGGGGACAAGACCAGGACAGGGCCAGGACCAGGGCCAACCAGGCGCAGGCTCAGGCGGCCGGCGCCGCCCGGCAGATCGTGTGGCGCAACGTGTGCTGTTCGCCTACCTTGCACGCGCCGCGCGTCTACGGCGCTTCTCATGCTCACCTCCGCCCGCCTGCTCACCAGCGCCTACGACGGTGAGCCACTTGCCCCTCTCTCTGTCTCAGGGCATCCGTACGAACTTGATAAATTTCCTGTAACGTTACATTACTTGGGTTAGAAAACAAAACCTTCTGGCGGACGTAAACATTGAGCATTGTGTGTGGTGTGTTGCAGCTATCTTCCTGTACCAGGCGTCCGCCCTGGGAATCACGCCGGCGCACACGCGTTATGGTCCCATCGGCGCTTACAAGGCGAAGTGCCCCTACGCGTCATCCTCATGTCTTCAACACATTAGCCTTCCAGAACCACATCTACGAGGTCCCGTGGCGACGACCCGTGTGCACCACAAGTACCAGGAGACCGACGCAGACCCCCACAACGCAACTGCGTGCTTCTTCTTCTCGCACGTTGGGCTGGCTGCTGGTGCGCAAGCACCGGACGTCAAAACGAAGGGAAAGGGCATCGACCTGCACGACTCGAGCAGGACAAGGTCGTCATGTTTCCAGAAGAAGTAAGTTCCTCCTTCTCGACCTCCTTACTTTTAACGTAGCTGCTACATAACGACGAGAATCTCATCACGTGTTTTCCTTGCAGGTACTAAACGATCATTTGATGCCCTTAACGTGCTTATTATTCAACGATTATTCCTGTTACATGTGGAATGAGTCGTGTCAATGGCCTGGTTTGTTGCTCACACTCTTCCGCTACACATTAACTCTCAGCATGACTGGCTGGTGGAACAGTGCTGCTCATATGTGGGGAAAGCAAACCTTATGACAGTAGGAAATAACATTATTCCTATAATGGACATTCTATTTAGGCGACCTGTCATACTTGTAGGTAGTGCAAAGAATGTGTGTGTCTGTGAAACATACTCAATGAATGTTTTATTTTTCAGGTACATTAATCCGCCGAGAATCTGGCGATGCTTCGAGCATGGAGAAGGCTGGCACAATTATCAACGATGTGTTCCCTTGGATTAACAAAGCAGCGGAGCTGGCATCTACCGTGCCAACTTGACCAGCATTATAGATTTCTTCGCTGCGCATTGGATGGGCCTACGACCTGAGACTGTCCCCAAGACCATTATCCAGAGAGAGTGGAGCGCACAGGAGACGGCAGCATGAGATCTGGGGTTGGGGAGATAGGATATGTCTCAAGAGACATCGATGCAGCGAACGATTCAGAACGGAAGACGCAGTGATTCAAGTAGTGGAAATTAGTTTCAGAGTAAACATGGACTAGAATATATATTTGTGGTTCGAATGTGTAAGCATTGCTATGTTATATAGACCACATATCGAAAATTTGGTCTATGCGTAAAACGTACACGGTGTTGTTAATATTTTGGCCGAAACAATTTAAAATCGTAAATTGGCAGTGGTCATAATGTTTTTGCAAAGTTGGTGCAGATGATTATGAAAATAGATATTTAGAAATATGAAATTTTTTGATGTCCCTAAAGTTATTATTACACACTGTGATAGTTTAATGTTTTCTCCTGTAAGAGAAATTGTGTTATAGACGTTTGTGGTATATTACCACCACTCCAAATATTTATTGATATATTTATTTTTTATGTTTACTGTATATTTAATTACGTAAATATGTACAATTATTTATTACAATACTACCTGTTTCTGTGTCAAACGTCTAATAAAATTTAAAAATTAAATATTATTTTTATTATCAGCTTCTTATTATTACTTGTCATTTCGTCTGGGTAAAGCTCTCCTTTTTAAAACAAGACGAAGTGGTGGATACCACATAATGCAGTGCACAACAAATATAAATCTTGTACTACAAACAAGTAATATTACACTAAAAATTACAAATGATTCAAAATAGAAAAAGAGTTTACAACAACAATCCAAATTTCGCGAAGTTCTCTTGGTAGATAAAAGAACGGAAAATAAGAAAATATTACAAAACATACAATGAAGTAAAAATAGATTATGGTAGTATAATCACTCAGAAATTTCAGTTTAAGAAACAAATTTATGGCATAATATAAATCCAGAGTTAGCAGTGAACATTAGGTCTTACCGCTACGTTTTATAATACTTTCACTTAATTCTTCCGAAGGCCGTATAAAGTATCGAATAAGGAAGTTTAAAAATCCGCAACCCATTTAGATAATCGCGATACCTCATGTGAAAGAGAATAGAAATGCGCAATTCCAAAACTCAGCCCTGGGGCAGTCTTGTTGGAGAGATACAGTGAGAAACATATTTTTAACGTTTTTCCTCAGCTTAATTTCATGTATCAGGCTGAAAACAAAATTGTAGAGACGGGAAAATAAGTCCAATATAAGGGTAGATAACAAGTTTAATTCCATAATCAAATATATTTTTTTAAATTGATTTTTGAAGTGATAACGCTGGATTACTTGCTCAGCTTTCTTCCAGATGTGTCTCATAAAATTCCATAACATATATATTTTCAGATTTGTAAAAATGTGGTCAATAGTGAAAAATTAAAACCAATTTCATCACTTTAAAAATTTGAAACTCGCGCCAAAAGTGATTGGAAATATTTTTTCACCAATGTTTTAACAATTTATATTATAATTATGAAAAAAGTCTTACTTTCTAGCATGCTGAACACCTTTTTGCTACAAATGTTTGTTCTTAAGTGTTTAATTTATCGAAATAAAATTATCAAACCTCTTTTTTGTTTTTAGATTCTACTATTTCTATATAAATCGAATTTTCGCGTTTTAGGTACGTTAATCATATAATGTTTATACGTAAATCAAGTTATTTCAATGTTGGATATTAATCATAGACAATTACACTAGATCATGTTCTTTGTGAAGCAGTATACTAAAAAATTCTGGGGTTTAACAATTTCTGCATGCGTGTGTGTCAAATAATAAATTGCAGCTATGTGTGAGCAGCATCCCAGGATGCCGACTCGCGTTCGCACATTGATAATAATATCGTCACTCCAATATTCCAATTCAGTTGGACATATTGTACCGTGTCTCGTGGTGAGTTAAAACTACATCGTATTATTTAAACAAAAACGTTATTTCGTTTCATAATAAAACACTAAAAAATACTCGATTTTATTTACAAATATATTACACAGTCTTTGTGTTCTTCATTGATTATTTATTTACACTCGACTCCGTTTCTTGATTATTTATTTACGCAGTTCC
>BOPP01000008.1:7668711-7686359 GCA_017312745.1 Gryllus bimaculatus
TTTTTAATGTATTCTTTTTTAATTTATAAAATTGAATGCTGAAGCTTATAATAAAAATGTATTAGGTGAAACGTATTTTTATTCCAAAAATCACTATCAGCAATTCTTCAAGAAAAGTAAACACGTGAAAAAACTTGTAAGTAAATGGTGCAAAAATAAGGTAATTCGCATTAATAATAAGATTGGATACGTTGTGGGTGTCATTGTAAAATATGGTGGAAATTGCAGTTTTTAACCAAGTAGAATTTCTGTTGTTTAAGTTACGACTTTTCAAGAACTGTTTGAATTTTAGAAGTGGTGTCTGAAAAAATTCACTCTTCAAGACGTAGTAAGTTTTTCCCTTTGACGCATCGTATTAGTTTATCTTGTAAGACATCTGTTACGTTAGCTAGGATTTTTATCAACACGATTCATTGATTGCTTTCGGACACGTCAACTGTGTACATTAGTCCATTAGTGGAGTGAATGTTTTATCCTGGGAGGATGCGGTGTTTTCTCTCGTTGGGTAGCGAGATACGGCGCCGAACTACACGTCGACAAACGAATATAGATTTCTCCCGCCGGAAGATTCCCACTGCCCCAGCCAGGCCGAATATACTCGTAAGCTTCCGACGCGTCTCCAACATAGGGTGTGTGAGTGTGAGTGTGAGTGTGAGTGTGTGCGTGCGTGTTGTGTGTGTGTGTCTGTGTGAGTGTGTTGCAAGCGCGCGTGTGTGTGTACGTAACGGATGACAAGGCGGGCGGGCGTAACGGAGGCAAAGAAAAGGAAAGATCAAGGCCCCTTTGTTTAGAGCATAGCCCTAGTAGGCGTAGGTACAACACTAGCGGGCAATGGTTAGAGTGTTGCTCTAGCAATACGCCTGGTATTGATTGAAGAACGCGGAGAACTATTCACTCGAACACCAGGCCACTAGAATTCTTCAGACATTGGTGGAATTCAAACCTAGCTATATAGTAATCGTGTTGAAAGTCCCACCTTCGGCACGTAGAACCCTAGGACCCCGTCAGAGGCGATTCAAACACAGCTTATTCTCAGCCCGAGTTGATGTGCAGAATGCTTGCTCTGAGCCAACTGAGCTGGTTTTCCAGTCTGGCAATTAGGACGAATACAACACTTAAAATGTTTTCAAAGAAACATTGGTTTTACTTTATGTCTTCCACGATAATTAACTACAAGTGATTTCCTATTTTCATTATAGACAATGGATATATTCATTAAGTAACTAATATGAACATTCTTCACTAATATCCTTTGTAATTCGGTACGTATTCCAAGAATATTTCTTGAGTGCTGTTTTCTTGCTTTGCAAAGATTCTAGAAGATAACAGTTTTACTTATAAATAATTATGTACCATGTAAAAGCAATATTAATTCTACCAGAGATATGAATTTTACTAACGGGACCACAACGAACTTACCGCACTATGTAAAACAATGTTTGAACAGTAAAAATAACATAATATATTTCACCTTTAAGGCTAGAACCTGGACTGAATATTGAAGATTGTAAACCTGTCATAAGCCTATAAATAAATTAATGTGTCCAATTATTTATAGACAGCTTTTAGTTTCTGTCATTTTTTGACCGTCCTACAATGAAGTAGGGCACTAAAAATGTTACATCTTCACTCTGACCCCGCACGTTTCCCTACATGCTCCCCTTCATATTCCAGGCAAGCTAGAGTTATTTAATAGTATAAGTGTTTTATGTGTACTATTTAATTAATTCATTGAATCTACCACGGTATGTAGGCGGGGTAAATATGAACGCTGAACTACAAAGTCTTGTGGAAATTCATCAAACTCTTGGTATGATCATATGATATTTTGCACACCTTCACTATACACAAATGTCTTGTGTTTTAGAAAGCCACATAACATAAGTAAATGGTATTCCCCTGCAGTTTCTTTCCTTGACATCATGAGACAACACATACTGTTTTGCCAGCCAAAAGTCTCATATATTAAAATGTGAAGTTTATTATTATTTCCGGGCGTGCAATTTGAACTGATTCTTTCACCAGTTTCATTTTGTAGAGCCGCAGGCCGACAATTGCAATGGAGAGTCTTTGCAGTACATATCTGGGTGCACAATCCCAATGGGTCAATCAATTCTCTCAGTGTCTAAGATGAGTGAGAAAATGGCATATGCTCCATAATACGAGTAATAATGTGTTCGTTGGTGCAAAAGAGTAAAAAAAAGGGAAACTAGTGATGCTAAAAAGCACGTACTTTCTCGCCGCGAAATCACGCAAAATTACAACAACAAAAACAACGTTCACGGTGCAAAAATTACGCGAAAAGTACTGACAATTTCGAAAACATATTATATGACCGTTATGGGAATAAATTTTATGAGGTAAAACATATTTATCATAATTGTAGTTGTAGGAAGACGCGAAAAGATTTTGCATTTTTGCAGTTTACGAAAAATCGCAGTTTTAAACGAACATGAGATCTGCACCGATTCTCTTAAAACATTCTTAGCATATTCAACAAAAAGAATTTAATCAAAACTCGATAGAGGCATTTTTTTGAAAATGTCCCAAAGGTTATGTAAAGTACCGCCCAAAATAAAATACCCCCAATTTATCCAAATAAAATTATTCGGAAAATCAACTTTGAGAAATCTGTTGAACGGTTAAGCCGCTAGTGCGCAGGCGTTGTGCCGTCATTCGATTTTCTGTATCAAGGACCCACAAAACATGGATTCTGGCTACATCATGTAAATAGAGAATTTTGTTCTAAATTTAGAAATAGGATTTATCCACTTTTTCTTTACCAGGGCCCTGCAACAAGAGCTTTTCTGTAGAAAATTTGCCGTTTTTTCCACGCAGAAATACATAATTTTCTCCCAGATCCATTGCGTGAAACTAAACTAGTGTGATATAGAATGTCACAGACTTTCCCGTATTAGTTTTTTCTATTTCTTTGGTCTCGGCTACATATAAGAAATTGCCACATATTCTTGCCGGTTGTCATCTATCGCGCACAAAGTACATTTTTTGACATTTTCTTATTTTTCGGTTCTATAAGGAATATTATTTTAGCAATATGAAATAAAGGTAAAAACCTCGTCCTAATTTAGCAATTTCCTTTAAAAAATTTGCTGCCTATTTGGTAAATTCGAAATTTGAAGCTGGAAATGTCGTATTAACGTGAGAAAAGATTTAAAATAACATTAGAGTAGTTTTTTGAAAGAAAGTATTAAAGAGTCATATTAAAGATTGCAACTAGCACTATTCGTTCGAAAAAACTGAAAGAAAAAAATTGTAGCCATTTAAGAGGAAAAGAAGATTAAGCGTTTCGGAAAATGCGGAATTTGAGGTAGTTTTTCAACAGAAAATGGTTGAGTTTTTGAGAAACTTTATGAGTCAATTATTAAAGCACATGTACTTATAAATATCAATAATGTGAACAAATTGTCGGTAATATAAATATTAACAATGAGGAAACGTAAACTGATGTTTAAACATCTATTGCTCGGTTGCGTCTACGTTTTTTATCGTAGCGTAGACCGACATTTGAACCCGACACCTGCTGCACACTGGTCTCAATTGAAAGACAAAAAGCAGATTCCATAATTAATATGCGAATCTGCTTTTACTAGCTGCTACTTGCAACGCAAGAGAAACAGCAACCAACAGATTTTTGTCGAGTAGTGGTTTCAACCAAATATCCGGCAAGGCCGCAAGAGTACCATGTATTCACTTCTCCCACGGAACAGGAAAAAGAAGTGAGAATACACCGATCATCTGCGAAGACCTCGGTTGCAGGGGTACTGGGGAGTGTTTGTCGCGAAGTCTATGATCCACGACCGTGTAGCGGGTTTTGCAAAACAATCCCTATCGAAATACTTTCCTAGCGGAAGATAAGGTTCGTCAAATTCTTCAACCCTACAGCAATAATAACATAATTTGTTTAATTTGTTAATGTGTTGTGTTTTAAAGAAGATCATTACATACCTCCTGTTCTCGCACCAAATTTTCAAGTGTTTGAAGTAACAATGGGGGGCAATTACCACGTCTGAGAGGAAGAAAACCATCATGTTTAATTCGTCTACAATCATTTGTGGGGTTATCTAAGCGACTATCGTTTGCTAGAGCCACCTAAAATGAAACTCGCGGAATCATCAGTTTCGAATACGAGCCTAATTAATAATGAATAAACTTACTATTTAATGAACGACATTTTAGCTGCCATAAAGCTGTTAACATGGGTCTGACCCGCTTGAGGGGTGAATCATTTAACCAGTTTAAGTTTAAGGCGATTGTGATGGAACAGAACTATGTCGGCCTTTCTGCGCACTAACCGAACCTCCTTTGTACTCATTTGCACGGGGACGAAGAAAAACACGCAGGTGGTGGGAATGATGCCAATTTTGGGCAGCGTTCGGGGTCCTCCAGTATCTTCTCAATTAGGAGTCAAATTGTCACGCTCTACAAGGTGCAGCACTTGCTCGCCTTCGCAAAGAATCTCAGAATCTCAAATAATAAACACTAATATCGCACTACTCTTATGCTGCGTACGGTCCATTCTGCGGTTAAAAAAGTATCGGCTCCGACGGAAGCTCCGAAAACACAGACTAACCGCGACGAGGTGTGGTCTGCCGCTGCACCGTGTCAAGCCTATAATGGAACTTGCTTAGCGTACACACACGGGGCGTGCATAACATGCAAGTACACACCTTTATCATTTTTATTAAAAGCAGATGTTCTTCAGTAAAAAATATCCTCAACACTTTAGCTTATGCTAACACTTTAATTGCAATCTGATAAAGGTTGTTAAACAGAAGCATGCTATCATTATCAAAATTTGGTATATATTTGAATTATGAAAAAGCATACAATAGGCGAAACACCAATTCAAGTAACGAGGTATTCCTTACCACCAGACCCGTATTTCAATTCCATTAAAAAACTCTATTTAACATTAAAATGATTTAAGAAAAGGGTTGAAAGTACTGAATTAATTATAGATTATAAATAATAAATAAAATATTAATAAATTAATTATTGAAATGAGTGAATGAAAGACAAAGTTTTGATCATTTGTTATGACAATCTCAGCTTATCCAAGCTATATTAAATAATGTAGCAAATGGAAGGGATGATACTATGAGTTCTAAAGTAAACAGGAAACAATCTGCAGACCACACTCCGTGTTGCATCCCACGCTTACTTATCAGATACAATAGATTGCTTAGTTTGAAGTAGATGCCTCCTTATCACATCTAAATTTAACAAGGATTGAGAGAAAACTTAATCGAAAATGTGAATCTTGGACTGCGAGAGCAAAGTTCTCTCGCTAAGCAATACGGCAAACTTTGCTCTGGAAATGACCCAACGTAACTGTCGTACGAGGTTTTCTTTCGGGGAAGGCTGTCGCATGACTTAAACCAAAGACCTAAAGGAAAAGTACAAACATCTGTTAAAATTATTATCCTAGTAGAAAAAGAGACTTCAAAATAATGAGCCCAGCATATAAATAATTTAATTTAAAAAAGCTCAATATTTATAAAATAAGACACCCCAGAATCGCCACATAAGGCTATTTAATAGTAAACTTATATGATCATTTCAAACCAATTACCAATATCAGTAAACTTCAGTTTTGCAACACATAGATACTCGGATTAAAATGAGGACTAAAGTGTAAAGTGGAAAGAGAAGGTTACATTAGAGCAGCCGTATGCATAGACTTAATGTCATCAACTACACGCAACATCTTCCAAAAAAACATTATTCGTATCTTCCTGCAGAAGATATTATTTTTAGTGGGTAGGAAACACTTCAAAAAGAAAAAATATAGCACTGTAATAGTTATACTATTATATTATTATTGAAAAATATATATTTAACTGTATTTTTTGAAACAATATCTGACCTGCGCGAATAATTAATAGTAATTCCTCCACCAACATTGCTCCAGTTAGACTCCAAGACTTTTGACACTCCTTTTGACCCAATTAATGGGAAAATTATCATAAAAATAACTAAAAAAAGACGTCGACAAAAAATGAATTAGTCCCTAATATTGATCTCAGAACTTTTATTGAATCCAACGGCTAAAGATATACCATATAATTTGTGTATGTCGATTACACACCTACATTGACAGTCGCTGCTTAAAAATGACATGTTTGACTCATTATTATATTGAAATGTCTTAAAAAAAAGAATGGCCTTGTTCTATATATTATAACAAACATAAAGCATCGTAAAACTATTAATTTTTATGTTATGCAAAATCTGAGAGTCGTGATCATTACGAAACCTCAGAACTGATTCATAGTACCACCATCTTACCATTATAAGGATTAATTGTAATAACTTTGATGCTTGTACAGAATATTGTAATGTAAATTTGTAATATATACATGTAATATAAGAAGCAAGGTGGTTGCATAAAAAATTATATGATAAAACAATATGATTTTAATGATTTGATCGTTACAATAAATGCGAATAAAAATAAATACATATAATAAAGATCACTTCACTGAACAAAAATATTGATTAACAAGCATATTCATTCGTAAGATATTTTGATACATTATGAGAAAATCAGTTTTAAAAGTTTACCAGTTTCTAATTTTATGTTTAGTTAAAAAGTTTACGTAGTTATTTATAGACATTATTTTAAAAATGAATTTCCCATTCAACACTCATAAAAATACAGTTCGGATGTTATTGATTGCTATTTAAAAATTACAACATAAGATACAATAAACTGACCTCGATGAGACATTATTTTCAATTCAATCAATGTTTTATGCCGTTATTAATAGGTATTAATATTTTTTTAAATAAAACACACGAACCTTTTAAGTAAAATAATACCGACTTTCGGTATATGTTTATCATTTCCATATTGGCATATCTCGATATCCAGACAATACTAGTTTTGCGAAGAGTGTTCGGAGTGGATGAGATATATCGAATAGAATGATAACACGTGCGTACGGTGAAGCCGCCCATTCAGAGTCACGCATCGGACTTTGTACCCAGACGAAGTTCAAGCGATCTCGCCTTCCCTAAACATTTTGACGACGAAAGTAGTGTCAGCATACTCAGAGCGATCAACTATAAAACATCTGGCGCTCACTCATTTGCCACCAGTGTCTGTTCACAATTCAAAGGAGTCTTACACGTATCCACAGCACCGCTCACGAACGAGACTCGAAAGCTGTGTTCGACAAGATTCATCACCCAAACTTCAGTGGATACTACCGGAAGAGCTGAAGCATTTCAGGTAATTAATTGAAAAATCATTACTATTCTCGAGGGAATGAGTATTTATATACATAATGGATATTACCTAGTTAAATGGAAAGTTACAGCCTCTTCGTTAACAGCCTGTACATGCATCTCGTGATTGTGTCGGTTCTCGATAATTGAGTTGTTAGTTGAGTGACGTCTGAATCGGTAGTCACCTGACGTACGTCCGGTTGCAGAGCGCAGGCGCGATGGCCCCCAACGCAACCAGCGGCGTGACGGGCGTGTTGTTCGAGGACGACCGCTTGGAGGCGCCTCAGGGCATCAAGCCCAGGGGACAGAGACCAGGACAGGGCCAGGACCAGGGCCAACCCCAGGCGCAGGCTCAGGCGCCGGCGCCGCCCGGCAGATCGTGTGGCGCAACGTGTGCTGTTCGCCTACCTGCACGCGCCGCGCTCTACGGCGCCTTCTCATGCTCACCTCCGCCCGCCTGCTCACCAGCGCCTACGACGGTGAGCCACTTGCCCCTCTCTCTGTCTCAGGGCATCCGTACGAACTTGATAAATTTCCTGTAACGTTCACATTACTTGGGTTAGAAAACAAAACCTTCTGTGCGGACGTAAACATTGAGCATTGTGTGTGGTGTGTTGCAGGCTATCTTCCTGTACCAGGCGTCCGCCCTGGGAATCACGCCGGCGCACACCGCGTTATGGTCCCATCGGCCTTACAAGGCGAAGTGCCCCTACGCGTCATCCTCATGTCTTCAACACATTAGCCTTCCAGAACCACATCTACGAGGGTTCCCGTGGCGACACCCGTGCGTGCACCACAAGTACCAGCGAGACCGACGCAGACCCCCACAACGAACTGCGTCTTCTTCTTCTCGCACGTTGGGCTGGCTGCTGGTGCGCAAGCACCGGACGTCAAAACCGAAGGAAAGGGCATCGACCTGCACGACCTCGAGCCAGGACAAGGTCGTACTGTTCCAGAAGAAGTAAGTTCCTCCCATTCTCGACCTCCTTACTTTTAACGTAGCTGCTACATAACGACGAGAATTCTCATCACGTGTTTTCCTTGCAGGTACTAACATCATTTGATGCCCTTAACGTGTTATTATTCAACGATTATTCCTGTTACATGTGGAATGAGTCGTGTCAATGGCCTGGGTTTGTTGCTACACTCTTCCGCTACACATTAACTCTCAAGCATGACATGGCTGGTGGAACAGTGCTGCTCATATGTGGGGAAAGCAAACCTTATGACAGTAGGAAATACATTATTCCTATATGGACATTCTATTTAGGCGACCTGTCATCACTTGTAGGTAGTGCAAAGAATGTGTGTGTCTGTGAAACATACTCCAATGAATGGTTTTATTTTTCAGGTACATTAATCCGCCGAGAATCTGGCGATGGCTCTCGAGCATGGGAGAAGGCTGGCACAATTATCACATGTGTTCCCTTGGGATTACAAAGCAGCGGAGCTGGGCAATCTACCGTGCCAACTTGACCAGCATTATAGATTTCTTCGCTGCGCATTGGATGGGCCTACGACCTGAAGACTGTCCCCAAGACCATTATCCAGAAGAGAGTGGAGCGCAGCAGGAGACGGCAGCATGAGATCTGGGGTTGGGGAGATAAGGATATGTTCAAGAAGACATCGATGCAGCGAACGATTCAGAACGGAAGACGCAGTGATTCGAAGTAGTGGAAATTAGTTTCAGAGTAAACATGGACAGAATATATATTATTTGTGGTTCGAATGTGTAAGCATTGCTATGTTATATAGACCACATATCGAAAATTTGGTCTATGCGTAAAACGTACACGGTGTTGTATAATATTTTGGCCGAAACAATTTAAAATCGTAAATTGCAGTGGTCATAAGTGTTTTTGCAAAGTTGGTGCGATGATTATGAAAATAGATATTTAGAAATATGAAATTTTTGATGTCCCTAAAGTATTATTACACACTGTGATAGTTTAATGTTTTTCTCCCTGTAAGAGAAAATTGTGTTATAGACGTTTGTGGTATATTACCCACACTCCCAAATATTTATTGATATATTTATTTTTTATGTTACTGTATCATTTAATTACGTAAAATATGTACAATTATTTATTACAATACTACCTGTTTCTGTGTCAACGTCTAATAAAATTTAAAAATTAAAATATTATTTTTATTATAGGCTTCATTATTATTACTTGTCATTTCGTCTTGGGTAAAGCTCTCCTTTTAAAACAAGACGAAGTGGTGGATACCACATAATGCAGTGCACAACAAATATAAATCTTGTACTCACAAACAAGTAATATTACACTAAAAATTACAAATGATTCAAAATAGAAAAAAGAGTTTACAACAACAATCCAAATTTCGCGAAGTTCTTTGGTAGATAAAAGAACGGAAATAAGAAAATATTACAAAACATACAATGAAGTATAAATAGATATGGTAAGTATAATCACTCAGAAATTTCAGTTTAAGAAACAAATTTATGCATAATATAAATCCAGAGTTAGCAGTGAACATAGGTCTTCCGCTACCTTTATAATACTTTCACTTAATTCTTCGCAGAAAGGCCGTATAAAGTATCCGAATAAGGAAGTTTAAAGAATCCGCAAACCCATTAGATAATCGCGATACTCATGTGAAAGAGAATAGAAATGCCGCAATTCCCAAAAACTCAGCCCCTGGGGCAGTCTGTTGGAGAGATACAGTGAGAAACATATTTTTAACGTTTTTCCTCAGCTTTAATTTCATGTATCAGGGTGAAAACAAAATTGTAGAGACGGGAAAATAAGTCCAATATAAGGGTAGATCAACCAAGTTTAACTCCATAATCAAATATATTTTTTTAAATTGATTTTTGAAGTGATAACGCTGGATTACTTGCTCAGCTTTCTTCCCAGAATGTGTCTCATAAAATTCCATAACATATATATTTTCAGATTTGTAAACAATGTGGTCAATAGTGAAAAAATTAAAACCAATTTCATCACTTTAAAAATTTGAAACTCGCGCCAAAATGTGATTGGAAATATTTTTTCACCAATGTTTTAACAATTTATATTTAAATTATGAAAAAGTCTTACTTTCTAGCATGCTGAACACCTTTTTGCTAACAAATGTTTGTTTCTTAAGTGTTTAATTTATCGAAATAAAATTATCAAACCTCTTTTTTGTTTTTAGATTTACGTACTATTTCTATATAAATCAAATTTCGCGGTTTTAGGTACGTTAATCATTAATGTTTATAACGTAAATCAAGTTATTCAATTGTTGGGATATTAATCATAGACAATTACACTAGGATCATGTTCTTTTGGAAGCAGTATACTAAAAAATTCTGGCGGTTTAACAATTTCTGCCATGCCGTGTGTGTCAAATAATAAATTGCAGCTATGTGTGAGCAGCATCCCAGGATGCGACTCGCGTTCGCACATTGATAATAATATCGTCACTACCAATATTCCAATTCAGTTGGACATATTGTACCGTGTCTCCGTGGTGAGTTAAAACTCACATCGGTATTATTTAAACAAAAACGTTTATTTCGTTTCATAATAAAACACTAAAAATACTCGATTTATTTACAAATATATTACACAGTCTTTGTGTTCTTCACTTGATTATTTTATTTACACTCGACTCCGTTCTCTTGATTATTTATTTACGCAGTTCACTTCTTCTGTTTATTTATTTACACTGTTAACTTCTTGTACATTATCGCACAGTTCTTTGCACTATCCACGGTCCACTGCGCAGACCACAATGCACTGCGCAGACCAGGGTCCACTGCACTCTTTACCGCGAAGCACACCTCACAGCTCAGCTTCCACTGCAGACTTCAGACTGCTGATTGCTGTTCACCTACTGTACCTCTGTTCACCGCGATGCACACTTCGTAGCTCAGCCTCCACTTCAGACAGACTACTGCATTCTCACACTGACGAACTGACTGCTTAATACTTCTACTACTTACTGACTGACTCACTGCTTATTCACTGACTATATACACAAAATGTCTCGCGGCTGCTTACTTCCGACTCGCGGCGACGAATTTATTCCTGGAGGGCGACCCTCTCGACACAACCGGCTCTTGCTCCACATTTTTAAGCGACTCCCGAATAACCTGGAATCGTCCAGTTCGAGGGGAAGGCGGGGGGCAGCAGATGACGCAATCCGCGCAACGAATCCCGGCAGATGATGCAATATTCGATACAATATAATCGATGTAACACCTATCATATTTCGAGTTCATATACCGTGATTAAAGTGTGCTTAAATATTGGTAAAGATATTTTTTCACTTTTTGCATAAATTTCAGAGTTTCAAACTGATAAAATTGGTTTTCATTCTTTTAAACTATCGTCCAAATTGTTTAAAAATCTGAAAAAAATAAAAGTTATAGAATTTAGTTGACACATTCCAGGAATAATCAAAGATAGTACTCGAGCGTTATCACGTTCAAATGCAATTTCAAAAACCAATCTATTTGGATTTGGCACCAAAATAGGCTGACAAAAATACTATCAAATTAAACTATTTCACCCAATCTCTACAATTTTTTACAGGCTGATCCATGCAATGAAAGCTGAGGAAAAAATGAAACGTGAAAATCACGTTTCGTCTGTATCTCTGACACAGATTGTCTTCGAAGGCTGAGTTTTCTTGAATCCGGAATTTTTTATTATCATTCATACGCGTATATCAATTATCTATTTGGTCTCGAGAGCACTTACTGGTTCTATTTTTGAGAAAATGTACAAAATTTCCGAGATACTTTATGTAAAGTACCCCACTGAAGCCCAGGAGCCCTGCAGCTGAAGCTGAAGTCCAGGACATCAGACATTTCAACGAAAATAAGTTTATGTTCTTCGAGAGGCTATGTTCTTTGATTTTACAGCTGATAAGGTTAATGTGGCTTAGTCATTGTTGAAGGTGTGGTGTTGAAAGTAACATTACGCCATAACTCATGGATAATTTACCATGGATTCAGTTACTGAAATAGATGTTGTAGATGATGGTGTTAGGAAAAAAAGCAAGCGAGTTGGAAATCCAGGTAATTAGAAACGAAATGTAATTAATAAAGCTAAGCTTATAGTAAAAATGCACGAAAATCGTGTTGGGTGGTGTGATCTGGTGAAATGGTGAGATCTAGACACTTAGGTGCTAATTGCAAGTGTCGGAAGAACTCTTTCTTAAGAATATCAGAAGAAATAGACTGGCAGTCTTCACGCAGTTTTACAATAGCTACTCAAATAAAAATGAATAAGATACAATATTTATTTGCAAAGTCTGATTGATGTTGAAAGTGTAAAGCGAAAAAGATCAACAAATGTAGAAGAGGAAAAAGAAGGGAACACACATTCAGATACCAATTAATGGTTGGAGCATAACTATTTTAAGAATATCAGCATTACTTACTGTATTGTCAGTAGATGTGAATAGATTTAAAAGATTAAGAGCACTTAAGGTAGCAGGAAAAACTCCAGTAGATATATGTGGCAAACATGCAAGCTTCTCTCTTTCATGTGACAGTAAAATTAAAGTTCATAATCAATGTACATTTTTTGTACCAATTTACAATTTGTAAACCAGTGGCAAAAATACTACTAGAAAATTCCAGTGTCTATAAAGATTGCCAATCAAGAAAGAAGTAACAAGAACTATTTTGCTATGAGTACTTTTTATCATGTTATTTATGACGAAAGGTCTCCTGGAGTCGTCGCAGATTTGCCATTTATTGATGGGGAGACATCTCACTTTTTTGTCTTACGGAATGATACACGTACACCCTTTCAAATAGCAAATGAAATCGCCTATCCAAAGGAAGAGTTAGTCTGAAGAAGCGAAAACTGTGTGATATAATGATGGCAATTACGTATTTTGATGAGTAAGATGATGACGACCACGAGTTTTTTCAGAAATTTCAAACGTGGCCACAAGAGTGATAAGGACCAGTAGGGACTGACATTCCACCTTGCACGCATAAAATAAGTTTAAATAAAACTAGTTTTTAAAAAATGAATTGTTTTGTTGAAATACATATTCATTACCTTCATAAGAAACACATTATTTGTTTGTAAGGCTTGTGTCCACTACTTTTAATTATTCCAGGACAGTTATTTTTATTATATTTTAAATGTGCTGTTGAGAAATGTGTCTTGGGTAAACAATTCCATTTTCAATCTCGCATATACTTTCAAAACTTGTGAGAATGGATGAAAAACTTTTTTTACTTTTGACAAACAGCTATTGGAAGCCCTTTGAACAATCAGCTATTTATTTATTTATTTAATAAATATTTAATATTTATTTATTTAATGAACATTTAATATTGATTTAGTTATTATATATTTAATATTTTCTTATTTATTATTCTTATATTTATTTATTACATCAGAGCTGACAAAATTTTTAAGTATAATTCGATCGGAGTAAATCAATGTTTAAGATAGATTTAGGTCGACAATAAATGAACACACGTAGACTTTTCCAAGAAATTCAAAAAATATATTTCTTTGTTGTAAGACACGTAAACCCTACGAACAGTAAATATGTCGAATTCAATAAACAGGCCTTGAAAAGATATTAAAATGTAAACAAATAACCAGAATAAATATGTAATTCACTTACAAAAGGGAATGTAATCAATTTCGGAGATCATTTAGATGAAAAATGTAATTATATGAATAGCAAGTAACTGACAAACGATAAAGGAAGACCACAAGAGTTGCAGCTCTCTCAGAGACTTCATCACTCTGCAACTCTTTCAGAGACTTCTTCCCTCTGTAACTCTCTCAGTCTCTCTCCCCACCTCGTTCGTGGCCATTATCTCTGGATTTGGGGTAAGCATCGTATTCAATCTATTATCCTTTAGTATAACTGAATGTACTCCATACGTTCTGAAGTCTAAATGGGACAACTTGTTACCATGGCTATTGTAATGGTACAGGAGCGAGATCATCTAAAAAGAACCTGCTCCAGAAGGTCGGGGTGGACGAGAGAACTCACTCATCAGACGGCGGGAAGCTCTGAGAAATCCCTTAAACGCCGACGGATGGCAAGGAGGAAGGGGGAGGAGCAAAACAGAAAGTATAGCGCTAACTCAAAAATATTAAAAAGAAAGAAAAATATATTTTGTTGCAGCACTAGTTTTGTTTTCCATTACTGATGGAGATATTCATCCAAAGAACATTTTATTACACTTTCCTAAACCATAGGTAATAATGTGATACATTTATGACTTCGTTCAGTTGTACAAACGATTCATGTTACTCCCTACGTTGTAGGAATTTCTACTACACTCAGTGAAATCCAGAAAACTGGAAGTGCATCTCCGACGTATCCAGTTTCCAGTTACAAAATAAGATTTAACATACAAATATCTTAAGAGCAAACTATGAATTATTTTAATTAATCATGCATCACTTAATCCAGACACGTCTGATAAAATAGTAAAATATCTGACATTGTTCAAATATGTTTAATGCAAAAGCTGCAAGTGAATTATTTATCATTCATTTACGCGGACGTAATTTTTTTCCAATATACAATGTGAACATTATAGTGCTAATGTAAAAACCATTTCCCACCGAGTTCCAAAACAGCGTCGCAAATATAGACTGCGGCGAGAAGGTGCAATGGTCAATGTACACTTTCTCACGTTTTTAATTCAGGTGATATCGCGAGTCCAGTGAAGGGATTGCTTAGATTCAAGTACGTTACACCTTATCGCATCTAAATGAACGCCGGATTTAGTGCCAAATGTTAATCGGAAATGAGAATTTGGAATAGGAGTGCAAAGTTCTGTCGTTGATCGGGACCTATGCAGATGTGGAGATGAACTTTGGTCTGTAAATGAAGCAAAGTATTTCCAACACGCGTGTTGCATTTATCAGCAAAACTTTAACATTATTTCGAGCACAAAACCTGAGGGCAAAACCACTATTACCAAGATCGGGGTTTCCAGAAGATATCTCACTAAAACGATGTCGATTATGATTACGTTTCCCATAACGTAAAGCAAAAATTTTCGTCTTCTCTATAATAATTCTGATGACAAATATGGCAAAGGTTATGGGATGGTAACAATAATAATGATCACAAAGAGTTATAGAATATTATTTTGAGAATAAGTATTTGATGTCACGAAAATACATATGATATTACTAATATATCTAATATGATACAAGACCCACAACAATGTGAATATAGCTTGCGTGATCAAGCTAGAATAAATGGGGATGTTAATAAATAGCAAAAAAAAAAAACTTGATTGTTTGTAGGATCAAGCCAAGGTAGCAAGGTAGCGCAACCTTCAAATGACATTTGTTATTTTACAACCTGTAGAATTTGACTCTATACAATATGTTACTTTTAACTAGTGGTGCTACACAATGGCATAGACATTTTTGTATTAGATTTCTATTTTCTTTGGTCTATGCTAACTATTCGGTCTTCGCACGTTCTCTTGCCAGCTGCCGTCTATCGCCACCCAAACTATTTTTTTTTATTTTATAACTTTTCGGTTTCCTATTAGTAGAACCGAAATATTACTTGAAGGATATTTAATTGAACGTCTAAATAATAGAAATTTTTATAGAAAAATCTTCATTAAAAACCATTTGCAGCATTTTAACTAGCAAATATGATAGTGTTTACAAATAGCTGGAAATATGCACATCAACAACATGAGAGATATTTCAAAAAAATATATTTGTATATTTAAAAAAAACAAATAAATACCCCGAAATTGACCTTTATTGCTATAAAGTTTATTTTGGGGGTATTTATTTGTTTAGTTAAACAGAAAAATTAGCAATACCCGATGGAAAAGCATTTGAAGCAAACATTTCCAGCCATTTGAGAAAGAAATGGCGTTTGAGCATATCTGAACATGCGGAACTGTGATCTCAATTTCACAAAGAATGTTGAGTTCTCCAAAATCATTATACGACATTAATTAAAACTCATGAACCCATAAATACAATAATGAAAAGAAATTGCCACTAATGTATTCACGACGTGAGAGACAAGTAAAAAAAAATATTGAAATTGTGGAAAAAATAATATAGCAACACGGGCTTTATGTCACCTAATATAGTACATTTAGCATTACACTACATTCAACCATTACATTTTTTGAAAATTCACAGTTAACGATGAAACACAGATCTATGCCACCTCTATAAGTGTATTTCACTCCATTTTACAATATATTTAATTAAAAATATTTGGAGCTATTTATGAAAAAAAATTGTAATGTCCTACGAGCCACACATTTTAAAGAAAGATTTTCAAAATTGCAAAGCTTCTACGAAGCGCAACATGACCAGGGGTTTCATGAATTTGGAAAATTTCCTACGCTTAGTTTAGGCGTCAATGGACAGACAGACGGGCGGGAAGACAGACAGACGAGCGAGCAGACAGACAGACACAGACAGACACAGACAGAGACAGACAGACACAGACAGACACAGACAGAGACAGACAGACACAGAGACAGAGACAGACAGAGACAGACAGACACAGAGACAGAGACAGACACAGAGACAGAGACAGACACAGAGACAGACACAGAGACAGACAGAGACAGACACAGACAGACAGAGACAGACAGAGACAGACACAGACAAACACAGAGACAGACACAGAGACAGACACAGACAGACACAGACAGACACAGACAGACACAGACAGAGACAGACACAGACAGAGACAGACACAGAGACAGACAGAGACAGACAGAGACAGACAGAGACAGACAGAGACAGACAGAGACAGACAGACAAAGACAGAGACAGACAGAGACAAACTGAGACAGACAGAAGACAGACAGAGACACGCCATCCGCAGTCCGTCCGACCGTCCGTAACTGTAAAATTGAAAAAGCGAGAAATAAAAAATTAAGAAAACGTACGTTTTAGATAATACATGCATATTTCCAAAAGCAAATTTCAATTTTACGTCATAAATATGCTCTTGCAAGTGGAAAGCAAAAGTAGTAGTTATGATTCCGATTGTAGAGCATCAAAACATGCGGTCACCTACAGTCACCTGTTCAGAGCCACGCGATGAACTTCGTACCCAAGCAAGGTTCAAGTTATCGCAGCTTCCGTCATTATTGTCCTGGACAAGGTTGAGTCCACCACACAGAGGCGCACGACTATAAAACGTCTGGCGCTCAGATATTTGCCACCAGTCCATCTTCACACTCCGAAGGAGCTCAACGCACAGCCACAGCACATTTTAAAATCGCCATAGTTTCGAGAACTGTGTTCGATACAAATCATCATAAAAAGAAGAAGTGCGGGAGCTTCTATCGGAAGAGTTTAAGCACTTCAGGTAATTACTTGCAAAATCATTAAATATTCACTCCCTCGAAAATAGTTTAGATGTTGAATATTTACCTAGTTAAA
>BOPP01000008.1:7687896-7736310 GCA_017312745.1 Gryllus bimaculatus
GTTGTTTAGGTAGTCAAAGGTTATAACAATTGTGATGTGATAATTGTTTAGTTACCGAAAAGTCTGAAAATTTGACGTACCTTAAGTATTATTACACACTGTGATAATTTAAATTTTTTTTCTTTCATTGACCGGCATAGCGGTATAGACTTACTACTTTCAAACTATACTACTATATTACTTACTCTCCCAAATATTTATTGATATATTTATTTATTTTTATATAAATGTATTATTTAATTACATAAAATATGTACAATTGTGTGTTACAATACTTCCTAATTGTTGTAACAACTTCAAATAAATTGATTTTAAAAAAAGTATTAAATTATTATAGTCTATACAACCCGTTATAGTTAAAGATATCAAGAGAGAAGAAGACTAAGTTTTGGATTTCACATAGTATATGTCACAATAAATCTATAAATTCTACTCACAAAGAATTAAGATTATATAATATTACACATAACAAAATACCGAAAAATACAATTTACTCTAAATTACACACAATTATTTGTCAGATAAAATAACAAAAATAAGGACTTCATAAGCAAAGAAAATATAGAAATAAATATGGTGAATATAATCACTCTTCATTAATCTAAATATGGTCACCAAATTAAATGATTGCAGAAATAATCTACTTACACACATCCACTCTCTTCATATGTGTCACATGATGATAAACAAGTAAAAGGACTGCAATAAAAGCTAATAAGCGATGTAATTCTTATAAATAAATGCAGAGACGTAACTTTCACAGTCTGATAGGACCGTGTCTGGAGGTCCATGAATAAATGTTAATTTCAGTGCTAAACAAGGAGTTCGTGTCTACAAAAAGTTTCCAATCAAATCAATAAATTATTTGCTTATTGTACCCCCTGAGAGTTTCTCTAACAAGTTCCTGTAACTCTAGTTACAATTATTTAATGTGACCTCTTACGCAAAATGCAGATAACGGGTGACGAACGAAATACCTTTCGTGATCCCATGTCGAATGATTAAACATGATTTTAAATTGAGAAATAGGAAAATGTGTACATTACATTTAAGGGAAGAGTCTCTGCGTTGCGCGGTGTATAAAATGACTTCGGAAATACAATTGTATTTTTTCTAAACTATGTATTAAAGATGCGACATCGACGTCGATGTTTTCAAAACATTAATTTTTCTGTAAAAACATCGACGTTTTAAACATCAATGTATTAATACCGATTTTTTTAACATCGATGTTTTGTGATCGATGTTTTTTCTTTTCCGATGTTCTGTTTCTGAATGAAAAAGCTCATTATCACCATACTTTTCAAAGTTAAAATATGAAATAATAACTGATAGTAACCGTTATATTCATGTGTTGGAACTAAAGGGACGCCATTTGCACTATCTTCTTCCACAGAACTCTCTCACTCAAGGTGACATCCATGCCGTTGTATTTCCTTTTTCTTCATATTTATTTCGCATATTGAGATATGGTCAACAAATATGCCGTGGGCGTAAGGATTTCCCCTTTTCGTGTACCATTATTCGGCGAATTGATTAAAACGAACAATGTCAAAGTAAATTTGAATGCACACGAATTTAATGTTAGAGGTTATTAATGCAGTCTAAAAACATCGATGTTGAAAAACATGGATGGTTTTTAGTCGATGTATGAACCTTGTTAAACATTATGTTAAACATTAATGTTTTAATTTAGAACATCAATTTTTGCTGACATCTATGTTTTGTTATCGATTTTGTATCACTACTATTGCATTATAAACATAAAGAAAATAGTTTTCCTTTTCCTTCTGTTATATTTAATATCTACTTAATTGACAATGAATTACTTGTACATTGTGCTGCTCATAATTGAAATTTTATGCTTAATGGTGCCACGAATGGAATATTAGAAGTTTAGACTTTCACCTTTTACTGGAACAAATTTCTGTTTTATTTTATCATAGCATCAGTCGGTGAAACATTACTAACCATGATCGATTTAGATAAAAAGGGAAATTATTTTTCACGACTTAGTCCTACAACACGGTCATCACGGAACGAATCGCTATTTGATTAGGATTTTCCCCCAAGATTTAACACAAATTTAATTTTTTAACAATATGTCTGAAGCAAATAATTTAAAAATGACAGAAAAGATTTGTAGCCATTTTTGAGGCAATTTTGAAAATGTTCCACGCTTTATATAAGTACCCCAAAATTTAAAAAAAGGTTTTTCAAAATCGCAACGCTTTGACTCGAGCTCGATCGATTAGGGAATAGACATTTTGTAATAAATTCTACATATGGTTTAGGCGCTAGTGATGTTCACAGATGGGCGGCCAAATTGACGGACGGACGTTCTGCCATCAATAGATTCTTCGGTATCAAGAACCCACAAAAAAGAGATTCTGGCTACATCAGGTAATAGAGGATTTTTTTAAACTTTAGCAACTGAATTTATCCTCTTTTTCATTATCAGGTCGAGGGAATGGTAGTTTTTCTGCGGAAAATTCGCCGTTTTTTTCGCGCAGCATTACATAGCTTTTTATTCTCCCGTATATATACGTACACACTGTGATCGCTCAGCGGGAGTGAGCTGAAGCCTCTCGTTTCAAAGAAAGCTATACTTTTCGTTTACGCGGACACTCCTGAAATTTGCATCGCGACAGAGCGACGGTACGTGGCTAGGAAGTTATATATGAAATTTATTTAAACAATTTGCGGAGAAGAATTTTAATAAAATTTTCTCATATAAAGTACCCCAATTTCAAAAGATTTTTTTCAATATCTCAAAGATTTGACTCGAGTCAGATGGACAGCGGTTTCTTCAATTTCGAAAAAAATCTTACGCATGGTTTAGGCACTAGTGGTGTTGACAAACAGACGGACAGACACAGACATACATAGACATACCAACCGACATACACAGACAGGCGTTTTGAACAAAAAACTTTTTCGAAATCAGGGGACCTCAAAACGCGTATTTCAGTTGAAACCTCAAAATTGATTTTTTCCGCAGCATTACATGACTTTCCCTACACTACGTATATTACTCTATGCATACGTACGAATACGGGAAAGTAAAAAGGGATGGCGGTGACAATACGGAATAATATACGTAGTAGTTATAGGAAAAGTTATGAAATACTGCGAGAATTTTCGCTGGAAAAAAAATCACTGCCGGGCCACGGTAACAAAAAAAAGTGGAAACTCCAGTTGTTAAATTAAGAAAAAAATTCTCCAACACGTGGTGTAACCAGAATACCCATTTTGTGGGTCCAATATCAACAAACCAATTGACAGCAAAACGTCCGTCTGTCCGTCCAACCGAGAACAACACTACTGGCTAAATCATACGTAAGTTGTTTTTTATATTGAAGAAACTTCTGTCCATCTGTCTCGAGTCGATCGAGTCGAAGCTTTGAGATTAAAAAAAAAAATTTAAGCATTCCGGAAATTTTCAAAATTTTTTCAAAACGGCTCCAAATTTTTATTTACATTTCTTGTTAGAATATAATAAAATACCCTAATAAAGGTTGCATACGTCAGATTATCAAGTTTAACTCTGAATTTTCGAAAATTGCAAACATTTTGTGGCATCTACCTACATCTACAAAATTGAAGACAGAGATTTTTCTTTCAAATAATACTTGTCCTCCATCGACAGTTCTTTCATGATGATCAAGACACTTTTTTTAAAAAAAATGTGTTTTTCGCGCAATATTGCATGCAACATGTACAATTTTAAAAAGTAATATAAACAATATTTTCTCATAAACGGCTCCAATTTTTTTTCTTTAAACTTTTGGTAGAGATAGTGCTAAATGTACTTTATGAGATGACATAAATATCAGTTTACTCATATCTTTTGCTTTTTTCAAAAATTAAATGCAATTTTTTATTTCTCTCTCACTTAATATTTAAGTGAGAGAGAAATAAATAATCAATATTTATCACTAAATTTCACTTCTGCTTCCCAGATTTAATATCCTTAAATATTTATATTGGTGCCAATTTGTTCACATTATTATAATTATGAGTACTTGTGCTTTAAATAATACGACTAGTAAAAATATCACCTAGTTCTCGAAAACTCAACCGTTTTCTGTGAAAACAAGCTCCAAATTACGCACTTTCAGGAACATTCGAATGTCATCTTCTCAAAAACGTCTTCAAATTATTTCTTCAAACTTTTTGAAAGGACAGTGCACTGTTTATTATTGCACTATTTAATATATTGTAAAGCTCATTTTGGAGTGTTTTTTTCTTCAAACATTACACGAATGTAATTTCTTTGAAACATCTCTAATTCCATTAATATTCCAACAATTTGTAAACACTATCGTATTTCTTCAAATTTCGAATTTACGCCATTTTCACGTAGTAGCGCATAAACGCCATATTCTTAAACACGGCTACAAATTTTTCAAAGAAGTGCCAATTAGGACGATATTTCACTGTTTAATTTTTTTAAATAATATGTCAGTTTTACATGTCGGACACCGAAATATTTATCTTTTTTTTAAAACCTACATTTGGGCGGCGATAGACGGTAGTTGGCAAGAATATGTGGGAAGCCTGAATAGCTAGCCGCGGCCAAAGGAAATAGAAAACTAATTCGGGAAAGTCTATGACATTCTGTAGCACCACTAGATCTCTACTGCGTAAGACGTTGGGAGAAAGTAATAATGCAGTACAATTATCCAAAAACTGGGAAGCAGAAGTGATATTTAGTGATGAGTGAAGAAATCGAAACAGTTTACCGAACATCTGGAGAATCACTGACTCACTGATGGCGAACAAACTTAATGTTTACAATGGGCGCCTAGATAATGCCATTAACAAGTTGGAGCGACTATTTGTTGGACTGAAAAATACAGTATCAATTTTAAAAGTTCACAATTTTAAAAAATCACAAGTTTTGGCAGCTCTTTGGGACGATGAATTTTTCGAAGATGCACAAAAACCTTCATCAAAATACCCTGTAGATGTAATGGAAAACTTGACTCAGTTATTGCTTTGAGTATTTGTGTAGAGTCAAATTTCAAAACTAAGAACTCTTAAATATGTTGGAAATATTATTAATTGAACATTGCTCATTATTAACACGTTTTCAACAATATTGATATTATTTTAACACTTCCTAAACAATCGCCAGTGCCGAAGTAACGCTTTCAAAATTAAAACTGATTTAAAACTATGTACGAAGTGCAGTGACACTAGACCGTCAGCGTAATTAAAGTATTTTATCAATTGAGCACGAAAACCGAATTGGTTGAAAATAATATTTCTAACGTCATTGATTAATTTGTAAATGTAAAAGACCAACTTTTAAAGTTTACATTATATCATGAAATTTAAGAAATTAAAATTTATTTTCTGTAATAGTGCATTGCAATAAATGTGTTCCCTCCTAAAATTCTGTTTATAATCACAAAATTAAATTAATGAAATGTCTTTATTTAGAGACGTGTTGTCGGTCCAAGGGTATCCTGTGTTCAACTTAGGCCCCTGAATAAATGTTTGATTATATAATGCAATTAGTACTAATATTTCTTTATATATTTCTTATACTTCTAAACATTTAGCAATCTTGAATAATAGTTTCGAGTACGCGACAAGTGTCCTTGGTCATTTTTTTCAATGCATCATTTATTAATGGGCAATTCTTCGCTATGTCAGCAATTTTTTGCAAATCATTAATCATCCCCACTGTAACTTCCCCTAACTAATATTTCATTATTCTATCAATTCACGTTTTTTACAATATACATTTTCAAAAGCAAATATTTGTAGAGGTAGAGAAGTAAATCAAAAGTAAAATATATACACAAAATAAGGATATATATATATAATATAAAAATGAATCGCAAAATGTGTTGGTAAGCGCATAACTCAACAACCCTGGACCCATTTGACCAATTCTCTTTTTAAAATTTCGTTGAAGTTCAGGGGTGTTTTTACGTCGAGAAAGAATTCGGAATAATGCCGGAAAAAACCAAAACAGCCCTTTTCTTTTCCCCATACAAACTTTCTAACTAAAACGTAGAGTCAATTGTGAGTTCATAGCTATTGTATAAACACTCATTGTTTTTAAACATTGTAGTAATGTCCTAAACCCAAGAGTCAATTTGGCACTTTCTTACCTTATATCAAAGTTCAAATTTCAAATCATATCTATCAAAAGAGGTTGCGTGTGTGCGTTGAGCACAGAATACTATTGGAATACGTTTGGAGTGATTTAAGTCGCGTCCCCAAACTATAATATGATACTGCCTCCTTATAGACAAGCAATTTAGGTAAAGAATCCGAAATTCTACCAACCAAGCAATTAACCAATCAATCATGCTGCACAAAAACGTGACGACCGAAATTAAACCGTGAAGAATTGGATATCCACAAAACGCCGTGAAAGCTCGACGCTACATTTCACTAATAATCGCGCAAGTTGAATCATCTGCTTTCAGTATACATGTGTCAATTAGTTACAGTAACTAACCAATGTTGTTGTTATGGTTCTATGACTCGTTTGCTCATATGTTGAAATGAATTTGAAAAAAAGCATTGAAATAAAAACGAAGCTAATGGATTGTGGTTGCGCAAATGTAAAAGTTAAATTGATATCATTGGAACCCACCACCAGACCATTTACTCATGCTTATCAGAATAGAACAGATTCATACACTTTTGACAAATATCCAACAATAAACAATGCTTTTAAATGAATCATTTGGTCAACAAAGTGAGTTCGAAAATGTATGCCATTCAAGTGTATTTATAGCTTTAATCATATTATTTTATGGTCTGTCACCTATGTTAAGATGTCCTAATCTTCGAATTTCTTAATCATTAGATTCAGTATCATGACTACCATCATACTATTTTGATTCATTCTTACCCAATATAAAATTGTTGAAACCCAATTTAATTATTGTGATAGATATTAGTTACAACTAATTAGGAGACAGATATAATTTTAAAGAACAAATATTAATTAATTCTGGTCACTTGACATCCATAAATTGTATACCCCACATGCTTTTATTTATTTTTTATAGTTTTGTACAAACATAATATTTTTTAAATTTCAATACAAGGCCAATATATCACAGAGCAGGTCCACTTTACCAGGCACATACAACTACAAATTCCTGCAAAAATTTTTGTGGGCAATTCATCACAAGAAATAATCCTGCGTTGTGCCATAACAATTTAGAAAAGGTCTATTGTAGAACAATTACAAAACTTTATTAATGATCACATAAATTGATGTATATTGTTTAAAACTGCTCTGGATCTTATGCCATCAGATAATCACAAAATTAATCAAGCTGATAAACAACCGCGGTGTCAAACATGCAAACTTTAATGCACCAACTATTGAGAAGTGCTATCGTTTATTGGATGAAAACTTGGAATCCCGTGATATGTTTACACGAATGATTAATTACAATGTATAAAGGAGAAACACACGGCTCATATGATCACTTGCAATATCCCATTATATTTTGGCCAAACAAAAAAAAAAAAAAAAAAAAAAAAAAAAAAAAAAAAAAAAACAAAAAAAAAAAAAAAAAATGGTGCAGATTCTCAATAAAATGATAAATCCTATTACCAGAAATTAATAGTTAGTAATATCTCATCACTATAGTAGTATTTTAATTTTATATTTCAATTTATATTAAAACCAAAAATCTATTTACAGGTCTAAACTAACAAAAACGTCACGTCAATAAACTATTTTATTCATACCGCCTAATGATCGGAAAATGAAGCAATCACATATGAAATGTCGCAATTATATCCACAAATATATTGTTGACAAGTATGTTAAATTGAAACGGAGAGATAACATTTTCTCGGTTGAATCAAATCAAACTCGATATGAAAGTATATTTCACCTTCGAGATGGATTAATATGATGAAATACAACCAGAATGTTGGTTTTCCGGAGATCTTTAAGTTCTGGGTCTAAAGGCCTCCAAAATTATCTTTATGGTGCCCCCCGCCCATCGACATTCAACTTCCTGCTGTTTTATCCAGGAGCGATCCCAGTAAAGGTGGGATGAAGCAAATACTCATAACCATAATGACGAACATACGACATGCATCTTGAGCATAATCGTGCATGATGTCGAGTGCGCTTCCATGTAGTTGCTGAGAATAGTCATTCGACCAACATTCTGCCCCTCAAATCGTTATTTCCAGCAGTATTACCCTTCAAATCGCATCTCGAAGGAATATACTCTTCAGATCGAGTTATTGATTCAACCTTATGAATGTAAATCGCCCCCTTGTCCCAGTACGGCATATCAACACAGGGACTGGCCTTGCCCTCCGCACCCTATTTCCGCGAATGAGATCAGAACAATAAAAACTAATGACTATTCTTCCAGAACATACATCGGAAGCCTCGACATATGCACGAATATGTCAAAGATTCCATGTCGATGTTCTCTACGTATCTGTATTTCCAACTTGTCATTCATCTTTACACGAGTTCGCACGTTGATAAAATCAAAGCGAAGAGTTATACGGAACGCACATAAATAGAATCTTTGGAGTGCTCTTTTAGACAGTAACCTTAAAGATCTACGATCAATCATAACCAATTTGGTGAGTCAATGATATTTTTATTTTAGTAACAGTGAAATTTCGTAATCAACCCATCAGCACCAATAAGATTCCGCACGATCATACCAAGTCTCAATGAAACTCAACTGCAAGTAAAATGATTCGCTATCGCAATATTGTAGAAAAGCTGCTACCACATAGTATCTTTGATAGAGGCAAAGAAACATGACCATTGTCTTGCAGAGTTACAAAAATTGACCAACTGGAAACAATTTCTGCTAAACAATGCTCATTGAACATAGGTTAATGTCAGTTTCCTAATTAACATTGTTAGTACTGCAGCCTATCCATTAACGTTGCCTCCAAATTGTGTCTATCTTCTATTATTCATAAATCTTACACTCGATCAAAAGATGATATCTTCAAGATTCACAGAAGGTAATCCAGATGTTTCTCAAATCACAGAAAATCATGATGTTGAGCGAACGAGCTATATTGGCTGCAAAAAACATAGATATAAATAATTAAATTAAAAAATTCAAAAAAAACCCAAATGACAGAGTAAGCCCAAATCGTATTTTAGGAAATAATTATTAATTTCCAAGTTTATAATTTGAGCTTTTAACAAATACTCCAAGATTATTATTATTATCTCATCATACATCATCGTCGTGCATCATCATCATCATCATCGACACGTAAATGCCAAAAAATGATGATAAGATGATTAACTACATCCACGCAGTAGAGATGTTAAACTCGCTGGATTTGCCTAGAGTTGACTCTGACACCTCACACTAATTTTTCAAGTTAAGGCTGGTACCGGTATCTATTTAAAATGTTTAGCAAATCATCAACCAACCATACTGTCGTTTAGCTAGTCGGCATCACGTTACGATAAAAAATTACTAAACAACGTTATGAGGAAGCAACACATGACTGAAAGGAAAGTATAAAGAGAATACGTTTTCTATCATACCAGAGCATATCCAGAATGAATTCGTACTGAACTGTTGCTGTGTGATTATACTCTTTACAAATCGACCTACAGTTTCCCACGTTCGGCTTGCTTTTCTTTTACATCCAATAAACATAGTGCCCAGGGCAAGCCGTTTAAAGATAGCTTTGTGGTTTATTAAATTCACCTTCGAAAAACCACAAGTTTCTCCTACAGTGGTTCATACATGAAATCTAAGCCATCCGCAATTTCCCTGTATGTTGTGTTAGACCCATCAGAATTTACGTCTCTTGTCTACGATGTCAGCTGCCAGGGTAGATTCAAGACAACAAAATCATCAGTGCTTCATATCACAAACACTACAATTGAACAAAAGAAATACAATTTTTTGTGTTTCAATACATTTTCTCACATGTCACAATTAAGTAACAATAAATGATTTATACATTACATTTTAAATGCTTATAAGATGTGTTTTATATTTAATATATTTCTTATTTACATACGCCTACGTACTACCATTGGTGTCGTTCTTTAAGGAGACCTTTTTTATGACTTCTCTTACACTATTAAAATGTACAGGAAGCCAAATAAAACATTGTACACCATACAAATCTTTTTGACAGGACGAAGTCTGTCGGGTCCGCTAGTATATATATATATATATATCGCTGTAATGATAATATAGGATATATTTTATCATTTAAATCTTTCATCCTAACCACAATAGAAACGCTTGCACGAAATTAATGCCTTTAAATTAAAAACATGTCTAAAAATTGAACAGTCCCACCCTGCCTTGAGCATTCCATACTCGGAGATACATTATCGCGTAAACAAGGAGAATTCTCTGAATATCAAACTGTCGTGACGTGGCGTCGCCATTGTCTTGCGACGAGATCCCTAGTACATTCTTTTCAGTAAAAATTTGACTAAGCGATACTGCTTCTATTTTAAAACAAATATACATTCTTACTTTATGGTCTAAATTGGAAGAACATATTTTATTAAGATACAAATGGTGCTGAGGACGGCACAGACCTTTTCGTACTAGTTTCATTCCTATTGCCTTCGAAGTCTAAAAGACCATCAGGGCCTCTCTTGGAAGTCATGAAGAGTACCTCTGACATCCCGCACATCGGATACACCTATCTCGGTGCTGTAGCTTCGCATGTATTTGCGCATGGGATTCCTTGTCTCCATCTCGGTATATATATTACTCGCGCAAGTTTTCTTGATACACGAGCATCCTAGTCCTCAACCTGCGCTAAATAGCACAGCACGTTGTGATACTAGGTTCGACTCGGAACGTCACGTACCAACTTACAATGTTGGCAACAACCACCTCGTACTTTCAAAACAATCGTAGCATTTCTCGCGGCACGTTTTGGCCCGTTAAGTTCATGCCCACAATTGATACGCCCTTTTAAGACCTCTCCCCGCATCCTCGCTGTTGAATATCAAGAATACTTGCGCCTGTAGTACCATTGCTCTGGTACAGTCTTTGGAATGCTCCATAAGCCTCAAACGCACCTGGAAGTATTCATGTACTTCGCGGGTTTGGAACCAAGCTGAATGTCCACGTACTTTGGCCCATCTGCCCTAAGCCTCTCTCTCGCGAGGCTGAATGACTTGACCATACAAATTGCAAACGCATAACCATAACAATTGCAAAATATTTTAAAATATAATTTGATAAAATCAGTAATGAAGCTAAAACTACTTTTGTATGCATCAGGAGCCTTTAATGTGCTTTGTAATGTTGAATCTATTTACATTACTCATTATGAAATCATTTGTTTTCATAATAAGAGTGCAAATAAGGTTATTTTTGCACTAAAGTCTAGCAACAATGCACTCAGATATCAACTATATTCTCAAAATTAGCTTAGTCTACAAACAATTTTGTAGAACATAATATTTACAGCACATATCAGTTAATGGAATCTTTTAGATTTCTTTCATGCAATATTTATATTAAGGGAATTGTGTTTTTGTATCAAAAAAAGTAATTGTTTTACCCATTTTTATTTTTCTATCACCTAATAATAGAATAAAAATTCGACCAGAATATATTAAGAGTGTGAAATGTTGATCTTCACCCACATTTTCACTGCAACTTTGCGAGCTATTTTTGAAAATATGTTTTAAGTGTTAATGCGAAATTTTGAGCACACACATTTTCACTTCAGGATCATAACCAGATGAAATAATGCATAAATAACGCCAAAATGTAAACGAGGTAATGTATTGACGTGAGTGATGTCTAAAATATACATTTATATACTTTTCGAAAAAGTAAAATAATACATAAATACTGTATTTTTATCAGGTCATGTAGTCCATTGAAAACTAACATTTAAGAGAGTTAAAAGAAAAAGTTTAAATCCTTTTCTGGAAAAATCTTGTTTATAATATTGTCAATGTTTTACTCAAAATTAACCTAAGGCTTTATTACTTTGAAAAATAAGATGTAGTACATAAACTGTTTATATATTCCGAAATACTATTATACATATTAAAATTTATATTCTCCGAAATTTACTGTTTCTATTCGCACACCTTTGTGATAACTTATCACAATACTTAGGAGTCATAATTAATAACCAAAAGAGAAAAAGAGAGATCGTGTCCGAAAAGTTTTGCACATTCATGGTCCACAACGTCTGTCACTGGTCTAGGCAGAGAAACAAAACACTGGTAAAACTAGTGATGTCACAACAGCATCTATTTTCTGGCACTGTTTTGTGGATTAGCAATTTTTATAATTTTATCGAAAATTAGACTTGTGCCATTTTTAAGAGCTGTTTACTTCATTTTCTGAAATGTAAGAAAAAATTGCAAATTGGAGCAGGTTTTGGAGCAGTTTTTGAATAAACTGTATTAACTTCAAGACGAAATTACATAAAAATTACCAGTAATTTTAAAATATTGCACATGGCCTCATTTAGAAATCTAATTTTTAGAAAATATTTCATTTAAGATTAAAAAATGTTTCTTTTTAAAATGTTTATTATCAATATTGTATCTTTTCGATGTTAAGATTTTGCATTTTCTGAAAATGGAATTCACTTTTGTAATATGCACCACTTGCAAAAATGGCATGAGTGTTAATTTTCTTACAGCTCTTTCCTAGATACGAGGAAGTTTTTAAGAATCAATTTTTGAAAAATGCCTTTATTTCACGCAATATTACGTGAAACCTACAGACATTTTCGAAACATTTTGATCATATTCGTTTTGCTGTCCATTATACAAGATCTACATTTCATTAAGATTTTATTAAGAAAACATTCCATCTTCAATATTGTAGTAAATCGCCGTAAGTAAGCCGCTGTAAGTCACCGAAAAAATCTGGAACTTTTTCAATTTTCCAAAAATCAGTGATTTCAACGAAAGCGACCAGCGTCGTTGTTTTAAGCCCTCGCTATCCGAAGATAAAGTTTCATTAAAAAAAGAAAAAAACAAGAGGTGTGGGGCTACAACAGCACACATATTCTCGCATTAATTATAAATTTGCCATTTTCGAAAATTCAGAGAGTTCAACGAAAATTATACCCACGTCATTCTTGCAGCCATGCATTCTTATATCGCTGGGGAATATAAAGAAAAAATCGAGCGGTTTTTGAAAAAAAGGTGTCAATTTTTAAAAATATTGTTATATTTCGCGCCAAATTACAGGAAAACGACTCAAATTCGAAACATTGAACATTAACTTATTTAAATATCATTCTTTAAGGAACAAATACCATTAAAGAAAAAATCACTATCTTCAATATTTTACTTGCAGGGAAGACGCCAAAATAATCGCAACTTTGATATTTTCAAAAAAATCTGGGATTTTAACGAGACTGAGACCTGCACCATTCTCTTGAGGATTCTTGACGCTACTCGAATACCAAGTTTGATCAAAGTATTTGGGACCATTTGTGAGACAATTTTGAGAATAATTTTGAGACTTCAAGTACCCTCAATAATCAAAATATGCGTTTAAAACTCCCAAAGCCCTGAGTTCATTAAGGAATTGGGGGATATCAATTTTGAAGAGAATAGGCTCTACGGTTTAGGCGCTAGTGTTGACCACAAACTGACAGACCCTTGGCCGTCAATCGATTTTTTGGTATCAAAGACACAAAACATGAATTCTAGCTTCATTACGTGTAAGAGGATTTCATTCCTTCATTCAGCAATAGGATTTATTCCCTTTTTCGTTCTTCAGTCATTAAGAGATTTCATGTAGAAATTCGCCGTTTTTGGGCGCTAGTTTACATAACGTTCTCTTCTTACGAAGTACCTTCGTAAGGTTGCAAACTACCTTTGTAAGGGTGAGAAATTAGAAGACAATTTTTTAAAAAATTCGAAAATGTTGACGCTTGTTGTACAAGATTTTGTATTTCTTGTACTTTACGTAATGTAAATCCCAGAAATCGAAATGTCCTTTTCAAACTCGCAGGAGTAGAGATCGATCCGGAAATATCTTTCAAGAAAATCGTCTGACAAGGTTATGCGCTAGCGATTTCCACAGACGGACGGGCGGAGAGAGATGTTTTGCCATGGGTCCATTTATTTGCAAACAGGGATCTAGAATACCCTCCCACAAACCAAAACACGTTGATTCAGACTACAAAACGTGTTAGCAGTAATAAACTAGATGTAGGAACAAAATTTATTAACTTTTTTGTTCCCACTCGTCTTCCTGACCCATAATCACTGATTTCCATTGCAACATTACAATAATTTATCTTTCGATTTCGCCCACTCGTTCAATCGCCCCTGACTGTGGGTAAGTAGGCACTGTTTTCGTTATTGTTGATTAGTCTATAATTAAACCTGCTCCCTACTTTCTGAACAATGCTCCAAACATCTAAACGGTCTACTTGTTACCACGGGTATTGTAATTATTCTGAAGCAAGATGGAGCTAGGAACTACATACGTGTGATGTTCGGAGAACACGAGAAAACTATTCATTGAGAATTGTTGTCAGACGACGGAACTGGAGCCCCATACAGTATTTAACGCGTCGATAGATGGCAAGGGACAAATATTCATTTACGCCGACATACATTTTTTCAATATACAATTTGATCAGAATAGTACTACTGTAAACATTATTTCCTATGAAGTTCAAAAATAGAATCACAAACATGTGCAGGCTGCCAGCATGTACAAAGATCAATGTACATTTTCACGCTTTTACGCCAGGTGATATCGAAGTCCAGACCAAGATATTGCTTAGTTTCAAGTATGTTACTCCTTATCACATTGAAGTGAAAAACGGTCTTAGTGCCAAATCTTGATCGGAACTGAGAATCTTGGAACGGGAGTGCAAAGTTCTGCCGTTAATCTGGACCTATGCAAATGTAGAGACAAAGTTTCTTGTGTAAATGAAGTAAAGTAATTTCGTCAATATATAAATTAAGAGGTGAGCACCTAGACCCTATTAATAAGATCGGAGATCTCAGAAAGAACTTCACATAAAACGATGTTGATCATGATTAGATTTCCCATAATGAGATGTAATAATTTTCAGATTCTCTATAATATTTTTGACGGCATAAAGATGACGAAATATATACCGTGGTGGAAATGATAATGTTCCTAAACAGATCTCGAATATTATTTTGATTATACATTTTTAATATCATGAAAACATATATGAGCCAGAAACACAAAAACTTAGCAATATGAATGCAGCTTTCGTGATCAAACTAGAAAAAATATGTGTCAGTAAATAGCAACAGTTTTTTTATTTGTAGGATACCACCAATGTAAAAAATGACTTTTTAAATTTTAGTTATTCAATCACGCATTGAAATATGATGGTTAACTTTTATGTTGCTATTAAAATCTCGCTTGTTTATTGAAAGGTCAGAAATGCCTGTTTAAATTAGGACCATTAATGGGCAAGCTTGCAAGAAGAAGTGTATGACAGCAGCTCCAAACACACAAAAAAGTGAGTAGTATCGTATGTGCAAAAGCTCTGCAGATATTTATGTTTAATTGTATGTGTTGATTTATTCGTTTAATTTTACAGTATTCTTTTATTTTTCATTATTTGAAAACTCCTACTAGACCGGCGTTTTACAGACCTTAAAAACACTCCATTCTTGAATATATGCTTTGATACATTAATGATAGAGCAATGGGTAAGGGATTTTTAATATTTCTCGAAATTGGCGGGAAGCTAACATGATGAAATGAAAGAGGTGACTTATTATTTCCTTTAGCATTATCTAAACTTTAAAGCTTTTGTTGAAAATAAATTGAGCGATAAAAATACTTGCCTCTAAAGAAACCTCTGCAATGGAGAAAATTGTGTTATATACATATATATACATATATATACATATATATACATATATATACATATATACATATATACATATATACATATATACATATATATATACATATATATATATATACATATATATATATATACATATATATATATATATATATATATATATATATATATATGTACACCAATACGAGCGCAATGAATCGAGATTATATTTAATGCTTCAATTTTCAGAAACACTGGCCCCGGGATGAGCAATCGTAACAGCTATGATGCACCGTATAGAATGAAAACACGCGATCGTGTGTAGTCACCTGTTCAGAGCCACACGATGAACTTCGTACCCAAGCAAGGTTCAAGTTGTCGTGGCTTCCCTCACACTGCGCTGGCCGATGGAGTCCACCGCATAGAGCCGCACGACTATAAAACGTCTGACGCTCAGAGATTTACTACCAGTCCATCTCTACACTCCGAAGGAGCTCAACGCACAGCCACAGCACATATTCAGATCGCCATAGTTTCGAGAGTTGACTTCGATAAGAATCATCATAAAAAGCAGACGTGCGGGAGCTATCAGAAGAGCTTAAGCACTTCAGGTAATTACTTGCAAAATCATTAAATACTCACTCCCTCGAAGATAGTATATATGTTGATATTTCAGTTTATGCGCTTAGTCTCAATTAAACGGTACGACATCATCGATAAAAGCTGTTACAGTGTTCTCGTGAATGTTCCCGGATAATTGAGTTGTTAGTTGAGTGACGCTGAATCCGGTAGTCACCCGACGTTCTTCGGTGCAGAACGAGGCGGCACTGGCCCCCCAGTGTACGCCTTTAAGCACCTGCGCCCCAGGCGTGGACGGGCGTGTTGGTTCAGTGGATATTCGACCGCGTTGCGAGGCGCCTCTAGGGCATGCAAGCCCAAGGGGACAGGAGCCAGGACGCAGGGCCAGGACCAGGGCCAACCCTGCAGGCGCAGGCTCAGGCGCGCGGCGCCGCCCGGCAGCTCGTGTGGCGCAACCGTGGTGGCTGTCGCTCTACCTGCACGCGGCCGCGCTGCTACGGCGCCTTCCTCATGCTCAACCTCCGCCCGCCTGCCTCACCAGCGCCTACCGGTGGCCAGCTTGCGCTCTCTCTGTCTGCAGGCTGCCGTACGACTTGATAAATTTCCTGGTAAGCGTTTAACTTACTTGGGTTAGAAAACAACACCTTTCTGGCGGACGTAAACCTTAGAAGGCATTGTGTGTGGGTGTGTTGGCAGCTATCTTCGCTGTACCAGGCGTCCGCCCTGGGAATTCACCGCCGGCGCAGCACCGCTTATGGTCCATCGGCGCTTACAGCAGGCGAAGTGGCCCTAACGCGTCATCCTAATGGTCTTCAACACATAAGCCTTCCAGCAACCACATCTACGAGTGGGGTCCCGCGACACCGCGTGCACCCACAAGTAGCAGCGAGACCGACGCAGCCAACACAACGCAAACTCGCGGCTTTTCTTCTCGCACGTGGGCTGGCTGCTGGTGCGCAAGGCACCCGGACGTTCAAAAGAAGGGAAAGGGCAATCGCACCTGCACGACTCGAGCAGGACAAGGTCGTCATGTTCGCAGAAGAAAGTGAGTTCCTCCATTCTCGACTCCATTACGTTTTAGCGTAGTCCTACATAACGGACGAGAATGCTCATCACGTGTTTTCTTGCAGGTATTACCACATTTTGAATGCCCTTAACGTGGCTTCATTATTCCAACGATTATTCCTGTGTACATGTGGAATGAGTCGTGGTCAATGGCTGGTTTTTGTTGCTACCTCTTCCTTCTACACATTAACTTCTCAAGCATGACATGGCTGGTGAACAGTGCTGCTCATATGTGGGGAAGCAAACTTATGACAAGTAAGGCAATGCTCACATTATTCCCTAAATGGATCTCTAATTAGACGACCTGTCATCACTGTAGGTCGTGCAAGAATGTGTGTGTCTGTGAACATACTCCAATGAATGTTTTTATTTTCAGGTACATTAATCCGCCGAGAATCTGGGCGTGGCTCTCGAGCCATGGGAGAAGGCTGGCACAATTATACCATGTGTTCCCTTGGGATTACAAAGCAGCCGGAGCTGGTCAACTACGGTGCCAACTTGACCACCGCATTCATAGAGTTTCTTCGTCGCATTGGATGGGCTACGGACCCTGAGACTGTCCCCAAGACCCATTATCCCAGAAGAGAGTGGAAGGCGCACAGGAGACGGCAGTCATGAAAGATCTGGGGTTGGGGAGATAAGGATTGTCTCAAGAAGACATCGATGCAGCGACGATTCAGACCGGAAGACGCCAGTGATTTATAGAAGTGCAGGCGACTGAATTTATTGTGAATATGTTAGCAGACTGTACAACGACGTTATGGTACGAAATATTTGAATGCATTTATATTTTTCAACAACTCTTAAAAATTGTAAGCTAAAAAAAAAAAAATCTAGTGTTGATAAATCTACAGTATAACAAGTATCCCGGGAGATTACTGATGGACACATTGCAGATGTTCTGCAAAATTCTATTCCAGGGATAGTGACGCTATCTAGCGGCTCATTGTTAAGTAAGATGATCGAATAAAATATGCCTGTGATTGTTCCCTTAATCGGGTCAATAGCATTGGTTAAGGGTGAACATGATTGAGTGGAATGCAATATGTTCGCATTTTTAATTGGCTTTGATTCATGCACTGTGATATAATTAATATATTTTCTGTCTTTGAGTGAGAATATGTGAAAGATTCGTGTGAACTTCTTGCCGACTCTTGTGAATATTTATTGTGGAAGATATTTAATTGACTTTTGATATTTATATATTATTTAATGTATTCGCTACAATTAAGAATATAAAATATGAAGGTTTGCTATATCAATACAGATTAACATTTGTAATAGTTTTAGGCGAAATGTATCTCTGTCCGGAGTTCAAGAACTTCCTATGCAAATGAGGATTCAAGTCATAATACTTCTAAAAAATTTCAGGAAGTCATTATGATTACGTTTTGAAATGATTATTTATGGAAATGCTGAAATATATAAAGTATATATTTTCCTGTATCTATACGAACTATTTATATAAAAGTGCTTTTTTATATCCCAAATCTTCCTCATCGAAAGGATGGAGTAATACTAGTTATTGAGCAGGAGAATGCAGGTTGGGCGTTGATTTGGTACGTTTTCTTATTGCAGCCGCCTAACCGTAGCATATTCGAGGGAATGTTTGAAATCACCGAGAAATTTCTAAATGGGTTAATCTTCTGTCTGCTTGTGGGATGAGCGTCATATGAAGGATGATGGGTAATTAGAGGCGACAAACATATTGCGCGTGCACTGTGATCGCTATTGGATCGTAGTTGGCTTCTCAAAGACATTTTTCATATGGGACAAGTTTTACTACTATTATTTAATATTCTTAACGTAAATATTGATTTTGCAATTAGGAGAACCTAAAAATTGAGGTAAGATCTTATAAAAATCGATACTCTTTTAGGAGCGGTCACATAATGGCGAGCTCCAAAGGATGGCGGCATTAGACGCTTAAATAGCGAGAGCCCAAGATCAATAAAATTAGAAAAAAGTAATTAGTATGAGAAAGTGTAGGAGCTATTGCTGTAGCGCTTCCTAGCTATATTTTTTGTTTTTTTCTTCCTGGACTTTTTTCTTCTTTAAGGGATATCGGTTTCCACTATTACTGCCGATGCCCACTGTGGATCCGCTTCTATGGGGCCACCATTGCCTTTTTTAACTAGTCACGAATTAGCAGGCTCAACGGTTCTCTGGGTGGAGCCTGATCTCACAAGGGCTTGCTGCGAACAATTCACGTACATGAAAGAGAAGGGTTAAACAACACATGCCACGGGTCTCGAAGCCCGCGAATCGCTTCAAAACGAAGGCTTTTTCGTAGGATAGAGCTCAATGCACTGTACGAGAAGACATTAAACCTTTTTATGTATGCTTTAATATTTTCAAAAAACTACGCAAATGAATTTTTACGAATATCTCTGCCTTTCTTCCCTTCCCGGGAAATTTCTCTCATTTCCCTCACCGTGGATCCGCGCCTGGGTAACGGCAATCTAGGCACCCACAGTCAACATTAAATTTGTTTTTATACTCTGTTTGCCGTCAGTGAATGGTTGATCATTGGAAATTTCGTCCAAATGTCGCTAAATTCCACTTCTACTTTCCGGACTTGTGATAATTCTATTGGATTATTTTTTAAATCATCAAAGTGATTCCGAACAGTTGTCAATTCTTCGTAAGCCCTATCGAGTAAATTCTGTGCCGTTGCAAATCCAAATCAGTACTTTGAAGGTATTTCGAAACAGTGTTGTTAGTATTTTGAAATGTGGACAACAAATGTGGACAACATGGAAAACCAATTCAATATGTTCCATTTCTTTTTTCAAGGTAAGGTCCATTTCAACTGGTTAGACCAAGTGACCACTGTGAGTAACATTTGCGTAACGGTATAAGGACACACACAAACCTCCATGCCCCGGGCGGCATTCCAACTCTTCCGACCTTTGGCGTGGGGCAGCTATGGCTACCCAGCTCGGCTACGCAGGCCGGCCCTGTGTAATTTTGTTAAAGCTTGCAAAATATTAAAATATCCAAATCTTATAACTATTAAGGAACCGCTCTGGGATGACCATCTTGAAGGACAAAGTCGTTTTAATGTAAGATAATTTCGCTTTTTATCTAAATACGTCACTGTTGATAATACTGTGTTCCATCGATTAGTGCTATGACCTAAGAAAACATAATTCGATTCAGTCAAATATCTGAACTAATATCCAATACATGGTATCATTGAGAACAAGGCTTACATTACCAGCAGTGCAATCCACCATTTTTTTCAACATCATAGTAAATTCCACTCATAACTGCTGCTCCATTATATCCTTGACTTTCACATGTAGACAATCAATCTCTTGTTCCTTTATGCATTCCATTAAAATGCAACCCTTGTGCAGATCGATCTTTGACATTCCTAAATCCTAAGAATTATTCATTAATATTTTATGTTAATGGGTTTCTCAGATTCATTTTTCTCCATGGCTGATGATGATATAAGCCCTATAAGGTCAGGGACCTCCTATCATAACATGAGGGTGGTTCTGCTTATCTCTAGGTGAACCAGTCCTTAAGAGATTTAGTTTTATCACTGCAGAACTACTACTAGTACCAGCCTGCCCTACTACTATCTGTCCAAGTAACATCGCACAGTATGCTAATTTAATATTAAAAACACTCAGTTTTCTGATACATTCTAGTGTCACTTTTGTTTGTCACTTTGCATTTAACTTTGTTTATACATTTACTCTCATTTTAGTTTTTAAACTTAAATTTACTTTAGAATTTTCACTTGCACTTATTCACATTTAGCACTTCCTTTCACTAATGTTTGTGTCTTTTGTTTCTCTTGAGCCTTCCATGATTATTCTTTGCTACACTTAATCATGTGGTGCTATATACATTCTTAAAGACGTATGGTTACATATCGTAAAATTTAACTTCGTTGGTCAACTTTTTGTACGTTTTGTGTTGTGTTGATTATATTAGAAAAAACGGTGCGGCGTTTATTCCTTCTATGATTTCATCAGACACTCTTTCAGATAAAAGGCTTATTATTTCGTTTTGAATTTGGGGACCTTAATAGCACGGGACCTCCGGACATGGTCCTGTCGGCCCCTATGAAACTTCCGCCGCTGAGTTGAAGGTATATTTGCTCTAGCAATTGAAGTTGAAGTTGTAGTTGTAGTTGTAGTTGTTGCAGTTGTTTGCTGTAGAAATAATTGATCTTATTGCTGTTGAAAGATGATTTGCTGCTGCTATTCAATAGATGTTTCACTGTTTGATTCTTCTGTCTATTCTTCCATTGTGGATGCCGTACCTTGGTCGAAGACAGAGCATAAACGATCGGCCTCACATATTGCACTGTTTATTATACATGGTTTTAAAACTAGTTTCAAATGAAGTCATAATTTAGATAATCGCAGTATTAAGATGAGCACTGATCAGATGCCGACGCGAATCTTTAAAGATACATGTAATAGTTGAAATATTCAAATAAGTTCTTGCACTCAGAAGCTTTAAGTACACTACGTAAGAAAACTATTTATTTTCGCCTTGAAACATTTATTTAGTTCTGAATGGGACACTTAAGAGAGAAAAATGGGGAAACAATAATACTATATCAAAACACTTCCAATCGCATGGATGGCCTACCGAATCTCTTAAATAGGACAGTGGTAAAAACGGGTGTAATATTTTGGTTCTAGCATTAGGAAAACGATAAATTGAGAAAATTTCAAAAAATATGATTTGGGTGGCGATAGATTATTCGGCAAGCGGTCGGGGCAAGACCAAAAATGTGGCCCAGACCAAAGAAATTGGAAAAGTATTACAGGAAAGTCTGCGCCATTCTGTAGCAACACTATTTTCGATGTTGTATTAAACAGCTCACCCACGTATACTTTTCTCATCATAGCAGGAGCATAACGAACAGTTGAATGTATAATGCACAGCCCAACTAATTCTAATTAGACATACTGTACAATTCGGCGTATTTTCAAGGACTGCAGATAAAAAAGATAACCGTGTCTATCTGGCTCATACGCATCAAACAACATGGTACAGTAATTCATTTACTCAAGCTATATTATTGTAATTCAATCAACATGTTTTCTGTATAAACGTAACGATTCATTGATGTAATTTATTTATGCATTCAAGCTTAACGTAAACTCTTTCACGTTATCAAACAATTATTATTTCTTCAAACAAATATGTGATCACAATATGAAAATAAATTATTGCTTTAATTCAAAAGAACTCATTAATATTATTTTCAATTATTCCAATTATTCAATCAATATGTAACCAATCATTGATGTAATTTATTTTTGCATTCAAGCCTATTGTAAACTCTTTCACGTTATTAATCATTATTACTTCTCCTATGATTTTATGATACACTATCAGGGGAGAGACATACCGCAAGCGGGGGCAAGTTAAGGATGCATTATACAGTTAGGACAGATATCTTTGCACTCGACGACCATTAGTGCGAGCAAGCTAAATACTGCGCATGCGCAATAGGTATACTATATCTGTTCAGAAAACATCGGATAGTCTAACACGAGCTAGGTATTGTAATAATCCAGAAATATCTATTGGCTTTGTGATTTGTTTCATTTGTATTTTGTTGAGCTTTTTCACATGAGATGTTAGTAATTTTTTGTTGCAGAGGCTGCCTGTCGGAAAGACAGGAAGTCAATGTTTTGGAATCGATGGTATCCAAATGATGGCATCTCGTGTAGCCATCCCCTTTCTCTGGGACGTCAGTCGTGTACATATATTTCTCGCGCGAAGTCTAATTGAAAAATACAACAAAAATAATTTAATGGCAAGAATATTCAAATCTATAAAACTTACTCCTCTTCCTTCTTAAATCCTGAGTGTTTCTGAATAGTTGAGAAAAGAAGCGAAGTGTACAATGAATTCGAAGTTGAGAGAAAATGTAGAATCTCGTACGTCTGACGCACTACGCCTCCACTGCTGGAGTAAATATGTCTATTCTCGCCTTATGCATTTCAGCACGTTGAGATTCATCACTGAACGAAGTATAGGTGTGATGTACTTAAAAATTCTGAAATAATGGTAGTTTCGAATTATTCAGCCAATACAATATTTTAGTGCCTTCAAAGGCATATGCGTGCGCATACGGAAGCCAGGGTAACTGTGGCCTTCCAGAAAATTTCCAAAGAGGCCCCGTAGACCCACGTAATAAAACATTTTATTTCCATAAATGTAATCAATTTCTTACTGACGCCCTTCTTTAAGTTGACAGTTTCGGGCAATTAATACACAAAGGGGAATTTGGGGAAGAGGCTCTCCAAACTATCTAGAAAACCCTAAAATTGTTTAACAGAAAGTCAATTGTCAAAACTTATTTTTCCATTTAAGCAACAAAGAGTACACTGGTTGGCAGAATTTCTCTCACGTGGGAAGTACAAAGCATAACAAAACCGACACTTCATACACAAAGACCAAACAGAAAGCGGAATTACCTCACTATCACAACCGTTGAGCTGATTTTCGTTTTCCCTACGTCTAATTAATGACCGTTTGCGTCTTTTGGGGCGAGTGGGCAACGATTCGGAATGCGACATTCTCTAAACAGCTTCACTACTTCAGTAAAACCAAACAAAATCACTGTTCGAAAATTCTCCACAAAATACACCAGCAGCTCAACAACAAAAGCAATTATTTCATAGAAACAAAACTTTGTAGAACTGTAAACATATCACAACAACAAAACATCAAGCGACGTGGTCTTAAATCTAGCGTTAATGAAACACAACCTTTGGAAGAAAACAATTGACTATTGATAAGCGTACCATTAAAATATATTTACTTAATTAATTTACACCATCCGTGTTGGTGAGTCAACACAAACAGTATCTAATAACAGATTTACGAATCACATTCTTCCATTTGAAGGAAAAATAAATACAATCGGTTCAGTAGAAAATCTCAACGAAGCCATGGCAGAATACCTTATTTTTTTAATATATAGATTAAAATCACGACCTATAGTTGACTTTGGGTCAAATGGAGCTGAAAAGGGCAAATTGCGGGAAGTTTTGGTGTAGTTTTGATTTTTGGTTTCTGCTGTGCACGCGCCGGACAATTAAACTGCGCGCGCCAGCATTTGAGGGCAGTCTCCAAAAGGGCGCTGCATTTACGCGGCGTATGGTTGCCCAACGAAGCAAACAGCCTAGCTGGCCTCTCGTTTGGCCACGCGTGTCTTTATAAACTCCCGCAAGCGGAGAAGGGAGTGAGTAGCAAGTGAAGTGTTGTAAAATGCGAGCGTTAGAAGTCAGTAGATGTTTGTTGTTAGTGTACGGTGACCCACTTGACAGTGTTTCTGGTTCCTCCCATTTCGGCTACAGAATAGCTACCACGCTAGTGCACCAGACGGCGACCCGGCTTTCTTCTCATGGCCTGTGTCCTGTACCTCTCACTTCGACTCAGCGAGGCTACAGACTTGTCTTACGGAACTTTGGCTGCTGCCAAACGTTTCTCCGCGCCAGGGCGCAGTCCTCGGCGACCATGGCTGCCTTTTGTACGCTCCACTACGGCCTCGCCACGGCAGGTCTTCCGTTACGTTGTGCGTTTAATACATTCTTTTTCTGACATCTACTTAGACTCATTTGTTCTCTACACAACAGTTCTGGGGTCACTGAACACTTATATTGGGCATCCCAACAAGACTGTTGCTCAAAAATGCTTTTTTAAGCAAAAAGATATACAAATCAATCAATAAGAAAAGTGTTGGATTTCCCCCTGAAATGTTGTAATGGACAATGGAAATGACGTCTGTGTAAAAATCTTCGCGGACAGATTCGACAATTAGTACATCACATTTTACTGTCCAGAATAGCACTACCCGGTAGAGCTGAAGCACTGAAGGGTAGAACGGGTCAACAAGGATGGGACAAAGATGCGTTGATACCTCAATCCACGAGCCGGATTTAGATGGACCCTTGTCCAAAGAATTATAGTTGCTAAGTAGCTAAATGGCTAGCTTGAGGAGTCTTTGATCAGTGGTCTCAGCCAGTATTTACTGTCCTTAATTGCCAATGGTTAAGAAAAGAAACGACGTCCACACTCTGAAGCATTCAAACCAATAACAAACAAGCAATTCAGTGCTCAAGATCAATACGTCAATGACGGTTTTATTTGTTTTTCATTTATTTATACTCGCATGACTGCTGGGTCATTTGCGACCTTAGTTACAATTTACTGTTACAAGAGTGAACTAGTGCCACGGAATGGCACAGACTTTCCCGTATTAATTAAATTTTCTTTGGTCTCGGCAAGCTATTCGAACTTCCCACAAACTCTTTACAACTGCGATCTAGCGCCGCTTAAAGTACATTCTTTTTAATTTTCTTATTTTTTCGGTTTCATAATAGTAGAACGAAAATGTTATTTACATAATATTAAAAAATAGTAAAACCTTGCCTAAAGGGCAATTTTCTTTGAAAAATTTCGAGCTGTTTTTTTAAGAAAATAGCGTTTACGCGCTACTGCAAATGCGAAATTTGAACTTCTTTCCAGAAAAAAAAAAACTATTAAGTTCTCGAAAAACTTCATAAAAGTGATTTCAAGTACATCTAATCAAAAATGCAATAGTATTTACAAATCGCTGGAAATGTACATATTAAAGACGTGAGAGATATTAAAAAAAATTACATTTGTGTAATTTTTGAAAAAACGAATACAGTAATTCTATGTCATTTTAAAGAGTACTTTTAGCACTATGCGTTCGAAAAGTTTGAAGAAAATGAAGCGCTTTCTGGGAAAATGTCATTTGAGAGTTACTAAAAATGCGGAATTTTGAGCTAATTGTAATAGAAACCTGTTGAAATTTTGATAATCTTTATCTGACAGTATTTAAATCACTTACAAATAAATAAATGTGAAGAAACTGCCGCTAATGTAAATACTAAGGACGTGAGAGACAAGTTAAAAATACATTTTTGTAATTTTTTAATACAAAAGAATATAGTAATAAGGCGTTAATGTTATTGTATAGAATGTATTTGGTATTGTTCCCATCAAAAGTTTAAAGAAAAATGTGGAGCCGTTTTTGAGAATATCTAGTTTTTGTAAATCTTTGTTTAAAAATGCACATACTGTTCGCAATATTGCACGAAAACTACTAAAACTTTCAAAAAATGTACATGACCTCAATGACAGATCTCACTATGCAAAAAATAAATTTTATTTGAAGGCAAAATCTCTTTGTTCAATTTTATACTTGTAGGGAAACGCCGCAAAAAATTCAAACTTTTTCAATTTTCATAAACTTAAAGTTAACCGTGAAAATTAGACCTATGCCACCTTTATGAGTGTATTTTGCTCTAGTCCTACATGTAATTTAAAGAAACAAATGGAGCCGTTTTTGAGAAAATTTTGAAAATGTCCGGGAGGATTTAAATAAAGCAAATTTTGAAGGAAGTTTTTTAAAATCTCGGTGCATCGAGTGAAGCCAGATCAACCGCGGAATATCCATTTTGGAAACAATCGTACGTACGGTTAAGAAGCTAGTGGTGTTCACAAACTGACGGACAGACGGACGGACGGACGTTTTGCCGTCAATTGGTTTTGCGGTATCAAGGTTCCATGAAACAGGGATTCTGATAACATCACGTGTTAGAAGATTTTTTCTTCTTAATTTGGCAAATTGATGTTTCCACTTTTTGGTTATCAGGGCCTGGCAATGAATTTTTTCTGCCGCAAATCCACCGTTTTTTCGCGCAGCATTACATAAGTTTCCCTATATTACGTAGATTACTACGTGTATACGTATGTATGTGGGAAAGTAAAAATTATTTACTACTATTTTTATAAAGAGTTTATCACATCAATTCGTTTTAAAAAGTTCATTATATCGTAGACAATTTCAACGTCATCCAAACATTGATGTTCTTCAGCAATTCAGCTTTTCACACTGGTAACCATTACACTTAATAAGTGGAATTACACTTAATTAGCAAATAAGTGGAAAATAGGGATTGTACTCGTATTTTCCCACTTAGTGCATCTGTTCACTGGTGATTTTGACATGAGATGAGTACGTCAAGTTGGAGTGGACTATACATTGGTTGGAGTCTGGTGAATATACATTAAATCTTTCTGTTCTTGATGTACGGTCCACACATTGTTACGGATCAAGGGTAGTTTTGACCTGAGTTTTCCCAAATATTCAATTTTTACTTCCCCGTATACATAGGTATATACGGAGAAATCCACGTAGTATAGGGAAAGTTATGTAATTCTGCGGAAAATCGATTTCGATATTTCAACGGAAACAAACGTTTTGGGGTCCCCTGATACTGAAAAACTGTTGTTTTGTTTCAAAACGTCCGTCCGGTTTATGTGAACAACACTAGCGCCTAAATCATTCGTACATTTTTTTCCAAATTGTAGAAACTCCTGTCCATTTGGTTAGAGTCCATGCTCTATGATTTTGAAAATCATTGATTAGTTTTCCGTGAAGCCCCATTACTTTTCATTAAACCACTGGGACATTTTCAAAATTTCCTCAAATATGGCTCCAAATTTTTTCTTTATATTTCTTGGAGGACAGAACACATTACACTTATAAAGGTGGCATAGGTCCTATTTTAACGAATAACTCCGAATTTTTGAAAATTTTAAAAGTTTGAAATTTTTAGGGCCTTCCTACAACTACAAAATTAAAGATAGAGATTTTTTCTTTAAATAAAATTTTCTTTCCCCAATTTGTTCTTTAATTAAGGTTATGTACGTTTTTTTAAAAAAATAGTAGTTTCCCCGAAATATTGCGAGCAATGTGTCCAATTTTAAAAAATTACAAAAACAAGATTTTCTCAAAAACGGATACAATTTTTTCTTTAAATTTTTAGTAGGGATTGTGCTAAATACTGTCTATGAAATTATATAAATGCCACATTACTCTAATCTTTTGTTGTTTTTTTAAATTACAAAAATGTAGTTTTTTCACTTGTCACTCACATCGTTAATATTTACACAGCGGCATTTACATTAGCGGAAATTTGTCCACATTATTATATTTATGAGTAATGCGCTTTTCTGCCAAAACTAGCTTAAAATTCTGCAATTACACAAACGCTGTTTCCTCAAAATCGGCTTCAAATTTTTTACTTGCAAAAGTCGAAAGTATAGTGCTAATTGCCCTCTTTAATATCAGTACGTGAAGTTCATTTCAGGATATTTTTGGTTTTAAAAATTAAACAATTATACATTTTTTGAAATATCTCTCACGCTGATAATATGCACATTTTCAGCAATTTTTATACGCAATTATATTAGTAAGTTAAGGTGCTTTAAATGATTTTATAGGAAGTTTTCGAAAACTCAAAAATTTTCTGTGAAAAAGTGCTTCAAATTTTGAATTTACGGTAGTGTTTACGCGCCCTTTTCTTGAAAACCGCTCCAAATTTTTCAAAGAAAATTGCCATTTAGGACGAGGTTTTAATGTTTTTTAATGTTGTTAAAATAATATTTCGGTTCTACTATTAGTTAAGCGGCGATATATGGCAGTAAGCAAGAGTAAGGGGCAAGTTCGAATAGCTATTTCAAAGAAATAGAAAACTAATACAGGAAAGTCTTTGCCATTCTGTAGTTTCATTTAGTAATATATCCCTATATCCCTTGATGAGCCGGGACCCATGCCAAGAGTATTTTGATATTACATTCCATCAAATGTAGTTTTCTTTGTATTTATTGTATTTTTGAATTTTTGTTCCCATGGTTCTTCAATGCATCATCTAAAGTTGATTTGGAATCAGGTAAAATTATGCCTCTGTTTAGTTCCGAATTGGGGATTAGATGTATGGTTTTATCTGTAGCGAAGACGATGGCACAACTTTCTTTTCCATCTATCACTGTTCCATATGTATATATGTGGGGGTAGTTTCTATAATTATGTGATAATTCTCTAAATAAGGTACACAATGTTAGGAGTGTTGTCTTTGCCATACGTTTCACCCACAAGCATAAATTTGAGTTCCTCCCAAGGTGGAACTGGGTGAATTTGACGTGGCATTGAGACATTCAGTTTACGTGACAAATTGTTCTTGATGGTACTTATTCTGTATAGTAAATGCTTTGGTAGGTTATTGAAGTGCTGTTGAAGACTTTTTGATATTGATATTTTCTCATGATGAATATGATTATTTTTAAGACATTTTATTTATGAGATTTTTATTTTTAGGTGTTCATGAAGTATATTTAAGGGTTCGAATGCTCTCTTCTTAACTTTAACTGGTAATTCTTGACCTTCTGCAAGATAACTCAGAATGACAAGTTTTTATCGCAGAGCTTTTTTTTACACAGGCGTATAATTCAAACCGTGACAGCTATGTTCATTACGTGTCAAATATAAATTACTAGCAACTATTCCTTTTTCAACTACCCTGAGGGTGAATTAAAAGGTCTATAAAAATTGTGTTCGTAGTATTTGACGACGCAAAGGACATCCAAAGAACATTTTCTTGCTAACATGAATAATAAAGACGGATAAAAACAATGCTGATTACAAAGATTTTTTAACATTTCAACATGCAAACTAGGAAAGGAGGAATCAGACACTCCGATTAAGAACAAAGCTTTGTCCTGAGATCCAACAAATAAGACAATGATTGTAGTTGCTGATGATGTAGTAGATCTGTTGGTAATACTAAGTGCTCCAAGCAAGTATGCAAATGGCTCCTTTGTGAAAGCCCAGAAAGATTTATAAATGAAAAAATTGCCAATAACTTTCTTTTCTCAATTATTCATTGCATGAAACACCTCAACATTAGTCAACCCCAGGAAAGTGAAGGTATTTCTGAATTACTAAGATCCCCGATCTTGCTGACTCTACAAAATTATTTAAAATATCCATCACAAAATAAGAAGATTGTTGCTGATGCTGGAGAACATTTTCTGTCTTCAGTATCCAACTGCAATGGAGAAAGTGCGACTTTATTCAACTCTTTGAGACATTTCTGCTAATTCTGCCCTCAGGTATAAGGTAAACATTGAAGCACTACCACTAACAAAGAAACACTTTTAACGCGGATTTATCATCAGTTTCAGCAATGGCTAAATGAAGAAATAATCTAGAAGAGTAGAAATGGAAAAGAACGAAAAATAGCCTTGCTCTTTTGACCATAAATTGTCGCCACCTGCTCCCATAGCTTTATAGAAGTTTGTTTCCTGCAAATGTTCCAAAACCTGCAAAAACGTGACTGCATGATGACAGGGATTATATGCTTTAGTTTGTGTTTCAACAGAAAAAGGTGTCAATCGTTTCTAAAACTAACCAGAAAGATGAGTTACGAGCTAGAACAGGACCAGATGAAGACATTGAATGAGATGAACCATTGGAAGAGGATCTGGATATTCTACAGTATATTAGATAATGCCGAGAATAGTTGTATTTGTGTTAGTTCTTTCACCCCCCTGTCATCACTATATCATGTCATCTTCGTAGGTACCATACCGTTAAATTCAATAGTGGTCCCTAATGACCTACATGCGACCTTAAATAACCAAAAAAGTCATGGTAATAAAAGATCCGCTTATACCTTTAGTAGAAGAGAAGATTACTTTGAAAACTAGGACATCCAAATAAAAGTAAGCATCGGTGTAGGTTCTCAGACATCAGATTTCAAAATATTAGTTTTCTTTTTCACATTATACATTGTCTACTTTTCATTTAAAATGTAAAGTAACTTACAAAGCTCCACATATCTTTGATACAGCCTAATTGAATGCAAATTGCATGTAGGGATCAGTGAGAGAGAAATGGCAAGTGCAGGCCATTCTCACAGTAACATCTAGGCCAGGGGTACCAACTGTCCTCCGACGAGCCGCAAGCGGCCCAAGCTCCCATTTATTGTGACCCGCGAAAGGCTACCAGCCGAGCTGAGAAGTTCATGCAAGTTTTTAGACCTGAATATGGGGGCAAATATGCCAAAAATATTGAAATATGCCACAAAAAAGTTTTAAATATGCACAGGTATTGTTAAGATATGCAGCGTTTGGTCACAAATGCGTATTTGACAATAGCAATACATACTTTTGCCACCCCGAGACAGGGATAACGCAAATTAAAAACAACATTACAACAACAAACATTATCTACTTTTGCACATTTTATTTTACAGTAAGAGCCCACAAAGCCACAATAATTTTATTAAGGCTATCCGTTGTTGGGGGGGGGGGTCTCCTATCAGACAATATAATTTTGTGCGAAGAAAATTATAGTTCATCACATGATGTTGTGGGAGAAAATATTTGTGCTCAATACTTTGCCTGGAAAACTGCATTGTCTGTGAAGTATGAAGCTCTAGATTCTTTCCCAAGACTTCATTTGGTTTCTTCCTATTGCTTTCCCCATCTCACCTGGAGCTGCCACGAATTTATCCCTTGCCTCCTGAATAATTGCACGTGCATCTACCCAGATTTTGAATTCTTTATCTTCTTACGACGATAGCCGTTGACAGCAGATATTACTGCGGTGATGTTGGCCGTCAGTAGTCTGAAAATCATTGTAGTAAAGTATTTGAAACAACAAAAAAGTTCAAGCTTACGTGGAAATTCATAGTTTTGTATTTCGGGGGAAAAAGTCGAAAAATATGCAAAAACGTTTATTTATATGCAAAATATACCATATATGCAAATATTTCTTACTTTATTTTCTATATTTTGCCATGAAACATACACATTTGATGTTTCAGAAAAATATATCATTAACAAAAAACATGAAATTACATGAACTTCTTGCTCTGGAAAAGTGAAAGTCCCTTTTATCCATGGCGAGTAAGAGTACCTGCCACCTGACGGAGTCAACATCTCTTTTAATGTAAAAATAGGTTAAGTTCAGATTCAGGGATTTTTTTCTAGTAAATTCGGAAATTAACAATCATCCTAATAAGTTACATTTATCCATGGTACAACCTGATATCACGCCGAGTTCCACCCCCCACCCCCATCCCCGGTTTCAGAGCAGCCGTGGAAAATGACATCAACAATATGGGGAGGTCGGGTGTGGTTCGCCCGAGTAATGAATATATGGCCCACAACCATATTAAATGTTTTAGTTGTCGCCTTTGAGACCTTGCAAAGACACCCCAGATCTCGGATTTTGCACAGTAAGTACGATTCTATTGATCACAGAAAAAAACTCCAACACATAAAATGTAAGCAATTTGATCCTCTTTCATTTTATACCACGTTAACATTAACGAAAAAGAAATAGCTTTTGTTATATTAGGGTAAATTGGGACAATTCTCTCTTTTCAGGTATTTTGCTCATATCAATTTTTTCGCGGTTATTTTGCGTTTAAGCCGTTATTTGGAGAAAGAAGCTTAATGACTTTAATTGTAGGAAATTTTATCTTCATTTATTTTACATAGTCATTATTTACAAAAAATTGATGGTTTTTTTATCTTCAGTGAAAAAACTGAAAAATTGTGATATGTACATTATTTTGTTTAAATAATGTTTTCTTGCCAAATTCTTGTTAGCAAACCCGATCACTGTGTTAGGCAACCCAACAAAACATAGGAACCAAATATTAAAACCACACCAAAACTCTCCCTAATTACACTTGAACGTTCGAAACTTTCCCTTTACCGTTTGAGTGAAGTATTTCTAGAAACGTTTCTGGAACTAGAAACGTTTCTGGTTTGGTGCTTCTATCTACTCTTTTGATTTTATCACGTTACGTGATCACGACTCAACACCCTCGCTGACACACAGCGATTACCGATTAGTTGCGTAACTCAGTGGAGAATTTGGATGTAAGAAATGCAATGTGATATTGCGGTATATTTGATTGAGGGCAATATTACGGAAAAATAAATGGATTAGAATATTTGGGAGAGTCTATAGTGAAGCAAACACATGGAATTGGACATAAAGGAGTTTTGATTATTTGAAAGATCAAGATGATAAACCTAGATACTGTTCTTGTAATTTGTTGATCTGATTAAACGTTACATTGTTCTTTTCAGTTTGCAAACAATATTGTGAAAAGTTTTTAAAGATTATTATTACGAATAAATGTTCTCTTTTATTTTGAAATTGGAAGTGTTTTGATTTCATATTTGAGTAATAAACCTTATTCAAATCTGTTGTAAACATACAATAATTTGCCCCCAAAACACGAAATTGATTTTTTATTTCGCCCATTAAGGAAATTTATTATAGAAAAAGTCAAACATCTTCTGGTAGGTATTCTAAGACATACAAAAAGAACGTTTTCGTTTCCTTACATCATTCAAGATGACGTTATATTGTAGCAAGATTTTCTTAGCCGAAGAAACATTATTATTATTATTATTATTATTATTATTAATCTGTTAACAACTATAGTACCTAAGAATAATATTAACAACAATAATAATAACAATAACGATAATAATAACAATAACGATAATAATAACAATAATGATAATAATAATAATAATAATAATAATAATAATAATAATAATAATAATAATAATAATAATAATAATAACAATAATAATAATAATGGCTAAAGCTTTAAGTTTGTTAGGAATATCAGTGCTAATCGATTTCCGTAGGACGAAATGGAGGTCACGGTTTGCCGCAGGTTGGAGAAAGAATGGTGGCCTAGATACAGCTGGTGCTATACTCCTTTTTAGGTTTGTACGATTTCTAAATTACGCAAAGCATTAATGGTCAATGCAAAGCATTAATGGTCAATGCAGAATTCGTAGCATCGTTATTAGTAAAAAGGCTACCATCGGAGGGCATAATGTCGAAGGTCTGAATGTCGGTATAAGAAGCGATGAAATAGAAAAGAGTGATAGGTAAGCACGACATTTTTAATAAACTTGTTTGAAAGAACATTTAAAAATGTACTTATTTGTTTAACCGTCCGTTAGCCAAAGATACACTCTCTGACTTTTACTTCCTTGTTTCCTACGAATACACATAATGTAATACAACAAAGCTAATGTGATTCTACTATATAATCAAGACAGATTTTGATGAAAACCACTGTTTGGATGTCTCTGAGAGCGAACTTTAATTTTTAAAAACTTCTGCTCGTCATTCTGTCCATGAATAACCTTAGATCCAAAACCGTACAAAATATTTTTCATAAACACATACTGAATATTCCCCGAACGATGTGGTCGAACCCAAAGAATTTGAAGCGAGTTTGAGAAGAGAATTTGAAGAGTTTCCAGAAAATAGAGTTCAGTGTTTTAAGCATTTTTATAAAGAGAGATTTGTACTCAAATAGTTGAAATATTAGAAGAATGTAATTTGCAATAGAAGTATCATTTTACATAACCATTACAAATTAAACGGTAGGTGTAAGTAATGTGAAATTATAGACTACGAAAATTATTTCCTACCGCTTTTCCACCCAGATATTGCTTGGAATCATTTTTAAAGACAAAACTGTTACATTTACATTTACTTTTGTTGCCATTTGTGGAAGGCACAGTAAGTGTCATAATTTTCAACGTTTGAATATTAGACTTACTTTTTATGATAATGTAGCAAAACAAAATTAATTAGGGTCCAATGTTGAAGGCCATACGAAGAGATAGTGCAAAGTCAGAGGTGATAGTAGCAGTGGAAGAGAAGCAAATGTGAAGAAAAAATGAATTCAGCGGTACAGAAACGTATTCTAATAACAGTGCCTTTGCACGGGAAAATAAACAACGCAGAATAAACAGAGATCTTTGAATGACTGTTCCGAGATCAATAAGGCACTTCATGGGGAAAATTGAAATACAAACAAAGAATATATTTAAAATATACAAGAAAAATGAATTGAATATCTCACAAATATGGATGATACGATATCTTATCCATCCAATCATTTACTTATATTTAATTCTACTACCGGATGCTGCGGGAAACATATTAGGCTGTAAAATCACCTCAGAATAACAATGCACCACTTGTAAAAATTTCTCTGTAAAATACCCTACCCATTCCGTTCCGCCCCACTCTCTCGCCCACTCTCCGAATCTGTTAGTTTATTTATATACAAACAGTGTAGTAAAATACATCAACGATTAAGATGCTTATGGTCAAAGTGGGCGCGGGCACGAAAATTTTAGCAATAAGAATTTGAATTACTATAAAAGAATAGATCACACTAAAGCACAATACACTTAATTCACACTGTCTTCCGTACTAACATTTCCATTAAATCTTTCGAATTTTCAAAAATTAAAGGTATGCCCTGAAACATAATTTTGAGGATGGGGTCTAGGACTCTCGACAGTTATTTTGGCGGTGCACATACTTGTTACCTCAACTTGTAAACCAATGCGTTCGACTTTTGGTTTGGGAACACTTGCAGAGGCTATTTTGGAGTTGGGTCATTGAGGCTATCCCTGATCCAGGACGCGCAATTCCAAAGTCCGATTTTGCACGGGTTCTGCTTTTATTATTATTATTATTATTATTATTTATTATCTTTCAAGCCTCTCACATAGCGAGGTGTCCTACAGCAGACACCGGGACTTTTCGGGAACCAAGGTGCCGGCTTCGCTTGCAAACTCAGGCGGTGAGGATTCTAATGAAGCAATATCAATTAAAACTTCCTCACGATGCATGCAGTACTCAGGAGAACAGCCTTTTGCATGGATTGAATGTGCCATTTCTTAAGGCTAAGCCTTCCAGACGATGAAATCAGGTCTTCAGAGATTAGTCCATTTGCAGATATTACCATAGGGACTACTTCAACAAATACTAACCGCCACATGTCGCTCAATTCAATAGCCGAGGCTTTTGAATTTTTGCTTCTTCTCGGAAATAGAAGCAACTATATTTCGGTCTAAAGGGATAGCTATGCCGATTATAATCCCTGTCCGTGAGACCTTATCAATCCATATTATGTCAGGTCTGTTGGCTTCGACCCTGCGATCAGTGGTGACAGCTACATTCCACAAGAGCTTCCACCGTTTCGACTTCAAAACTGAAGCCACTTTCAACTTGTAGTATAGGACCTCCTTCTGTACCATCTCCGACTTTGCAGACAGTGCCTGATGGACAACCGCAGAAATGTCATTGTGTTGACTCAGATATTCTGTTTGTGCCAAAGTTGAGCACCAATCCATTTTGTGTAGGAAGGTTTCGCCGGGTTGATTGCAAAGGCGGCAGCGGTCCTCTACTCTCATATCCCCAATCTCATACCTTTGGTAATTGCGAGAGGTTACATCGTCCTGAATAGAAATGACGAACCCTTCTGTCTCATCAAAAAGGCCAGGTTTTGTTAGCCAGGAGACTGATGATCCAATATTCACGGCGTTCCTTTTGAGCTCAGCAGGATGTCTGCCATGCAAACGCTTCTGTGTTCATGAAAAAAAGCAAACGCTTCTGTCTTCTCTTCATGAAAAATTCCTCGTTTGATCCACAGTTCCTTGGTGGTATAGCTGCCTCCAGCAAATGAGACTTATCTTTGAACACCAAGTCGCCATGCAGTGTTGGATTAAGTTCACATACTGGGCATTTACTTTGTAGAGGCGAAGGAAATACAAAAGCCACGAATGAGGTATCGAGTTAAAAGCCTTGGTATAATCAATCCATCCTACAGAAATGTTGCACTGGCTTTTTTTGACTTGATTGACTACAACACTGTCTACTATCAATTATTCTTTGCAACCGTGAGAACCCTTCCTACAACAATTTTGCTCTGGTACCAGAAGGTTGTTAGCCTTTAGATGTGTATTCAGTATGCTGCCTAACACAGATGTAAAAATCTTATATACCGTGGGGAGACTTGTGATAGGTCGATAGCTACTCGGAGTCTTAGAATCGCTAGACTTGCTCATCATACATGAAATTCCTTCAGTAAAAGACGCTGGAATGATAGTTGGGTTGTTGAATGCAGATTGAAACCATCTGGCCAGAACCGCATGAGATTACGGGAAATTCTTCCACCCTGAAAAATGTCTTCTCATCACATGAATACAAAGCATTTTGTTGCCTTTATTCCATTGCTTTATTATATCTTCTTATACGGGACCCAAGGGCTGCGACGCGCTGTTTTTAGATACTCAAGTCGGTCTCGGAGCCTCTCCTCGATATTCGTCTGGGTTCTTCGAATTCTCATCTTTCCTCCAATCGTCTTCACTGCATTGAAGACCTTTCTAGTTGCATTCTCAGTAGCTGTAAAGAAGGCTGTCAGATTGCCTATGTCACGCCGGAAGCTTCAATCTTGCATTCAATACTCCTCAACCACGGGGACTTGGTGCGCTTAGCGGACTGTCTTTCGATGTTTTCAATTCATTCTTTACAGGAATACCAAGACCGTGTACTTCAGCAAGGACTGCACAAGACACACAGCTTACCACTTCCTCAAGCGCTGTCGATTGTTCTACATCCACCTTCAGAAAGTTATTGACAGCTTCCATCGCCGCATTTGTACGTGGGCCATACGCCACTCGTGGGATCCATGGCCTGGAGGATAACTGAATACCATAATAGTATGTCTTCATGGCTTCATTTTATTATTATTATTATTATTATTATTATATTTTTGTTATTATATTTACCACACTAAGGGTATTCGTTTAGAAAGAAATTTGAGCTGTCTACTCAACCAAAGTTTTCGGTAAATGAAACTTAATGACCTTAGATCACGTGTTCTTATTAACCGGTTTTACAATAAAATCACTAAATTTAATTCAAATTTTCAATATCCAAGTACGTTGCACTTCTTCAAAATTATCTATTATTGACCCTTTTTGTAACTCCAGAACTAATTTTCCCTTCCCGTGTTCACAAAATGTGCTATTAGAAAAGAAAAAAAAGGTACGAAATATCAAAATGTGGACTTTCCTTAAATAATACCTTATTCTCATTTAAAACCAAAAGCGCAAAGGTCGGATCAGGGGTTACAGATATAATGAATCCATTATACATTATGTTATTTTCCGCCATTTTTAATGGCATCTCGAGATAAACCCAACCAGAATGATTGGCCGGACTATCTTACACTTTAACAACTGCTAAGGTGTGATTATTAAGAATCTAAAACTAAACCGCGCCTGAAAGATTTTCCGCCACTGCGGCCTGTTTTATACGTACATTGTTGAATCGAAGCGAGGGGTGACCTCTCCTCCTTCCCCGCCTCCACTTAGACTTCGATTTTTCTGTAGTGGCCAATGATATTAGGCCATTGGTACTCATCTTGCATTATGAAATGAATATTTTTAATTAATTCTATAATATTTTTAATAATGTTTTAACAATACTTTTAACTAAATTCGCGAACTTCCTTCTGAACGGGGCTCGTGGCTTCAGAAATGTGCTTACCACTGTTAAAAATATTCATTTGTAAGGCACAATAGAAAAATCGAAGTAGTACTCCACCCCTACTCTAGAAGTGGAATGGAGATGGTCACCCCTCGCTTCGATTCATCAATGTAGACTTATAAAACAGGCCGCAGTGGCGCACGAGTGTGAAAAAAATCGAAGTGAACATTTAAAAGACAGAATCGGATCCAGAGACCAATTTTGGGAGGGGAAATTCAAAATGTTTTGGTCGAATGTGTCATATTACAGATTTCGTAAAATATGGCAGGCTACACTCAGCTCATGTTGCGATACACATTTATTCGTTTTAATGATATCCGGAAATATTTTTGTGTGAAAGTTTCGTAGAATTAATTGTTCGGTACTGAAATATTTAAAGGGGGGATTTCCCACATTTCCCTCACCGTGGATCCGCGCCTGAAAAAGAACTCTGCAGTTTCAGAACCGGGAAAAATTCAACAACGAGTTCGTGATCTGCGAAGTCTATGCTACCGCGGGACGAGCTGTGTGTGGGGGAGGGGGAGTCCAGTTGGCCGCGGTCCCTCGGTCCATCCGCTGGCCCTCGGGGCCAAACTCCACTCCGCGCGGCGCGGCGACCTTCGCGTCGGCAGCACGCGGCGCGGCGTGCGCGGGCGCGTGCTGCGCGACCGCACCTGGGCCGCTTAGCTTTTGGATTGCGCGCGCAACGGGGGCCCGGCGGGGCGCAGCGCGGCGCCGTGGTGGGGGCCGCGCAGCGCGCAAGCGACTCTCGCCCTTAGCGCCCGCGATCACGCCACCCGCAGGCGGGCTCCCCGTTGGTCACATGACCGCGAGCGCAGCATCGCGCGATGCACGCGTGAGCGTTGGCCGGCGCGTCGTATAAAGACACCGGCACGCCACTCGCTGTCAGTGATCGTTCGTTGCGACCGCCGCCGCCCTCCGCCGACAAGGCCCGGTGCTCTGCCACAGGTGTCTCTGGCCGCCTGGTCATCGGCGCCTCACGCCCACTTCCGCGGATTCGGCTTCTCCGGCTGAAGGTAAGTGAGTGTGCCAGTGTTTGAGTGACGGGCGACGACGAAATTCAACCCTTTCGTGGTGCCACTGGACGAGCATTGCGCGATATTTCCGTTCACGGGGCTAACGGACTCACCGACGGACGTTGGAGGCAATTGTTATCGTTCTTTACTGCTGATTATTGCAAAACTTTTCAGTTCGTAACAATGCTTCAGTGATTCAATAATTTCGAAATCAACGAACGTTGTGAAAAAAAAAAAAAAAAAAAAAAAAAAATTGCTGTAACGTGTGAATATCAACTGTATGTCGAAAGAAAATTTAATTTTGGCGCTTGTTCAAAGTACTGCAGTGTGAAATTCTCAAACAGACAAACTTCATTAACGTTGAACTTTAAAACCGTTAACATTTCTGTTTTCGATCTCTCTTCTTTTTTTCACAACGTTAATCACGATTTCATGAATTGCACATTGTTGCACTCAATAGAGAACATCACCGCGTTTAATGCGATTGTAGGAGTTTTACTCAGTAAAGAAACAGTTTTCCCAAATCTACTTGCATTATCTCGGAGGCATTTAAATCCACAACACGTAACAGCGGCATAATCTGACTTCCAGCGGCCGTATGGGGACCGAACAAGACAGTGAGGAAGTGAAAGTTTTCGGCCTGCCTTAGAAGTTTTTATTCGAACCTGCGGGCATCCGAGGGGAAAGCTAATCCGGAAGCTGTTCTGTAGAAGTCGAGCTTCAGAGTTGTCGCTAGGAATGGCAACGGTTCATCGCGGTTTCACCTTTACCTATTTCTTTTAATACGTCGGCGTGTGGTTATCAAAATTTGTTTCTACATTTTGACCGGCAAAAAATATCTAATGAACATGTATTCATTAAGTTATGTTCAAAAGCTTTAGAATATTACAATTGAATTTCAACATTCACACATTTTTGTACATAAGAGACGTCTGTTTCACTTTCAAGGTGAAGATTGGTGTGCCACTTCATGTCTGATAATAGCATATGATGTTAATATTCTGGAATCGATATTTAACTGTTCGATTAATCAGTTTTTTACTACTCGCATTGCATAATTGTTTGTTGGACGTATCCCATTTAATAATAATTAGTCATTTGATATAGTTCCATTTTACCGACAAATGAAACCAATAACAGCAATGTTTGCGAAATAAGAAATATAATTAATATTAGTGATATAATTAATCATTAGTCATCGCTTCTTAAAATTTTTCATTGGAACGGGACGAGGCGCGGGGAATTGTAAGCAACCCTCTACGACAGAGAAAAATATTTGAAGTGTTGGACGGAAATGAATCATGATGACGATGATGGAATTAACAACGCCACAAGAAATCGGAGAAATGATAACCAAGTTCAACTTCCATTAGTTTTTACTAGTCGTAAAAAAATACACTATTATACTCGATGTGATGGTACTAATACTTAAGTTTATGACGCTTGTGTCGTAACGTACCAATGCGGGTATATAAAATTAGATTATGTACTATTTTTTGTGTGCGGAACGATCTCGAACGAAAGCCTGTATAGAATTTCATATTATAATATATCCTGCTCATAGGTAGGGGGGCGTTTTTATATATTGCAATATCAATCGGGACTGACCTTTTGGATTTCGGGTGCTTAATATAATTTTATATAATTGATATGATTAGCCTATTCCATCCAGAAAAAATAAACTATTTTAAATTAATAAAAAAATCATAATTCAATACTTTTCAATATTTTTAAAAATCGTTCCTTTGTAAATGTGTGTCTTTAAAAAATGGAACCACCAGTTAACTTGCGGCTGAAGCCATCGCTCCCTGATCAATACACAACATAAGAAAGACCCCTGTTGTTGAACCTCCCGTGTGTGGAGGCGAGGGGAAAAATTGTTTTAAAAAATATAGTGGAGAGAAAACAGAAAGAATCTCAAAACAGTATTATACCAGGTTTCCAAAAATTTTGTAGGATGAATAACGGAGAAATTGTTAGTAATTCTAGTATGATAATTGGAATTTTTGCCTAGCTTACACCTAGGCTAACTAGACCATAGACACATAACTGCAAAGTTGTCTTTCGTTTTCTGCGAGCATTTGAAATTAGCAATACAATGTTTTTGTATATTTCCCGTGTGTGTGGGGGGTGGGCGTTGTCGCTCAAGCGCCTCGTCCGCTGTCGGTTTGGCTTCCGCTCCGCCCCAAGGCGAGGCGGCGCGGTGCTCTGCTCCGCCCTAAAGTGCCCGGATTGCGTAAGAGTTCGCTCACCGAGAAAACTCGTTTTAACAGCCCTGGAGGGTTAGCCGGCCCAAAAGTACTTCCTTAAAACCGCAGATTTGACTCGCGAAAAAATTTCAACGAATAATAATAACAGGCTCAGGCAACCAGAGTCCACAATTGAGTGAAAGAACCACAAACTTAATTTGAATTTCAAATTTGAAGTACTGAATATTTTTTGAAAGGTGTAGTACCAAAAATCCGCTGTAAGATTAGGAAGAAATAATAATACGTGGCATTTTCAAAGAATCAAATACACAAAATTTCTTTTAATTATTCTAAGAATGTTATATTTCTAAAATGAGTTAGGTACCTATAACAATGCAAATATACACTTATTTTTGTCTTATGCACTACGATATATTTCAATTTTCAGAAAATTTGATAAGGTGTTATATTTACAAAATAAAATTGCCCGGTTTTAAATTATTACATTTATATATTTTGAATATATGTTACTGTAAATCTTATTCATGAAATAATTTTACATGATTTGAACTTTTCTAATTACGCCTTATTTGATTGACATTCAGTAAAGAATTGAGAAATTAGTCATAAATTTGCCTGAATTTATCATAAATATCATTATGTGTTCATTATACGTATTTACATCACACACGTCATATTTTCGTCTTTCTTTTTCTGTGAGGGAAATCGCACTTCTCAATGAAATCTGTTGACACTTTTATTCTTCGCAATAAGGCAATAAAAGCATTAACACAATAAAACCAACAAAACTTAACAGATCTAGGTCCTAACTTAATTTGGATGAATCGGGAAGGCAGAGTAGTGAACTTTTCGAAAAAACAATCAAAACTTATTGTGGGAATCGTACAGAACATAGTATGTATGGGTATATGATAATGTTCCTGCTAGTTTCTAATTTTTATTTTGTGTTTTCATATTAATATTACTGAATCTAGGTCCTAACTTAATTTGGATGAATCAGGAAGCCAGAGTAGTGAACTTTTCGAAAAAAAACAAACTATTATTGTGGGAATCATACAGAACATAGTTTGTATGGGTATATGATAATATTCCTGCTAGTTTTTAATTTTTATTTTGTGTTTTCATATTAATATTACCGAATAAATTTTAAATATTCGGTAATATTATACCGAAGAAAATATTAATGCATAATCAAAATATTAATATTAAATCATAATTAATATATAAAAATTTAATTGTGATTTATGTAAAGCATTGCCCTCGCGTGTGTGAGATTCGAATAACCAAAAATTGCAAAATGCTGTTTAAAACAATACTAGTCGAAATTTGCGAATAAATATTTATCAAAACCTTTGTGTGAATAAATAGTCTGAGAGACAACCATAACAATGCAACAGGGACGGGCAAATGTATCCATATAAATATGAAATGATTCATGCGTTAAGGATGTTTACTCTAACAGAGTTTCCGGAAAGTAAAATTGTCACACAACTGCCGACCTAATAATATCGAGTGTTAGCCGAACAAGTCAAATTAGTTTGGTTAGCGATTATGAAATGCGCAGTTCTTTCTTCTGTAAAAAAAATGGAGGTATAAATTGTCCGTAAATATTCATTATTATTTGTCAGGCGAGGAGGGGTGGTTCGAAATAGTTAACAAAGAAGTAAACTTCACGTAAAACTGACACACTTGTACGTAATCATTTTCATAAGTGTTATTATTTTTGGGCATTTAATTTAGTTACCTCACTTTTCTTACTGTACCGCATTCAAAGATAGTTTGTAAAACAGGAAGAAATGGGTAAAAGAACAGTAAAATGGATAATCGAGAAAATGAATAAAAAGCGGTTCAGTTTTTAGTGTTTTGAATAATTGATGGGTTGGATCGCGGCCATTTCGAGCTTAGCCATTTCGAGAAGATGTCGGAGAAGTCACGTGGCCCATTGCGTCGTTTCAGGCAGCAGCTATCTGATAAAAGGCGCGAGCGTCGATGTTCCGGACGGGGTCACCTTGTAATTTATCTGCTCAATTACTGCAATACATGGTGCGAGTTTCCTTTGGCGATTTTTTGTCCTTTGCGAAACCCTCGGCGCCGAGAGATACCACGAACGTGAACGTGCCGAACTCGCCTTCTGCGGGGACGATAAGCGACCACCATCGTCAGAACATGAAAATAAGCGCTTTCCTATTTAGACAGGCATGATTTCTCCATTTACACACAAACTCTGATAATGATTTCACTTGCTCACGTCATAGCCATAGTCATGTTGTAATTCGCGACAAGATATTTCATAAATTCGAAGCATAAAATCTTTATCTTCCACATTCAAAGCAACAGTTGCATTGGTAAGCTCCAATAAAATTAGAATAACATCTAATGGATGAACATTAGATGAGAGCAGTAGACACCATTCTGTTTGATGTGGAATTCTCGAATAGGGGGTGGGCAGACTGGCCTCAAAGGGTCTGCCCTGATGCAGGAAAAGTTTCACAGGGTTACAATCAGCTGGAGGCTCTTGAAATTCAAATAATCATCCATACGAAAACGCATACATACGCAATAATTTCGTAACAACCAAAAAATCCAGGAAGTTTGAATGTTTTGATCTCGAGAATTGACTCGCTTCAAGAGCGAAACAGGGTCTTCCGTTAGGACTAGCAAATCGTTAGAACCTCGTACTACAGAGTTAAATATTTAATATGGGATCCTCAATATGAGAAAATGTGGAAAAATAATTTGGGAAAAATGTGGAAATAACACTAGCTACAGTGAGTGTCGTAGCTAAAATTTCACAAAACGCTCTTGAAGTGACGATTTGATATAAGAACTTTCGAGACGAAACTCACTAAATCTTTTAATGTGCTAACACCATTAAACTCTGTTAAAAATGTTGGCTCATTTCCATCTTAATAAGATATTACAGAGTTCGGTATCATTTTTACAGTAGACCGATTTTAAAAGTATTCCTGCTAACATTCCCGACCAAAAGATCCAGCGATACATTCCCGTCTCGCCATGCATCAAATTTATTTCGACATGGGCCCTACATCTATGTGTCTTTTAGACCGCTGAGTCTGGCGCAGCGCTCTCCCTTCGCCTCTCCGAAATTCGGACAGAGGCCCCGATTGCCGTTTCTGCCATCTGGCGTCAATAGCTTTTCGCGCCTGCTTGCGGGAGCGTGACTGGGCCCCGTTGCCTCTTTCGCTCGGCACAAGTCGCGTTCTCGGCCGCAGCGGCAGCGGCGCCGGCGGCCGCCGAAGAATCACCGGCGAGCCGCCCCGCCGCGAACTCGGCACCACAGCACACCACCGCTCCGCCACGGGGCCGCCTCCGCAAGAAAAGAGAAAAGAAAAAATCGCGGGTCGCGGGTGCGCGTGCCGGTCATTTCGGCCCGCGGCGCGGCGGCGGGCGGCGAGGTCGCGGCGGGATGGGACCGAACAAGGCCTTGAGTGGCATTACCTGCGCGCCCTGCCCTTACCGCGTAAGAGTAATAACGAATTACAAGTGTTCAAACGGCTTTGCACGACGAACAAAAACATCTAATGTACTACATTTTGTGTACATATATTTATTACACTGAATTTCCTGATAAAGAAATTGGGGAAATGAAGGCGTTTATTCCCGGAATTTTCCGATGATGCAGCAAAAACAATACAGACAGTAAAGAGCACTGTAGAATAAGTATTCCACAAATAGCATAGTTGCGTCATTCGTCATTAGCGAGTCCGACACTCAGTCTCCGATTTAGTAAAATATGCATAAGTATTGAAATATTGGGAGGACATGTGCGAAATTAGTTCCTTGTGTAATTCGCAATGTCGCATCGGATTGTGTTTTGCTCGAACATGATTTGCGAGTTATTTTTGTCAAATCCGACTGGATGTTGGACTAGAGATTGAGAATGGTTTTGTGGCTTTGGCAATAATTATACCTATGATGAGGGGATTAGTAACATATACAGTTCGAAATTCCCGTGTACTCATCGAGCTGAAAACGTGTAGGCGGTACTCAAACCACGACCCTCTGTCAGGACGTGGCACCCGTCCAGCGCGGCATTAAACACTTATATAATAATGCCTTAAGTAGAAAGCCGGCATCAAATCAATCGGTGAATTTGCGGGCCCTGTGTGCGTGGGCGTCGTGTAACCTCGTCCAGTCCTATCTGACACGCTAATGGCGCGATTCATGAGCGATGGCTCGGATCGAAGCCGGACAGCGCGGCGGCAGCGATGGGGGTGGGTGGTGCGTCGACAGGGGGCTCGTTGGCGCGGGCTAAATTTAGAGCTCATGCTTATTCGCCTATGCCCACACGCGCACTTTCCGAGGCGAGAAAGGAAAGAGATTGGGAACTACATAGCGGAAGTACCAAGTTGTCGGTAACAGCAACTTAGCGAGAAAAGTCGATTAATCAGAGAGACCGACTGAATCAAGAAGCGACAATTGAGCGTATACCTGATAATAGTTAGAAAGTTATTTAAATAATCAAGAAACAGTTCAGAGAAGAATTCGATTCTCCCGTTCTGAATTAACTGATCTTCCAATGGGTGGCATTCTTGCATTCAATTAGTAACCGTTTCATTTTATGAGCCCTAAATAGATTCTTATTGTACCTTCATGCAAAAGTTAACACTGAACAATCTGCCTAGGCAAATTTAAAGTGAAATATTTAATTTTTGCTGATGCTCAAGTTTGTTATACAATCCCAATCATGATGCCAACTCCAAAACTGAAATTTATTTTATTTTTGTTACTTGAAGGAAGGACGCCGACATTAAATATCCATTCGTATTAGACATTTCTGTCAAATCAATATTTACTGTTCCTCAAATGACATAACGCTTCCCAAACAGGCTAAAAACGCGGACAAAAACAATTCGGAACGGCACTGGACTCAACATTTCTCATTCAAACGCAACTTTTCTTCATGTTCTCTGAATAAAATGGAATACTCCTTTGCCCGTGAGTCAATATCCAGTGCCTTAATATCCTTGGAACAACATTAATATTGCAGCATTTGGTCAGCTATCATTCATGTTACCGATGTTTCGTAAAGTAAACTGACTTTTTCGTCAACTATTTGAAATGAATATCAGAGAGTCATTCAAATATCACTATTACAATCTTCCTACCATAACTACGACACAGTGAATTTGCCTCATGTAATGAGACACATAACCTGATAATAAATCGAATTGTATTCAAAGTCAGGGTCTTTGTCTGTGCCTTTTACAAGATGTAACTCGTATGTATTATTTCAAGAATTCGCGACATTGATCTTTTGCGGCCAGGACAGATGGCGATTACGTGTGAAATATAGATTGACCTGTGCCAATCGTAATGACTGTGACTAGTCTGTTCAAATTTCTATGGTGTATTTACACTCCTAAATCTGTTTTAAGGGTTATATAAATATTCCGGTTTCATCTGACCAAAGCATCTTGAAAGCTATGTTGGTTAAGTGTTCCAGCCTCTTTAGCTAATAGTGTTTCACATTGTATGTGTTAAAACTCTAAATTAGTATTGAGAAATTGAGTTAGAGGTGGGTGCACAGGCTAAAACAAATCAGCGGGCGACTACATTTTTGCACCCCCTCCCTTTCAACTTTTTAATTACAATGAGATCATCACTAGAATAAATACAATACATGAAATGGAATTATGACTTTGTATATTAATAAAATACAATTATACGTTAAACATTTTTCACAGTACATGTACCTGGAGCACTCTTGCCTAAGGAAGTAATAACAATCCAATGAACTTGTCGCTTTAAAAATGGATTGAACCATCAATATAAGGACTTTTTTTGGTGAGCTTTCGGGCCTTAAAAAGGAGTCAGTGAAGGTCGCGATCCTTCTGCTCCCCATAGGCGAGCTTACTTAGTCAAGCAATTGCCATGCTACTGTCCCTCTTGGCAGACACATATTCTCCCTTCCCCATAGCTAGGGCAAGATCCTCAAATTCAAATTGCATTGAGGAGAAGGTCTCGCATACAATTAAGGCGCGGCGAATGCACAAGGGAAAATTAAAATCTGTTCGACTCAGGAGAGAGTAAATGACATAAATTATAAGCTTCTGTTAAATTGTTTGCTTAAAAATTAATATGACCAAACCATAAAAAAATTTTATTATTTCACCTTATCACTTGATTTCAGAATTATTTCTAATCAGTAACAAACAATTTATTTTGTTCTTGTCTGAGGGTTAAATTAATTATATTAACGAAGGGTCGTAACACCAAATTCGTTTCGGAATCTATCCCATATACATGTACCACGTTAATCGCTAAGTAATCGCCGAGGAAAGCGTTCTGAGTGTATACAGCAGTTGACGCTGCTGGCGAGAGAGCTCTGGCTTGCGTCCGTCCGTCCGCTTGAAGCGAAGGGGAGCTCGGCCTTTGTACGGTAGCGGCGAGGCAGCGAGGCAGCAGCACCGGATCGCGCCCGCAGGCGGTATGGCAGCGGAGAAGCAGCCGT
>BOPP01000008.1:7736335-7765673 GCA_017312745.1 Gryllus bimaculatus
GCCCGCGGGGCGGGGGCGGCGGGGGCGGCGAGGCGCGGGGGATCGGGGACGAAACAAGCCCCATTGCAGGTGGCCCCATTACACTGCGCGCCCTGCCCTACATGGCCCTAAGGAGTAATAGAGATGCGAAATGTACAAGTGTTTTATACGGCGTTTTCGACGACGGAACAACAAACAAATACGTAATGTACCTACGCATGTGTGTACAATACGTAAATATGTATATACACGTGGAAAATGTTCCTGATAAAGAAAGTTGGGAAATGTATAGGCGTTTATTTCGGAATTTTCGATGATGCAGCAACAAACCAAATACGAGACAAGTAAAAGCACCTGTAGAAAAGTAATGTATTCCACAAGATAAGCTCAAGTCTGTGCAATTCATTCAGTATTTGCAGAAAGCTCGACACTTCATGCTCTCCGATATTGGTAAAATATGCTAAGTTATTGAAAATTGGAGGACATTCGAAATTAGTTCCCTGGTGTAATCGCAATGTCGCATCGCGATGTGTTCTTTCGATACCATGATTTACGAGTATTTATTGTCAAATCCGGACTGGATGTTTGTGACTAAGAATCTGAGAACTGGTTTTTGGCTTTGCCGCTCAATAAATATTACATGATGACTGATTATGTAAACGATATTACAGGTTACGAAATTCCCGTTCCATCCATGGTGAAAACGTGTCTGGCGCGGTACTCAAACCCACAACCCTACTGCAGGACGGCTCCCGGCGCTGCCGTCCGCGCCATTAACACACTTATTATTAATAAATGCCTAATTAGAAAGCGGCATCAAATCTCGATCGCGTGAATTTGCCGAGCCTGGGTTGCGTAGGGGCCGTCGAGTACTTCGTCCAGGTCCTAGCTGAACCTAGATGGCCGATGCAGAGCGGAATGGCCCCCGGGATCGAAGCGGCGGCGGGGCAGGGGTGGGGGTGGGGTGGCGTGGCGTGCGGACATGAGGGGCTCGCTTGGCGACCGGGTAAATTTAGAGCCTCATGCATTCTGCCTAGTGCCCAACGACGGCACTTTCCGACGGCGAAGAGGAAAACGAATTGGAAGCCTATAGCGGATATGGTACACACAAGGGGTTTGCGTGTAGCAGCAACTTAGTCGAGGAAAAGATCGATTAAATCAGAGTAGACCCGACGTGAGTTCAAGAGAAGCGAACAATTGAGCCGATACTCTTTAGTACATAGTTAAAAAGTTCATTTAAATAAGTCAAAGAATACACAGTTCAGAGAAAAGATATTCTTCCTCGATTCTTTGAATTAACTGAATCTATTACAATGGGTCTGGCATGCTTTTAGCATTCAATTTAGTAACACCTTTTCATTTATGAACACCTATAAATAGCACTTCTTATTGTACCCTTCATGCAAAAGTTACACAACTGAACAATCTGCCTTGTAGCGGCAAATTATAAAGTGAAATATTTAATTTTTGCTGATTGGTCAAGTATTGTTTATACAACTCAATCATGATGCCAACTCCAAAACTGAAATTTATTTTATTTTTGTTACTTTTGAAGGAAGGACGCGACATAATATATCCATTCGTATTAGAACATTTCTGTCAAATCAATATTATTCTGTTCCTCAAATGACGTACTGCCTTCCCAAACAAGCTTTAAAAACGCGATCTGAAAAATCAATTTGGAACGGCACTTGGACTTCAACATTTCTCAGTTCAACGCAACTTTTTTCATTTCTCTTGAATAAATAATGGAATACCTCCCTTTGCCGCGTGATCAATATCAGCTGCCTTTAATATCCCCTTTGGGAAACCTAACCATTACAATTGCAGCAGTTTGGCAGCGCTAATCGATTCAATAGGATTCAACGCGATGTTTCGTAACGTAAAACTGGTACTTTTTCGTCACTTTATTTGAAAATGAAATATCAGAGAGTTCATTAAATATCACTATTATAATCTTCCTACATTAACTGTTACGACACAGGATATGTTTGCCCTCATGTAATGAGACACATCATACGCTGAAATAAGAGCGACATTGTATTCAAAAGTCAGGGTCTTTGGTCTGCTGCTTTACAAGAACTGTAACTCGTATATATTATTCAAATTCGCGACATTTGCATCTTTGCGGCAAACGATGGCATTACGGTTGAATATAGCATTGACCGTGTCACAACTCGTAATGACTGTGACAATAGTCGTTGCTTCTAAACTGTTAATTTGGTACACTCTCTAATATTTCTCTAGTTTTTAAGAGGTTATTAAATAAAATAATTCTCGTTCTCCTGACGAAAAGCAATCTTGAAAGCTTAATAGTTTTGTTAAAGTATTCCAGTCTCCAATCTTTATAACTTATGTTTCACACTTGTTTTTTCTACTCCTAGAAGTTAGGTATTGAGAAAATATTGAGTAAGAGTGGGCGTGCGCAGCCTAAAACAAGATCAGGGGGCGCCTACATTTTTGGCACCTCCTCGCCATTTAACTTTTTTAAATTTACAAATGACATTTTCACTAGTAAGTTAATACCAAAATACAATGAAAATGGAATTATGACTATTTGTATAATTAATAAATACAACTAATTACGTTAAACAATTTTCACAGCTACCTGATTACCTGGAGAGACTCTTGCCTCAAAGGAGGTATAACAATTTCCCAAACTGTCGCGTTAAAAATGGATTGAACACAATAAGGACTTTTTTCTTAGGTGAGGCTTTTCGGGGCCCCTTAAAAAATGTCAGGAAGGTCGCGATCCTCCTGCTCCCCCGCATTAGGGAGGAAGCTTACTTGAGGCTCAAGCATTGCAGCTGCAGGCAAGGTATATCCTGCTCTTTGACGAGAAAGCACAGTGGATTGCTTTCCCTTCCCAATAGCATTGAAGGAAGAAAAGCCTCAAATTAAATTGAAAGGGGTGGGAGGAAGGATCGCATAAAATTAAAGGGGCGCGGCGGATGCACAAGGGAAATATTTAAAAATCGTTGTTCGACGGCAGGGAGAAAGTAAATGACATAAATTATAATGCTTTGCTTAAAAATTAATTGACCAAACCACTTATAAAATAAATTTTAATTTTCTTTCACCTTTTTTATCACGTTTGATAAACGTTATAGGTTTTCAGAATTATTTCTAAAGTAACAAACAATTTATTTGTTTCTTGTCTGAAGGGGTTGTTAAATATTATATTAACAGAAAGGGTCTGTAAAACAAGTTTGTTTCGGAATGTATCCCCTAGCTACCATGTACCACGTTAATTCGCTAGAGGTAACTCGCCGAGGAAAGCTGCCCCGTGGGTGATACAGCAGGTATCACCTGCTGCTAGCGAGAGAGCGCCTCGTGGCTTGCCGTCCGTCCCGTCCGCTTGAAGCGGAAGGGGGAGCTCGGCCTGTTGCGAGGCGAGGCGAGGCGAGGCGAGGCGAGGCGAGGCGAGGCGAGTTCGGCGCCCGCGAGGCGGTATTGCAGCAGAGAGAAGCAGCACGTCTCTGCGGCAGAAGGACGCAGGGAGGGATGGAGAGAGAGAAAGAGAGATAGATAGGGACAGGGAGAGAGGTTGGGTGGGCGCGTGCACGCACGGATCACGTGCACGTGCACGCGCTCGCGGTTGGTCGCCAGACGCCTGGTGATGCTCGGGTGATTGCCGGGCGCCCGGTGCGCGGGCGTAGGAGAGGGGAGGCGAGGGGCTCTATTTCTGCGAGGCGACCCAAGGCGCGGGCGAGAGGGGGGGGGGCGGTGCCGCTGAACTAACGAAGGCCGCGATCACGCGACCGCGCGCCCGAATCGCTCTGCAGCGCCGCCCCGCCTCCCGACCTGCCCGACCGCGTGGCGAGGCGCGGCGCGCCGGCCGTTGCGTGGCCTTCCCGCATCGGCCGCGGTCGATGTCAGGGCGCCGCGCCGCCGGAATTATCGCGGCTGCGGAAGCGACTGCTATCGCCCCCTCCCTCTTCGCGAGCACCCGCGACACGTCGCTTCTCAGTGGAGGGGGCACTTGGCTAGCGCCTACGAATACGCCTTGCGCCGTTGAAACCTGGATTTCATCACCGGCACAAAGAGAGCATTCGGCACGTTTCTCTGTTTCTCGTTTCCCCTGCCTCGCATTCCACTGGTAGTTCATCACTCTTGGGTCTCAATGACTTCAGACCGGTGTAGGAATCAAATGTCTCTACAGTGCCTCTGACCGGGAGGTCCTTGGGTTCGAGTCCTGACGGTGACAGGATTTTCGACACTACCTACGTAGCTAGGTAGAATTCAGACGCTGTCTCGAGAATTCTAGTGAACGGCGGCTCTGATCGGTAGATTTTGTAGTTTCTCCGATCAACTCTACACGAATGTATGAGCAGAACCGTACGAGTAAGAAACGGGCTGCGACCGCGCAACTTCTTTCCTTCCTCTTTCTTGTCCTATTCTCATTTCTTACCCACACACACACACTCACACACCTTAAATGCACTACACTGGCACACGCATCGGGAGCTTATAGCTTGTTCCGGCTGAGGAGGAGCCCCGCTGGTGGGAGATAGCTGGCTGGGGTAAACCCCGTAAGCCGACGGGTAGGTTGGCGCTCGATCTCGCTATCCAATGGAAGAAGATCATCGCCATCTCCCGCGATTACGTCATGCACTGAACTTGCGGATCTGATGACCTTCTCAGTTGACACGCCCGGAATCACTAATCAGTCAACGTCTCCAGCTCTTTCAAGACCCCTAAATCCCATTACATGAATAGTTCAAAGCATAGGGTGAACATTGTGAATGAACCGATGAATTCGTGAAGAGGATCCTCCACACGAATTCAGAGGCTCCAGAATCCTTGCTCAAAAGTGTCGTTATCATTTATGTGTATTAAAGTTACACGGTATACGTTATACCTCTGAAAGGTAATGGCAATCAAGCCCGTCTGGCAAGTTTGCGACAGCATCCTTAACACTGCCACCAAACCGGCTCCCGAACGACAGACAAAATTGAGAACGAGGGTTTCGCTTTACGGGAACGCAATTTGTCATACACATCCGTCAGAGGTGTTGCTTCTGCAGGCATCTAAAATCGGATTTCTCCCAGAGTACTCCACGTACCTGTTCTGAAAATATACCTCTCTCTTCTCTCTTTATTCAGACAGGTCATCTGTAAGGGACCTCATTGGTACAAATAATGTTTAATTGCATTTTCAAAAGTGGCAAAATAACAATACAGCATGAGAGGAGGAAGGGGCATCGAAATCTTGATAAGACGCTTCATCATTCTTTCTCCGTGTAGCGTTGGGGTGGTTATTTGTAATGTAATGTCATCGTTCTGGTTCTTGTTTAGTATGCACTTAGGTTTGAGAATGAGAACAAGTTGCTACTCGGAAGCGAAGATGGCGCGCGTTACGAATCTCCGACAAAACAGAAGCGATAACGTTCTTGACAGGTGAAAATAAATTGCCAGGCAATCACCCTCCGAGGAAAGGAACGACTGAGGACCAGGAATCCCTGTCGTGGACCCTGTGAACTCGCGGTTCTACGTAACTCGATTAACATTTCCAAGATTATTCAGCACATATTAGTGACTGTGAGGTTTATTTGCGACTTTCTAGCGCGAGCTTACACTAAGGAGCGCGTGCACGTCTATCGTCATGAAAACTAATGGCTTCGCAACGAGTGCGTGATGCGGGGCATTGCAACGTGATATATGACGCACTGCCGCCTCTGGCCCACGCACGGCGTGATGGCCGTCACATGACCAGGCGTGGCCCCGCCAGCGTTTGCCATAAGGCAGAGCCAAGCCGAATGCCACGTGGACTCGAGATTCGGTAACTTACCGGTTTTAACCAAAAGCCATATTTTTCATTAGGCTCGGTTTGAACAAGCTTTTTAAAATCCAACGAACGAACAATACTGGTAATGAAAAAAAGATAAATTCAAGAAATTTGTATTGAGCTGTATTTTGAAATGTGATTATCTTGATAACACAAGTAACAAAGGCCATGTCGTCAGACAATAGAAAAGTTTCCTTAAATTTTCGTGCTCATTCTTGGTTTACTGTTTGGTCACATGTGATAATTGAAATGTTACTCTAATGTATAAAAAATTGCACGTTTTATATTATTAAACCATTATTTAAATAAATGGTATTGCTTCTGTAACAATGCAATAATGTTTGTGCTCAAACGTGTGAAAAAGGAAAAACCGGTTATTACCCTAAACTGAAGTAACCCTAGTACACTAAACTGGAGTAAACATTAGCGAAATGACATTAATCCGTTATTTTTGTGCCTATCGCCTTTCTTCACTGTAACCGCGAGCTCGGCCCATCGCTCATTGGTTCATATGCACTTAGAGTTGTCACGCTATACGAAGTAGGAAAGCACGCCGTGAAAGACTGCGTGCTGTTGATGGCGGGGTCTCGTGAGTTGTGCTGCTTCCGCTAGGCGTCATCCTTTCCGCCTCCGGCTTTGCTTTGTCTACTTGGTGACAAAATACGCGCGAGGCTATGCATCATCCTTCCCACCAGCGTGTGCAGTGTTAAATGGGAGAAAATGGAGATCTTGCACGTTTCAAATGCATTGTAAAATTTAACATACATTCGGGGAAATACTTAATTGTTTTTATAAGAACCCTTAATAGAATTCCTATCTTGCAGTCTGAAGTTTACTACAATTTACCCGATAAAAGCACCTTCAAACTTTGAAGTCAAAGTGAAAGCCTGGCAAATATTACGAGTGGTCCAGTTCGACAATTCTAGAGATGTGTTCAAGAAACAGAATTTAGTTAATGTTAACTAAACCGCAGCATATGCAATTTTTAAGCTTTTCGATCGGCCACATCGAAATATTTCAAGTCGAAAAAACAGCAACTATTCCAGTTTTCTTATACCAACCCCCCGGGAAGCAAGAGAACCAAGGCTTAATATTCTCCGTACCCAGTCACAATAATGAGAATGCGATGTCCGTTGTTGAGCGTGAGTAGCTTGCCTACCTCTCACATTGTGACGAGCGAGACATCAATCATCGTGGCATACTAACCTACACTTGGCTGTACAAATTGTTTTGTGTGCCGGGAGGTTAGTACGCGTGAAAAGGGCGAGTGCAAGGGCAAGGGCGGGCAAGTATGCTGTCATCATCGAGTCGCGTAAAGCAGCGTAACGGCGCGGCGAGCCGCTCTCTTCGGTGCTGCGACGGGGGCCTTGCATCTCCTCGCTGGGAGACGATTTGAAGCCGCTGAGCGTTGCGTCACATTCACGCCGAGCACCTGGTCGATTAATCTTCGCGCTCCGCAGCGCCAGTCAAAACACCTCACGCTCTTCGCTTTATGAAATGCTCTTATTTAACTTTCGTTGTAAACGGTGAAATAATGTAAAGTCACGTGTTTATATTTCGAGATAAGATCGGTTTACGAAGTTGATGTCGTGTACAGTGCCTTTTATGGGACGCTCACGATCCTCTCAGCAAATATAATACACATAAGGCAAAAAGTGACACTTGCTTCTATTTACAATTGCATGAATCCGACGTAATTTCTACCACCATAGACACACCTCTCACGCAAATATGGTAAAATAAATTTACTTTTGCAAATATAAATTTTTAATTAAATCATTATTACAAAGCCACAGTAAAAATAGTGCTACTGGAAACTGCACAGGTTTCGTTAAGAATTAGTGGTCTATATATCTTTATAACAGAATTGATAAATAGAAGAAAAAAAACAATTTAACTTCGCCAGGTTTTGGCTCACCTGGTAAGTTCTTTTGTGAGGTACCCCACCAGAGAGTGGGACGTTTGTGCCCTGGGTAGGGATGCTATAGCTTTAATAATAATAATAATAATAATAATAATAATAATAATAATAATAATAATAATAATAATAAAAAATAATGCCACGTTCAGTTTTGATGCACAAATAATTTTTCATGATTTTGAGGCTGCCACCTACACTCTCTCCCTGAAAATGGGAAGTAAAAAAAGTTAAAACGATTTATTAAAGGTGAAAGTCGTGTTCGTATTCGTTCACACTCTAGCCGGTATTTCGGTTTTTATGTATCATTAAACTGTGAAGCGAAGAAAATATAGTATAATTTTTCGTTTCCCAGTACAGAATTTAATTTCTTTGACAGTAAAATGGCAACCATGAGATTTTTTATCTGCCTTTATCATTGCGTGCAAAACTGTGGGTGGCCGAGGAGTATCTATCAGAAATGGCAGAGCAAATGAGAGCTGCAGTTCCTTGAAGCGACTGGAAAAAGTGGCATCTAGTTAAGGCACACGCACCAAGTTAAGAATGGGCTACTGTCGGGACAGAAATTTCACTGCGGTAGGGAGAAAGCATTTCGAAGGAAAATGTTCTTCAAATTTTATCTTCTTTAAAGTCATTCATTCACTTCATTTTCAATAAAAGTTTTAATTCAGTTTTAAAATCGTAAGATACAGAGTCCACAGTTCACAGAGTCCAGAAGCAGGAAAGTTATACAAACCTAATTATTGTCATTGACAAATGAATCTGCATGCACTTCTAACGTCTTAACCCGGTTAAATTAAAATAAAATTATTAGATAACTGCGTGCATCTGTCGTTGCGACATGCTGACATCTTTTCTGTGTAAGCGAGAAAGGCCACGTAACAGGAAGTGTGATCCCCTAATCAAGTGAAAAGAAAACCATTACCCGTCACCGCCTTCGGGGGACATTAAACGAGATGAGAAAATTGCTTCCGGTCGCATTTCGCCTCAACTCGTCTCGTCTCGGGCCCAACTAGTCGATACGAGCGAGGGACGAGCGGGACGGGGGCGGGGCGGGGGGAGGGGCGCTTGCGCGGAACGCCGGTCGACTCGTCCCACTCCGCTCCCGCGCCGTGGACATCTACCGGCCGGCGGCGTCGGGGTCGATCTCAGTGCAGCTCCGCCCGCACCACGACATGCAGTACAAAATCGCTCTTCGCGTTTTTGGTGTGACTATCAGGTAGCGCGAATCGCCAACGGCAGCCGCCACAAGCCTTGCACGACGGCGCGGCGCGACGCGGCGCGGCGCGTGACACCCGCTCGACTCTGCGAAGGGAAGTGAACGATTTGCGAGTTGGGGAACGTGGTTAATGGAAGCTTTGGTACACCAACCGACTCCTAGATTGTTTTGACGTGACATTTCATCAATTGTTTTACGTAAAATTAGTTACTTTCGTGATATACTCATTCTGAATTCTTTTTCAAATACATTACCGAAGACGTCTTTTTTAAAGCTGGGATTTTTCGAATTTGATAGGATGAAATTTTCCTCATTCTTTTACTTCAACATATTTTGGTATTATATTTTTTCCTGAGAGTGAAACTTTCAACGTCACAACTCTTCAGAGGTTCTCAATTGTTAACCTAGTAGTTTAAATTTCCATCATTAACGCAGTTCATTTACAAATACGAATAATACAATTTAACAATCGCATTTCGCAAGGCCAACTGAATAGTGTTCATAAAGTAAGACATACGGATGTTTATAATAACAAGGGAACTCCTAATTGAAAGAACAGTGAATTGTTATTTCCATAATTAGTTTATTTATTGAAGTCTGATATTGGAGATTGTTAACTTTTGTCTAATTTTTTTTGTGGAAAATATAAACAGTATTCGATGCTTTGCACACTTTCATCGTAGCCAATCAATTGGCAAAAAAATCCTCACCGTTCTTTTTTATTTCAGTTTTAGACCTCCTGTACTAATGGCTCCCAACATTACGAGCGCGCCGACGGGCGTCCTTTTCGAAGGAGACACCATCGGGTCTGCGGCGAAGGACCCGCAGGCTGGAATTAATGCACCGGAGGTGAAGAAACCTCGAGAGCCCTACCGCCGACAAATCGTTTGGCGAAATGTTATCCTCTTCATCTATCTGCATTTAGCAGCACTTTACGGCGCCTACCTTGCGGTCACGTCTGCCAAAATTGTTACTACCATCTTCGGTAAGTAAACTTTCTTCCATTTATTTACTTAGTCGAGTTTACGAACTTGTTGCACTGACTATTTATTAAAAATAGGACAATAATTTATTCCTTGACCCCGGTGAATAAGCTGATAAATCGTGAATGGTTAAATTTTACATAACCAAAAAAACATCAGCTGATGCTGTAAGTCAGGGATTAATGATTTCAAACTAAACCTACACACAAATAGTGTAGTTTGAATATCATGAATCCCTGATTAGCTACATTTGAAAGATGTTGTTTGCTATCCTGTAAAATTTAGGCATTCATAACATCAGCTTATTCACCGGGGTAAAAGATATCTGAGAAACTAAGCAAAGCCATCTCTTATTTCATTTAAGAAGCTTATGAATAACGTTTTTAAAATACAGAACTCATGTTGTTGTTGGTTTTTTTTTGTTTTTGTTTTTTTCATTTATAAGATAGGGGAATTTTGACATGTATGGAATCTTTGACTAACTTCTAAAACGTAGGGGGAGGGGGAAGACAAAGACAATCTGAAAAATAACTTGTCTTACAACAAAAATATCTTCAGAATTAGTTTCTGGGAACGTTTCTTACCGAAGATTTCTCCGTTGTTGCAGCAATCTTCCTGTACCAAGTCTCCGGCGTAGGCATCACAGGCGGTGCCCATCGTCTGTGGGCTCACCGCTCCTACAAAGCGAAGTGGCCCCTCCGTGTCATCCTCATGCTCTGCAACACGCTGGCTTTCCAGAACCACATCTACGAGTGGGCGCGCGACCACCGCGTGCACCACAAGTTCAGCGAGACCGACGCAGACCCGCACAACGCAACTCGCGGCTTCTTCTTCTCGCACGTGGGCTGGCTGCTGGTGCGCAAGCACCCGGACGTCAAAGAAAAGGGCAAGGGAATTGACATGCACGACCTCGAGCAGGACAAAATCGTCATGTTCCAGAAGAAGTGAGTTCCTCTCCCGTTCTAGTCCTCGATTACTTTTAACGTAGCTCAATTATAAACAAGAACGTTCATTTATCACGTGTTCATTTGCAGGTATTATCTTATCTTGATGCCCATTGTATGCTTCCTTATTCCAACAATGATTCCTGTGTACCTGTGGAATGAGACATGGTCAAATGCCTGGTTTGTAGCTACGCTCTTCCGCTACACCTTCACACTCAACATGACTTGGCTGGTGAACAGTGCTGCTCATATGTGGGGCAGCCAACCTTATGACAAGTAAGAAATTATTCAAATTATTTGTAAATGTCCATTTTAAGTCATTTTACTTTGCACAGACGTTTATCATAACCTGTAAGATATGTTTATACTTTAACAATGTACATGTACTATGTAAAAAGATTTTTCAATGTATGCTTCCAATTTTCAGGCACATCAACCCTGCTGAGAATCTTGGAGTGGCTATCGGAGCTATGGGAGAAGGCTGGCACAATTATCACCATGTTTTTCCTTGGGATTATAAAGCTGCTGAGCTGGGCAACTATCGTGCCAATTTCACTACTGCATTCATTGACTTCTTTGCTCGCATTGGCTGGGCCTATGACTTGAAGACAGTTCCCGTCTCTATGATTCAGAGGCGAGTGGAGCGCACTGGAGATGGCAGCCATGAAGTCTGGGGTTGGGGCGATAAGGATATGCCTCAAGAAGACATTGATGGAGCAGTGATTGAGAAAAGAAAAACACAGTAACATGTTATTAGTTCTGCAAGAAGAATGGGGTTGAACTTCAATATCAACAGAAAATGTTAAGACTTGTGCTTAAACAGTATTGTGTTTGTAAAAAGCAAAGTAATTTTTCGCATTGAGCATAATGAAACAAGATGTTCTTGGTGTAAAGGAATCTGTTGATATTGAAGAACATTTTTGCACACTGTAAATGTGTGCAAGCACCATTGTAGGTGTTTCATTGAGCAGAAGTGCTGGGTGAAACTTTGCTGAAGTGAAACTTAACATCTTCACTTCACTACTTAATGACATGAGGGTTTTGTATTGGTCACAGACTGAATGATATCAATTTGTGAGGGTAGAAAGGCTTAAACAAAATTGATGTTTCCTGAAGACAAATATCCAATTTGTTGCCGTTTGAAGATTATTTTGAAGGAACCTCTAAAGTTGTATATTTTCTGAGAAGGCTTACTTTTAGACTAAGAAAATTATTGAGATTGAAATAAAAATTTGACCTCTAGACTGAATAGAAATATGCTCTATGAAATGTAACTTTTCAAACAACCAATTTTTGTGTTGCAATATTTTGCCATTCAATTGCGGTTAACTTTGCTAAATGTACTTCTTCAAAAAGCACATGACACCAAATATTAATTTTATGCAGCAGTACTGGTTTCTTGGTGAACTGCAAGTTATTTTAAAACATTTCCATGGAAAACTTGCAGGAAGTTTCTTGAACTAGCACTCGGCGTTGAGATGGATTGCAGGGGTTTTTCTCCCTTGGATGAGGGATTAATTTACAATTTTACTGTATATTTCCCCATTCTTCCAAATAGATCTTTATTTATTATTAGTTTTATATTTTATTTAATTTTATCTGTACAATTCAGTGTTAAAATGTTATCTCCTGCCATGCTGGAAATTTAATATTTAGGGCTAAAATAGGATAGTCACCATTCAGAAAGTAACACCACCTATCAGCATTCAAAATATTTCGCTCAATTTAGTGCAGGATGTAAAACCATTAAATAGAGCAAGAATTGTACCCAAATGTTTATTTAACTCATATTTTGTAGAATGCTATTCAAAACTTTGTTTAAAGGAATAGACACTCTTCTTCCACACAATATATGTTTAAACTAATAAACTTTGGATTCTTCATTGTTCTCAAACTAGGGTGGATGTTCATGCATTTACTGAAAATTCCTTTCAAGTTATATAAATGGCTGTTTGCTTGTGTATATTGATGTTAGTAGCCCATTGCTAATCTTAAGAATATGCACCTTGTAAAAATATTGCAATATAAGGGTTTATAAACTGTGATATTTTTATAAATAAATAGAATAATTCCATACATGGAAAAAGTTTAATTTCATTACATCCCCAAAGTTACCTTTGACTTCTAAATAAATAACTGTTTAATACTGAGGCTAATTTGCAAATACAATGAAAAAAGTAGGTAACTTTTCTATCTTTTTTTACATCCTAATTCACTTGACAAACATGATGCAGAATCTTGAATTCAAAAAGTGGAAATAATATTTGAAATAAAGTTTTCATGCTATGAGATTATTCACAGACAATCATTTATATATTCCAGTATTGAATAATGTGCTCTCAGTATCTAAACAAATTCTTGAACACTATCCTAATACAGACAACTCTTTCTTCTATGCAAGTTCTATTTTTGTTTACACAAGCTGAAAAATTTGAAAGTTACATCTCTACTTTCCTGAAAGCATTTTTGTGGTTTCACGTTTTCAAGTCTACTAATACCTTAATATGATATGACAACCAATTTTGCAGAATCCTCGGTATTTTTGCCTATTAAACCTACAGGCAAAGTGGCAGCCAGTCAACTTTACCATTACAAATTTATATACCATTAAATTAATTTTTTATCTTCATTGTTCTTTGGCTTATTGATAATTCCTTTAATATCAACAGAGACATTAGCTTTAACATAAAATTTTCTTTACCTATTTCAAAATCTCGTTGGATTTGAAGTCTGACTTTCCTTAACCTTAAAAAAATTTTAAAGCAATGTTTGAGACTTTGTGCTCATCCTCTTCGAACATTTTTCATATTTCCTCAATCTCCCTCTAACTTATAATTTGGATTTATTTTTATACCTTACATCTTATTATTTTGTATTGTAAATGATGATTTTCAGCAAGATTTTATTCAATACAATGATGAAATCAAATTAATTGACAAAAGTGCGTGTCTTCACCCAGAAATTTGTGTAATACGCAGTTGTCAATACCTAGGGGAGTATGATAAACATGGTCAGATCTTATTCCAGATCATTATTCAAAGCATTATGTATTTTTGCAATTTAATAAAATGCATAAAGAAGTTGCTAAAACTAAAAAAGAGGACAAGAACTGATACAACAATTAAGAAGTTCAAAGAAAAGTGTGATGAGAACCGTTTGCAATCAAACTTAAGAAACATAGTTATTATGAGAAATTAGTCTCAGAATAATATGTTCGGTGGTACGAAAACCAATCTTTTAAGTCACTTTCTTTTCCTATTTCACTCCGAATGGAGTACACTGAATTCGTAAACTGCTTTAATAAGTTAAATCTGGAAATTTGCCAATACTCACTTTTAATAATCACTAGCACAAAAGTTATATGAACAAAATTAAAACAGTTTTTAGACAGTCCTCAATATATTAATAAAAATTTCTTGGATGTATAGAAGTGAAGAAAAAGGTTTGTCACAGACATATCCTTCTGTCAGAAAAGTGATCAAATTTCTTTCCTTTTTATTTACTTTCTAGAGCTACTTCTACTCTCAAGCAGAGATGTACATTATATCAACCAATTATTCTTGCAATAAATGAGCTAGTACATTTTAAGTCATAATCAACGACACAAGGCTAGTTGACAGAGAGATATACACTAGGGTATAATGGATAATTAAGGGATGAGAAGAAAAACAGTAATGATCTTACGAATATTTCACATTCAAAAAGCAATATTCTCAGTAATCAGACATAAATTATAGTTTTCAATAAACAAAAATTTGTAACTACCAACTTTCCCATTTGTAACCCAAGGTACTATTCTTTTAAGTCACAAAAGATAGCATGCAGTGTTTATTACGATGATAAAATTAACAATAAAACCAATAAGCTAAATAAGCAATAAAGGACACTAAAATTAGTTATTGTGAACTTAGGGGGGCCTGACATTTATTTTTGCTCAACCGATTTCATAGTATGAGCATATGGACTGAGAAATGAAGTGTGAAGACACTTAATAAATAATAACTTCACTGGTGTATTTTTGTAAGTAAGTGTCTATGAGTCTTGCCAATGCATTGTATTCCGAAGTACTTTTTTTGCTGAATACTTTTAAGTATCATCTGAGCCTTTGAAGCATATGTTCAATTTCATAAGGTAGGCTCTGACCTTCATTCTTCACAATTAACATAAAATATCCTGAGGCCTGTCCAATGTATATTTATTACATTACATTTGTTACATTTATTACATTTAATATTGTTAGATACAAGTCTTTGTTGATGACAACACTGTAAAGATCTCTTAAGTTTCCCGCAATGTTCTCTACGCTCACCCAATTCACTGCCATTATATGTGTGATATTGGGCACCCAAATCACCACCAGTTGGCAACACATCTTATAAAAACTTACCACTGTTAGGTTGGCAACAAATTTCATCAATTGAAGTTTGAATTGTATGTAAGATCTCAGTAATTGAACATTATTCCTCAAATAAGTTAAAAAATAAAAATAAATTCTGTAATAACACTGGGGTGCCCACTGGCATCTAAATTTGTTTTCCAGTTTTCTCTCCTTTAAATTTAGCAGCATGCTAAATAAAAAATTTAGCAATTATGAAAAATCTAATAATTAACATCTTTGAGTTGTTCTTATTACACAGGTAATAGCACATAACATTTTAAAAGGAATGTTACTCTTTCTCATCTTTTAATACTTGCCATATATAACCCACATCACATTAACACACATTATTTCCTTTCAACAGAGTACACTTTCACTTCAAATGCAGGATGTGACAATTCATAGTATATTTTCTGTGCTTTGAATTCCATGACTTTCAATGTTTTCCCAGTTTTCAACATGATTCTTGGTATTCGGCGTGTGAGAGAATTTGAACTATTAGCATACTTCAAGCAGAAAGCAGTTTATAAAGGTTATGGTTTATAAACTGATTGTGTTTAGAGTCCACATAAAACTTGCTTTTATTCGCAAGTTAGTAAATGTGAATGTGTATTTTGCTTTCTCTTACTGGTTAAAAATGATTTGATAACTCTGAACTGAACAGCACTTACCTTCTTCTGCATCCCCTCATGTTCTACAAAATCATTCTTATAGGCCACTTTGAACTGATTGGAAGAGCCCAAAAGTATGTTTTGTTGCATATACCAATTACAGTCTTAACTACATGCCAGAATGAGAGTTAACACTCTTATGGAACGAGAATTTGTACTAGATGTAAAAGGAAGTCTGCATTTGACCACATGAATGTATATGCTACTTGCTCAAAATGGGCTTCCACGTTTTCAGAATTGTTGAAGTGGAAAAATAATAACGAAGGTCAGAATGAAGAAGTAAAAGCTCTAGGCAAGGCTTCTCAGGGAAAGGGATTCAAACACAGAACTACTTGTTTGAACTTACAAAAAAAATTATTGCTCTGGATTCTACAGTGTCCTACAAAATGCAAGTAGGGACTATTAAAGAGATATAAAAGTAATACAATTTCATTACGTTTTAAACATAAAATCTTTAATATCACAATTAGTATATTACTGACAGTTGCTTTGTAGTTCGAGTCTGATCAATTTTGTTCTTCATTCAGAACAAAGGACACAATAGTGACAACTTCACTCTTTATGTTGAAAATTGTTCTCAAATTACACTACTTACACTTAAAGAGAGTGAACAGAAAGTAATGCTTTTTCTTGAATCTACTGAATACTTACAAAAAATCATAAACGAGCACATAATTAGACATTGACAGATGATTCTCATCTGATCTATGGACAGGTCCTGTGTTCAGGGAAATAAATACATGTTCTGTTCTACTATGCCAACCCGCCACCACCACTCAATGTAACCAAGATGTACCTTTAGTTTACTCTAGATTTCATCTTCCGTGATCTTGTATAGCTTGTCCTCATGCACAAACTGAGTCTGAAATTACAGACTCAAAGAAACGTGAAATGGTGGTGATCAGAAAGGCTGAACACACAAGAATAATTGCTGGCTGGATTAGAATGTCAAGCCTGCCTCCTTGTAAGTGGTGAAAATCTTTTCAATAGAATTTACATAAGCAGCTGTTCTCAAGTCCAAGCCCAAATTGAATTTCATGGCTGTTTTCATGATAGCCTGTAAACAGAAAATATTGATGTCAGATTATACATTTCAACATTTTTTAAATTTATTAATCTGTATCTGAATTGAATTATGAGTGAGAGATGAAGAAGAATATAAGAAAATGAAACAATCTGTTGATAGAAAAAAACAAAAACTATAAAAATTACAATGAAAAGTCATGAAGAATTTATAATTGAAGCTTATAAACAATATTTCCCAAGGAGCCAAATGAGTTGCAAAAGATATAATTTATTTCATGATCGATGATCATTTTTATGGTAATCTTTAGTGTGAGAGAATGTGAAGAATAACATCAAACAATAAATTCTACTGATGTACCTTCTTCAGGGTACATATTTTCAGTTTAAAAATGTGCTTTAATGTAGCAATTTGAGAAACATATGCTATTAAAAGCTTCAATGTAATGAAGGTACAAAAAGAGGACGGTAAAGCATTATTGGTCCAGATAAGGATGATGGAGACAGGATGGGTCATTACATTTTTTTCATCCATTTAATAAATAAATGCAATATTTATCATATTGTTACAAAGAAAGGAGGGAAAAACGGTCTAAAATAGTATATTGCTATTTATATAGATGGTCAGGAAAGTGTCTCTGCAGTAGCACCTTGCTGGTGTGCAATAGAAGTAAAGTTGCGCGTGCGAGCTGCAGCTTGTAACAAAAGAAAACATGCATTGCCTACTTACTTCAATCATAATCAATTTTTAATAGGAGCCCTTGATTCATCTCAGTGCGGAGAGACTTTCCTGGTGCCCTTTACAATAAACTGTAAATAACAGCTTCGACAAAAACAACTACAGGTAAAAAATTAAAAAATAACTAGATCGTTTGATAAAATAAAATAGTTAGAGCAGTCAGAACTAAGTATATTTTAATTGACAAATTGAGGACAACAACAAGGTGGCATAACAGCACAAGAAACAGCAAATAAATCAATGAAAGATGAGAAAGAGAGGAAAAATTGAAATGGAATGAATATTATTTCTTCTCTTGGGTAATACAATGTTATTCATAGCATTAGTGAAACAGGATGCAGATTACAGATGGTTCAATGAGCACAAGAGCATAAATCTTTGACAAAAAATTCAAAATTATAAACAGGGAATTAATGAATAAAACATGATGTCTTGCTTAGGCTACTTCTTAACAAGTAAAAATATCAATAGGTCAATACAAACTTTTGAAATGCCTCATACATTTTTTCATTATTCTTTAATGCTAATAAAAATAAGAAATTGGAGCAGGTCAACATTCAAAAAAGAAAAATGATTGCAGAAAAAAAATGCTTGAATAAGCCAATAACAAATATAGGTGTTCTAGGTCTATGCTTAGTTGGAAATGAGTCTTGTGTCATTCTGTAATCTCCTGCCTTGCTAGAATTTTTCTACAAACCTCCAACAACTTTAAAAGAACTGCTAATATGATTTTGGTTTTGCTTTTGGACTGGCAACCCTCTTTATGTAACCATATCAGTTTCTGTTTCAAAGTAAATGAATAATTAATAAGAAGAACATAATCTATTCAGAAAATAAATGTGAAAAACATCCTTAAATCCTACAATTTTCATCCTTCTCTTACAAGAATTTGACAAGAAGTGTGATGCAACATTAGACGGATTTCAAAATACATGAAAACAATTCGAACTTTAGAAATAGATAGTTAAAACACAAATACAAGAAAGCAGGACTTAGTATCTAATCAAGATCATTTGAGAAGAGAAAAATGCATTACAGTGTGATCTAGGCCAAAAAGAGGTTTTTTGCTTTACAGAACATCGGTAGTCTCTTAATGACCTACACATGATAACACACGCCAAATTCCTAGTTTTTTACCTTGCAGGATCATATTGTTGAGCATGGGAATCAGATGGGAGCCCTGCATACAGAGGTTTGTGTATTTATGTAAGAAATGATATTGATTCCAACTTCTGGTCAGAACTCAATTTATAAGCAGTTGAAAAAGTTTTTGAAATAACACTTGTACAACTTACTACGCTCAAAACATTCTTACTTTGCATCTATAGACCTCCAACAAAGTGACCTCTAGATAATTTCATTTTCTTAGAAAATCTAGAGATAACTCTGATTAGTAATCTTATTATAAATTAGTAATCTATCTTATAAATACATTGTAGTATGTGGAGATTACAATATTGATTTTTTGAGCAAATCCCGTGAAAAAGAGCAGTTTTTCAATTTACTTCATTCTTTTAATTCAGATATTACATTGAATGTACCTACAAGGAACACATTTAAAAGTAAGAGATCAAATTATAATTAACAAAATCACAACTAGATATAAAATAAAAACTACTAATCTAGGTTACAGTGACCATGATGTACAAATTCTTACAATTACTAATAATATGAACACCAACATAATAAATAATACACATACGTGCAGAGCACATATGTGTATTATGCACTTATGCACAGAGTGCGTAAATTAACATCAAATTATTTACGGAATACGTGCTGAAGGAATTATGGGAGACAGTTTACAACGCTGTGGACACAAATGAAAAATATAATCTATTTTTCTCAAAGCTTTAATTCCACTTTAACGCCTGCTTTCCTCTTAAAAAGAGGAAATTAAACATTTCACAGAAAAGTAATACTTTAATCACACACGAAATTAGAACATTGTGTAAAAACAAATCTGTGTCTTAGGTGGAGAGAGTGAAGTTACATTACTGTTCAGAAGCAAAACAAAGGGTCATCTCAGCTTTTGCTCAAAGGACCAGTAAAACTGGACAAAAAACTTGATCGAGAAGGGGTCATTGGCCTAGGAATTAAACTACAATGCTTGTTAGAGATAGATGAAGATATTATACAGTAGATAATTATTTTTAGTAGCAAAATAATTTAACATTTCAAGATTTGTAGTGTTTCCTGTTTAAAGTAAAAGTAAAACGTACTTGTTATGGTCATTTTACTGCAACTACTTAAAATAATAATAATAATAATAATAATAATAATAATAATAAATATTAATATTATTATTAATAATATTAACAATAAAAATAAGAAGAATAACAACAATACTAATAATATTAATAATACTACACGATATAAATTATGGTAACAACTACACATAATTTAACAATATTAGTATATTCTATGTTTAAATGTCTTGAAGCGGTGGGGAGTAGGAGGCAGGTTTTGGCCAACTATTTTTTCTATTTCTACACCTAGTCTTACTGCAGAACCTTATGCATATCGGAAATCCAGGGTGAAGGAAATATAAATTTGGTTCAGACATTCTCCTTCTACATTAGTCCAATTGCAATTAACATAAGAAGGATGGGATATGTCAGTTCTTTTTGCTTTACTTCAGCTCGAAACAGTTAACATGAAACAGAAAATTAAATGGGATAAGAATTTTTATATATTTATATTATTTGAAGAGAAATATTGTTGTGATTTGAATATTCCTTCACACTGTAGAACATATTAAGCAGGAAAGCTATCAATTTACATTTCAATGTATGAATTGTGTTTATGTCTTTAATATTTTCACCTACTTTGTTGTAAAGTGTAATGCTGTCTATTAGAGTACTTTTTTGATAAAATGTAGTTTCAGAGAAGGGAACATATAGCTTATCCTTTGGATGAGTGTTGTAGTTGTGAACATCAGGATTTAGAGCCAAAGTGTCTTTGTTTTCCACAAGAATCTTTGTGAAGACCACTATTTCAAATATATACATCCATGGTAGAAGAAGATTCCTTAGTTTATTAAACAAGGGTTTGCAAGACTCCAATTTATGAGTAATGGTCATTGTTTGCAGTACTCTTTTTTGGATAATAAATGTGTGAGCACTTTCAGGGGCATTTCCCCAGAATATTACTCCTATTTTAGGTGTGAGTGCACATATGCGAAATAAATTGTTCCAAGTGTCTCAATGTTGGAGCTTGACCTGAGGGTATGAAGGGCATAGCAAGATTTGGTGAGCTTCTGAGATTGAGCATTCCATTTTATGTTTTCTTGGATTGATACCGAAGAAGGTATTTTCAAGAGATATCCCCATGACTAATAGTTTCATGGTTTATTATTTATGAGCAAATGCTGTGAGTTTTTCTTTGAATGGGGGTTCATTAAATTTACAGAGACTGACTTGCTGGTGTTTATGATGAGTTTCTTGCCTCGAAACCGTTTTACTAGTGCATGCAAGGTTTTGTGACTTTCTTTTTCTAACGATTATTGCATTTTTGCTTTGATGATTATGTCTGTGTCATCTGCAAACAAATTATTTTTTTATCTTTAAAGAAAAAGCCATGTCAATTGTGTATATAAGGAATAGTATTGACCCAAGGATGGATCCTAGCAGGACTCCACAATTTATCATCTGAGGGCAGGAATAATATGAGGAAATTAGGTTTTCTTTAGTGTGCTCGACAGCAACTACTTGTCTTCAGTTTGATAAATATGATTTGGTCCATTGGCCCGCAATGCCTTGAAGCCCTAGTATTTCTAGTTTTGTTCAAAGTAGAAAATCAAAATGTACAGAAACTGCCATTTTCTCTTTTCTTAAACATGTTGCTTCACCAATGGACTGACATGAAAATATTTTTAGATCTTTCAAAAGCTTTTAACCAAGACCATAACATCTTGCTATCAAAATTACCTTCATGTGAAAGGTGTGGTATTGCCCTAGATTAGATAACTTTGTACCTTAAACATCGATCCCAAATAGTAGAAATACTGTACTCTCACGAAAGGACATTATTTACTTATCTTTCCAATTTGTTACAGATTGAACACTGGGTCCCGCAAGGTTTGATCCTCTTTCTGTTACACGTAAATGATATGCTCTTGTTATTAAAAGTGGAAGAGCAGTTCAGTTTGCCGATGACATGAATGTTCTTTGCAGGAAAGAAAAAATAAATAGTATGATTTCCGAAACTCCAAATTATTTTGAAATAATAAATTAATATATAAGGAAGGAAAAACGATTTCAATGCATTTTTCATTTCAAATCATCAAACACATGCTCCATTGAAAATCAACAATTAACAATTAGCTGACATAGTAACAAAATTTCTAGGTCTCCCAATTCAGTCAAACCTCAAATGGAATGTACATTTAACAGAATTAAACACTAAATTAAGTTCATTATGTTACACATTCAAAATTCTTTCCAATTCTGTCAGCCTTCATGCAGCTTCTTGCGTGTGTTTTGTAAATGTACATTCCTGCCTGAGATATGGCATAATATTCTGGGGAAGCTTATCATGTAATACCCAGACATTTAGATTGCAGAAGAAAATTATTCGAATAATGAAAAATTGCTATTTGTATGATCCCTGCAAGCCTCTTTCCACTGAACTTGGAATCTTACCATTGCCTTGCCTAAATTTTTGAATCTGTAATATTTGTCAAAACTGACTTACTTAACAGTGGTAACATATTTTCATGCAATGCTGATATTTATAATTACAACACATGGTCTAGAAATCACGTTCATCAAGTGTTAGTATCAACAGTTCATTATCTGAAATCCTGGTACAATACATGTTCGTTACTTTAGAACACATTGCAAGATGATTAAACAATTAAAGTTGGTACATAAATTTAAGTTAAAAGTGAAATTTTCTCAGCTGCACAACTTTTTTATAAAATTAGACTATACTGATCATCAAAATGAAAAATAATGTTTATTTTAACAAAACAGTGATATATAATGAATTAATTTACATTTGTATTGTACAATTTTTTAAAAAGACTTAATATGCCTGTAATAAAGTGTTTTAGCTTCTGGGTTAATGACCCCCATTTTGATCATGTTATTGTCTAGTTTCCCCAATACAATGAACAAATGCTGGGTGGCCCCTTGTGTTACTTCTGGACATAAATGTAGCTTCACTATGTGCATGTTTTTTGGAAGTCTCCTTTTGCTTGTAGTGGTAGGAGTAGAGCTGGGGGTGAGTTACTATTTTATTAGCAAAGCAGAAAAATCAAATCTACAATTAGTTTACTGTTGCAAAGAAGTTTTCTATAACTCTGGAACAAAAATGTCTAGTTTTTCAAATGTTGCAAATCTGAAGGCCTTTTAAATTTAAAAAAAATTGATTTTGTTTGTTTATTTAAAGAAAACTTACTTATATTTCAACTATTAATTGTTAAAATGATAGGAAGGGATTCTGGAACTCAAGAAAATGTTATCTTCTCCCCCACACGTCATATACAGTTTTTACTGTTTTTTGTGTAAATAAATATAAATCTAGATATACGAGTAAAATAGTAACAGAAAACAATTTTCTATATTTTTTTCTTTACATTCTCTACTTAAAAGACAAATTCTGAATCTACATGTTTGAAACGTTAAGTATTTTAATTTAGAAAGCAATATGATGTCTACAAAAACAAATATTATAATTTTTCTTGAAAAGGTCAAAGGTGAGATGTGTTTTTGCATGCTATTATTTACTAGATTTACAGAATAACCACTAAACACTTTGCTATTTTCACGACCATTTACAAAACAATATAAGGATATCCTTACATCAAGAAGTTATAGTTAGAAGGTTTAGAATTTGAAGACTAACTATTTTAAAATAAAAAGGTATATCTAAATAAGCGCAATGTTCATCAATCATCCATCATGTTTGTCTTTTTACAAAAACTTTCCAGCAATGATGATTGTAAATGACACATTAAATTAAAAAGTTAACATGGACAGCAGGTCATCCTACAAAATTTATGAACAGATCTAGGTAAATCCACATTTTAATTATATTTCCAGAAACCTGTAAAACTGCATTCACCAAGAACAATGATTGTTTCAGAATATGTAAACCTCCCTCATTTCATGAGTTTAGAAGAATAGGAATATCATAAAATAATATTTTGTGGATTTCTGATTTTTTACAGAGTGTATATGAAGCATTCTTTGATAACAACTTTTTTAGTTCTTCATTTGTTCAATGTAATAGTAGGGGCCTAGCTTACTTTAAAAAAGTATCATGCTATTTGAATCTATAATAGCCTTTTTCAATTGTGACACTACAGAGCACAGAATACTTCTGGTTGGCCAAGTAAAATCGAGACATTCAAAAAATCAACTAAAATATTTTCTAAGTTGAAAATTACATCACTGCTAAAAAGATGGGAATGTGTTTGGGAACGGGAAATGGATTACAAATAAATATGGCTCTACCAACTGTTTAACTCCAGATGAAATGTGGCTTGAATACAAAGTTTCTTGTCTTGCGCCAAGGCCTTGTCTCTTTTGGATGGCTGAACTTTTATTGACAGATCTGCATCTCCTTTAAAATATCTAAATGATGATTATTTTTTATCACTTTTTAAAAAAATTGCCGGGCTTATGTTTGTATCGACAGGAGAAAGGTATCATGAAACTTTTAGTAACATTATAAAAAGAAGATCCTGGCTTCAAGACCTCTGTCCTTGAATGTTATATTTCCACAGATTATTTAATCATGAAATGCCAAGACTAGCAATATTTCCAGAGTTTTTTTTGGTTTAAACTACATACCTTCAGCAATAATGAAGAAATCCTGTTAAGAACAAGAAGTGAGGACTTGGAAATAACAAAAAGGAACTTACCCTAGCAGAACGTTCCATTGTGTAATCCAGGCCAGAGTGTACAATATCTTTCTCTGAGGCTCCGGAAATCCTTTTCTGGAAAGCCTCTGAAGGAGTGACTGGAATGCGTCCACCCACACGCCCAAACCTCCGCTCAAGTGATTCTTGCACAGACTCTGTACAAAAGAATTCATTCAAAATGGTAAAATTAATTTCATATTGGCAGAAGACTGAGCCCTGATCACAGCAAACCTGTATCACATGGTGGTGGAAATTTTGAATGGTATATTAAATACACTGGCTGTACGTCTATGAATTATTATACATTTCAAACATTGCTTTTTTTTTTTTCCCCTTTCTTCTTCTTCTTTTCTTTTTCCCCAACATGAAAATTATTATACTTGAACTTGGAAGGTTGTTGAATTTAAAGAACATACAAACATACATTTGCATGTACCTGCTCTCCACGGCATAATTTTAGAAAAAGGGAAATTTGGAAACTTCAATTGCTCATTAAAAAGGTTATAAAACAAATTATAGAATACTACTACTTTATAGAAGAATTTGAATTGTACACGAGAAATAGTTAGAAACATCATAATATTTAAAAACTGTACAACTAGAATAATTATAATGTAATTATTAAAAGTTAACTTTATTTTACATACGGATTAAATAAATTAAACCTGATTCACAATATTTGATAAATTTCAAAACTATTCCACAACAAAACACCTGAAATGTTACATCTTAGTGAGTAATATTAGGATATGCAATATTATTATTCAGGTACTTGCTGAAGTACCCTGCATTGGCTAAGTATTCATTTATGGTATTTGTCTGTTAGACACTAATCCTATCTTTGGTGTATCCCTATTCTTCCTGCCCCTCCTTACTACACAGTTGCTACCATCGTTGTTGCTACAGGTAACTGTACACAGATACATAATTGCATACTCCCCGCAAACTTTCAATAATAATTTTGATCTGCAATTACTGAAAGTATAATGGCGTTATTGAAATTAATTTAAAAAAGCACTAAAGAGGAAAATTTAAGAGCTTTAGAAAACATTTAATGTAGTTTCCTTATCCTTTAAACCAAAAATGGAAAGAGGGTACATTCAATTTTAGTCTAAAGAGTTGAAAAGAGGGGTAGGAGCAATTTTTATTACACTCATACACATAGTAATTTTCCCCTTGTTTTGAAGGTCACGTGTACAAATGTCATTCAGACTGGAATAAATCTTGCGATTTGTATGAAAAAAGAAAACTTTTTAATAAAAAAGAAAAATTATACATAATTTGAAAAAAATAGTAGCCTATGTTATGCCTGATGAAACACACTACCTTTTGGTGCAAACTGCATTAAAATTGGTTAAGCAATTCCAGAAATTACACTGGATAAACAGACAGAGAAAAATTGTAAAAACAATTGATTTGGCTTTTATATCATTTAAATAAGCATGAGAGAAAGAAAAAAAAAAGCAGTTATTTTGAAATTAGCCACACTTTATTTATTTACATTAAGATCAAAAGATTTTAAAAGAGTTATTCACAATAGTGACTTTGCTCATCTGTCTTGTGTGATAAGGAGTCTTGAAAAGCATTATTTTTTGACAAGGACAACTATTTTTTGTATATTTGTCTCTTAATTTGTTTTAATATTAATAATAAAAGTACCATGTTTACCCAAATATAAGTTGCCCCCGAAAATAAGACAACCCCAACTTTTGAATAGGCATTCTGAGAATTTTCCAAATTTGTAACCAATTCTTACTTTTTTGTCAAAAAGTAATAGTAAATAGTCTCACTTCATCTTAAAACACAATTTTTAGACCAATTGAGTTTCAGATGTATACCAATGGTATGATGTTATTCTAATTCAATATAAGCTAATTCTTATTATACTATAAATTGATATTGAATTGTTTTGTATATTTTATACAAAACTTTAAACATTATGTACTTAAATGGTTAACATAACTTATATTCAGTAGAAATTTATATGATTCAAATTTTAATATTTAATGCCATTCTTTAACTTCTTGTTTGTATTTCTTCATCATAATTACCATAAAATTGATATTGATTTTAAACTTCTGTGACAATCTATAAACCAAAACATTTGATTTCGTTATTGTTATACATATTGCATTTTTAATTCAATAAACCCTTTCCCATGTTGATGGTTTCCGAAATTATATTATTGTGGGCACAATTAGAATTTTCCAAGTTAATGCTATTAATTTCAATTACATTTTTGGAATTAGTGCTTTTGATCATTCAATAATTCAGACAGTTATAAAACAACTAACATCTAACAAACTCTCATTTCATATTATAAGTGATAAATTTAGTGAGTAACTTTTGAAGAGCATTGAGCAAGTAAACTGATTTTAAAAAATGCTTTTAAATAATTAAATTGAACTTCTGATACTCCAAATGTGATGTTATTTTTTTAAAATTAATCCAGTACTTTAATCTTTACAAGTTTAAGTTAATAATTCATTCTCTTAAATTTACTTTGGCTGAAAAGTTATCTTCAGGAGAATAAACAAATAACAGCAGAATTTAAGATTAGTGTTAGAAGTGAGGATACAAAAAACATAATTACTCAAAAATACATACCCAACAAGTGGTAGTTTGATTCTCTTTCATACTTGAAGGTAAGACGACCATAAGATACATGATTCAAATTCTTTAACCATTCAAAGAAGGAGACAGTTACACCACCAGCATTAATATACAGGTCAGGAATTACAAGAATATTACGATCAATAAGTATTTTGTCAGCTGCAGGAGTTGTAGGACCATTGGCAGCTTCTGCAATGATCTAGAACATTAAAAAGATAGTAATATCAACATAGAGATAGTAAATATCAACATAATTTGAAAATAACATCACAAAACTATTAATTAAGGTAAGAAGCACATTTCAAAAAAATGCGAAATTAATATTAAAAAGTAAACGTTGGCACATCAGGGAAGGAGCAATGTCATTTACTTCTTATACTCTACCAACATGTAGTAATACAATACTGCAAATGATCATACAGAGAAGATACATGATGAATAGGACTCAACACAAATCTCACAAGCCTTAAAAAATGACTGGAAATTCAACTTTTGTTATATATGTTATGTTTTGGGTATGATATGCCTCCTTGTCTCAATAAAGTAGGACTAAAAAAATATTCAGTAAAGGATCCAAGAAAAGAAAAATTCTGATATATACTGACAGAAAGGCTAAAACACAAACAATTTACTACTAAACAACGCTAAAGATGTGAATTTTTGAGGTCTTACAAAACCTAGAGCACAATTTGAAGAAAACTGAAATAAACACTTAGTGATTAGGAAGACTTATCTGACAGACATCTTTGTGGTGATTACAATCGGCATTAACAACATCATAGCGAAGGACAGTAAACAAGTGATTGCTATTCTAAAACCAACTTTATCCTATCTTACTAATGCTAATGGCTACAACTAATACTGAGTAGTTGTTTGTATAACCAGAAGATATCACTTAAGTGAAGTGTATTATGTAAATAAAGCTGTGAAAGTATACATGGTTCTATAAAATCACTATGTCAACACAAAAATACCAACTTGTGATGACAACTGACAAAATAGATGAGCATATAAACTTCTAATAGTCTACATATCAACTAACATTCAATACCATCAGCTGAAAAAAAAAATATTTAAAGATATTTTAATGGTACATCAACTTAACACAACTAAATAGATGATTTCCTCTCTTAACTACTTTAAGAAACAACTCAATGGGAATCAGATTATCCATTTTAGATGAAAATTGTGGAAATTTTGATCATTTGAATACTGTACTTTTTTTTTATTTTTTGCTTATTAGATGGCTTGAATGTTTGTTTCTTTACTTTAAGTTAAAAAAAGAAGGTTGCAAGGATTTTACATTTACACTACAGTAAGTGTATAACTGTCCTGTGGTTCATAACTGTCCTGTGATAATCATTGGTATGCAATTAACAAATGACAGCATGTCTATATTTATTTGAATATAAGTCTAAAATACTGAAAACTTTGGAAAAATTGTATCGCTATTCTAATGATTGAATTATTTCAGTGTTAGTTTAAATGAAATAAAATTATATTTTTAATTTAACTATTTAAAGTTTGGAACATATAAATTCCAATTTTATATAAAATTGTATGTAGGGCTATTTTATATTTTAAGAAATAAAATTTTAAAAAAGTTAACTAAAAATATGACTACAATTATCAAACTGCAGCAGTGTAAGAGTTAATCCTAGTTCAAGCTATATCAAAATGATATAAGAAAAAAAAAATATTTCCTTACAATTCCCACAGGACAAATTGTGCCCCATGGGCACTTGCTTACATTAGAGGGAAATAATACCTTTGCTTGGATGCGATTAGCATTTTCTTTATTGATGACCTTTTCAACTGCAGCAGGCACCAATATATCACATGGTTCAAAAAGCATGTTTTCACCAGTGTAGTCCTGAGCACCAGGGAAACCCTTGATGCTACCAGTTTCATTGCGGTAATCTTCCAGAGCCTAAACACAAAATCCATTTTTAATGAACATATATCACAATAATATGTTATATTAAGAGAGACAAAAAAACACTCTTCTATTTAATGCAAAAGGATAAAAACATTAACAGTCGTAGTGATCATGTCCAATTTGCTTAATCAAAACATTATCCGTGTCAAAATTATGAATGTTCTAAGATTCAGGGTTATTTTTACAAGAAAAAGCAACAATGTGGTGAAAAAAGTCTTGCTTTTACAATTTTATTCAATCAGTGGCATAGTGTGGCAATTTTTGTACTGAAAGC